>OX638300.1:46303065-46380759 GCA_951812265.1 Taphrorychus bicolor | reverse complement strand
GATGAAGGCACCAATTTGTGTCGAAACGTCATTAAACAAAGAAGTTAGAAGCACCCGCTGTAACTTATTTTAATCAGACAAAAGGACCAGAACCAAGATAAACAACCAACCATAGAGCCTAAAATGTTCGACCTCCAAAGGGGCTTATCTCCGAAAATATTGCACCAACGAGATTTCCATTGGCGGGAGGTGGAAGAAGGCATCAAAACACCAAAAAACCGGTAGATTCACTCAAATCGCTCCAATCCTTAAGTTACAGGCGATCAAATTTGAAAATTGAGAAAAATACTAGTTTTTTTTGAACACCCTGTATATTCGCTATGCTCAAAACTTCCGGTAAAACTATTCAACGTTTGTACAAAACACACTTTCCAAAAATCGAAAAAATTTATCCAAATAAGGAAAAAGACCAGAATTACCCTCTTTTTGTCTTTGATTGTTCTTCTTTCTAGATCGTCATTAGTAGGTACTCGGTGTAAATCATAAACAAATAGAATAAAGCAAACACAATAAGCTAAATAAACAAAAGGAACCAAGGCAGAAAGAAAGAGTCTTTTCTTTTACAAATGAGCGGACAATAGGGGTCATTGGGAGCGTGCGGTACGTACGTACGGCGTACATTATCATCATTGGTCGGTGGTACCACACAGCTGTGAGTCGCTCGTGACTGGTTTGAAAAAAAGCGAGAGCATAAATCAGCATGTCGGCCGTTTTAAAGGTCTCTCTAGCAAACCCGTTTTCGTTTTATCTTCTAGATCCAATTGGGTGTCGGTGGTACCATTTCGTGTAATATGTTTTCCCAGTTTCTTTATGCGAGCTGCTGCACTGGTTTTATTGTAAAGGGAACTAGATTAATGTTAGTTTTATGTGCTAATGCGTACAGCGGCTTGGTTTTGGATACCTTAAGCCACTTTTAGTGAAAAAAAAAAGTGTTCATACATAAGTTATAAATACATACGTCTAATGCCCCAGTCCATCATTTTTACTGTCACATGCTCCTCCCCTCAATCGCCTCTTCAATTCACGTCATTATGCTGACAATCCTTTGTCACCAACTCAACTTTCTAAATGTTCATAATGAAAACAACAAAAACGGCTTCTTGCTACTTCCCGGCATTATATTGCAGCATCTTTAGCGACGGTCTGTGACGAAATCAGGTGGTGGGTGGACACCCTCTTTACATGTTTTTGAAACTGGTTTGAAAGACCCAACTTTCCGCGGCTTATTTCGAGATAAACTTTGATTCCTGCCGTACGTGTCCGCGGCAGCAGGAACTAACGATGATGCCGCGATTCTTCGTCGTGCGACGTGAACTCGGAAACTTGCACGCGGTGAAGCATGCGCTTCCCGCCCGGCCAACGAAGGCCCGTTTTCTTCTTCTCGGCTCGTCGAAGAGGAAACACAAAGAAGAAGGAGGATGACTTAGGTGAGTCATCTTTCTAGTAAGAGTAATAATTTCGGAAAGCAGGTTTAATTACTATAACAATAACCCAGTTAAGCCGAACATCCTCCCCCGCATTTCAAAACTGTTAATTGAGGCCTAAGAGTTGTTACAGCTCAATTGGTTTCGTTTATTACTTGATCCCGTTCTCTTGGTAGGTTAAAGCAACTCCCTTACTTTAGCGGTTCCATAATACAAAGCAACTTAATAAATAAGGGCAAACCCAAAGCTCCGAAGAGTGAAAGGGAAACAGAAAGATCAATATTAATATTTACCCAAATCCAAATGAGGAAAAGTTGCGCTTTCATCGCGAAAAATTCCAACTTTTGGGTTGGCTAATTTAGCCGGTCTGCTGCTTTTGACTCTGTCCGCTTTGTAAAATTTACGTCTGGCTTGGCTTATTAACCCATATAAATGAAATTCGCTTTTGAACTGGGAGAAACAACGAATTGAGTTAGCAGCAAAAGGTGAATAATGAATTCGCCTTAATATTAAAATGTAATTGCAGCGGAATATCTTTTAGTCAGAAAGAAAGGACAGCTAAAGTAAAAAGTAATTGACTTTCATTTAAGAAAAAAAGAAAAATCCAAAAAGCTTGATCAACAAGACTAAAATGTGAAACAAATTACATTATTCCGAAGGTCGAATTTCATAACTGAGTTCGCAAACGATTCCCAATTTTTCTCTATCCTAAACACCCCCAATATTTTCCTACGGCGATTTTCCGGTCGATCGTTTTCCTTGGTCTACCCTTCGTTTATAAGAAGTCCCCAGGCCTTACTCTTTTGCCGTTTCATTAAACTTTTCGAATATTTTCGAACGTAGTGTAAGTACTTCATTCTTTATAAAGTCGTAAAGTTGTTTATATTTGCTTAATATTTGTCATAAAGTGGAACTTATTTTTCTGTACACTCTTCCTAGCAAGTAGATAATCTTACGGTCTCCTCTTTTAATTTCTCATTAGTAGTAAACCCTCTATTTGCTCAAACACACACTTTCATTCCAGCGAACAACTGAAAATCATTTGGATGAAGCCAAGTCTGACCATGGGAAATATCGACTGAAGGAGTCTATCTCCAAAACTATTAAATGTACAGAACTTCGTTGGAGTGGACTAAAGAGGTTTCTTTTAAAAATGGTCCAAAAACGCCATTCTAAAAGTTTGTAAAAAGATAGTACCGAAGGGGTCTACCTCCGGAAGTATTGCACCTACGGAACTTCCGATGGTGGGAGGTGAAATAGGACATCAAGAAGAGGAAAAACAGTTGCAGTCACCCCGATTGGTCGAGGCGTTCTCAAGTTACAAGAGGTCAAAGTTGAGAATTGAGAAAAAAGTCATAAAACTCCCCCTTTGGACATTTTCGAAAAAATTTCGGATTTTTTATTGTTTTTGATCGGAATGGCACGCTTGCAATCCCCTAAGAACATAACAAACTCAATTCGAATGAATTTAACCTCTAAAGAGGCTTTCTTAAAAATGGTCAAAAAACGCGATTCTAAAAGTGCTTAAAATACGACGTCCGAAGGAGTCGATCTCCAAAAATATTGCACCTACGGAACTTGCGACGGTGGGATGTGAAAGAGGACATCAAGAAGAGGAAAAAACAGTTGGATTCACTCCGATCGGTCGAAGCGTTCTCAAGTACAGGCGGTGAAAATTGAGAAAAAAGTGTTAATACCCCCATTTGGACATTTTTTTTTGCTGTTTTTGATCGAAATGGCACGCTTGCAATCCCCTAAAAACGTAACAAACTCAATTCGAATGAATTTAACCTCTAAAGAGATTTTTTTTAAAATAGTCAAAAAAACGCGATTTTAAAAGAGCTTAAACATCGACCTCCGAAGGGGTCGATCTCCAAAAATATTGCACCTACGGAACGTCCAACGGTGGGAGGTGAAAGAGAACATCAAGAACAGAAAAAAACAGTTGGATTCACTCCAATCGGTCGAAGCGTTCTCAAGTTACATTCGATCATAGTTGAGAATTGAAAAAAAAGTAGTAACCCCCCCACCCCTTTTTAAACATTTTAGAAAAAAAAAATCAGATTTTTTTTTCTGTTTTTGATCGGAATGGCTCGCTTGCAATCCCCTAAGAACGTAACAAACTCAATTCGAATGAATTTAACCTCTAAAGAGATTTTTTTCTCTAAAAGTGCTTAAAAATCGACTTCCGAAGGGGTCGATCTCCAAAAATATTGCACCTACGGAACTTCCAACGGTGGGAGGTGAAAGAGGACATCAAGAAGAGGAAAAAACAGTTGGATTCACTGCAAACGGTCGACGCGTTCTCAAGTTACATTCGATCATAGTTGAGAATTGAAAACAAAGTAGTAACACCCCCCCCCCCCCCCACCCTTTTGGACATTTTCGAAAAAAATCGGAATATTTTTTTTCTGTTTTTGATCGGAATGGCACGCTTGCAATCCCCTAAGAACGTTACAAACTCAACTCGAATGAATTTATCTTCTAAGGAGGTTTTTTTAAAAATAGTCAAAAACCGCCATTAGTGCTTAAAAATCGACCTCCGAAGGGGTTGATCTCCAAAAATATTGCACATACGGAACTTCCGAGGGTGGGAGGTGAAAGAGGACATCAAGAAGAGGGAAAAACAGTTCGATTCACTCCGATCGCTCGAGGCGTTCTCAAGTTACAAACGGTCAAAGTTGAGAATTGAAAAAAAAGTAGTAACACCCCCCCCCCCTTTTGGACATTTTGCGAAAAAAATCAATATTTTTTTCTGTTTTTGATCGGAATGGCACGCTTGCAATCCCCTAAGAACGTAACAAACTCAATTCAAATGAGTTTAACCTCTAAAAAGGCTTTTTTAAAAATGGTTCTAAAAGTGCTAAAAAATCGACGTCCGAAGGAGTCGATCTCCAAAAATATTGCACCTACGGAACTTGCGACGGTGGGATGTGAAAGAGGACATCAAGAAGAGGAAAAAACAGTTGGATTCACTCCGATCGGTAGAGGCGTGTAGGCGGTAAAAATTGAGAAAAAAGTGGTAATACCCCCATTTGGACATTTTTTTTTTTTGATTTTGATCGGAATGGCACGCTTGCAATCCCCTAAGAACGTAACAAACTCAATTCGAATGAATTTAACCTCTAAAGAGATTTTTTTAAAAATGGTCAAAAAAACGCGATTTTAAAAGTGCTTAAAAATCGACCTCCGAAGGGGTCGATTTCCAAAAATATTGCACCTACGGAACGTCCAACGGTGGGAGGTGAAAGAGAACATCAAGGACAGAAAAAAACAGTTGGATTCACTCCAATCGGTCGAAGCGTTCTCAAGTTACATTCGATCATAGTTGAGAATTGAAAAAAAAGTAGTAACACCCCCCCCCCCCTTTTTGGACATTTTCGAAAAAAATCGGAATTTTTGTTTCTGTTTTTGATCGGAATGGTACGCTTGCAATCCCGTAAGAACATAACAAACTCAATTCGAATGAATTTACCCTCTAAAGTGATTTTTTAAAAATGGTCAAAAAAACGCGATTCTAAAAGTGTTTAAAAATCGACCTCCGAAGGGTTCGATCTCCAAAAATATTGCACCTACGGAACTTCCAAGGTGGTAGGTGAAAGAGAACATCAAGAAGAGGAAAAAACAGTTGGATTCACTCCAATCGGTCGAAGCGTTCTCAAGTTACATTCGATCATAGTTGAGAATTGAAAAAAAAGTACTAAGTCTCTTGGATATTTTCGAAAAAAATCGGATTTTTTTTTCTGTTTTTGATCGGAATGGTACGCTTGCAATCCCCTAAGAACGTAACAAACTCAATTCGAATGAATTTAACTTCTAAAGAGGATTTTTTAAACGTAGTCAAAAACCGCCATTAGTGCTTAAAAATCGACCTCCGAAGGGGTCGATCTCCAAAAATATTGCACCTACGGAACTTCCGAGGGTGGGAGGTGAAAGAGGACATCAAGAAGAGGGAAAAACAGTTCGATTCACTCCGATCGCTCGAGGCGTTCTCAAGTTACAAACGGTCAAAGTTGAGAATTGAAAAAAAAGTAGTAACACCCCCCCCCCCCTTTTCCGAACTTCCGAGGGTGGGAGGACCTCAAGAAGAGGAAAAAACAGTTGGATTCACTCCGATTGGTCGAGGCGTTCTCAAGTTACAGGCGGTCAAATTTGAGAATTGAGAAAAAAGTCGTAATAACCCCTCTTTGGACATTTTCAAACAAAATTAGGGACATTTTTTTGCTGTTTTTGATCGGAATGACACGTTTGCAATACAAACAAACTCAATTCGAATTAAATTAACCTCTTATGTTGTGTATGTAAAAGTAAAAGTTTTTTTTTAAATGGTCAAAAAAACTCGATTCTAAAAGTGTCTAAAAATCGACCACCGAAGGGGTCTACCGCCGAAAATATAGCTTACTGTTTTTGATCGGAAATGACCGATTTCAAATAAATGTCTAATGGTTGGCACGTAGAAGTCTAGATCTTTGGACGTCAATAAACTACATCTGAAGTTTGAAGAACCCGCTGTAACTTATTTAAAAAAAGGACCACATCCCAAGAAAACAACTAAGTTACAGTGATTTTGCTATCTTTTTCGTAAAAAAACTTTTTTAGTTTTAATGATAATCCGGCCGAATGTCACTTCATTTTCAGCTAATTTGAACTCAGCAACTCAATTCTGTTATGAGATTTTAATTATTTCTAACTTATCCCAACACACTTAGTAAATTTGGTAATTTTTTAAAGAAAATGTGATTTTTAATTATTGTGATTTATTAGTACGTGATAATACATAATGTGTGTGCTTTACAGATTTTAGTAACTGACTAGAAAAGTCTAGTTGTCTACATATAATTATTGTTTAAAATGCGATTTTTTCTATCTTTTTTCGTGGATACATTTTTTTTTAGTTTTAATGCGAAACTTGCCAAGTGACATTTTTCATTTTCAGTTGCTTCGAACCATTCATTAAAAGAATTTTGTAAATTCTCAAAAAAAAAAAGTGATTTTTATTGTGACCTATTAACTAGATAATATACACAATTTGTTGTTTCACAAGGTTTTCTGTTTTTGAGGCGAAGAGCCTAGTAGTTCACACATATATATCTAAATTGCATTATTTTTTCGTGAAAAAACTTTTTTTGTTCTAATGATAATCCCACTCAGGGACACCATATTTTTAGCTACTTTGATACAAGATACTAAGTAATTTTGGTAATTTTTCATAACATTTTAATTATTGCGAAAATGACACAGCACTTTTAGCCCGTGTCTGGTGTATATAAGGTCAAATGTTACTGTTATAAAGGAATGACCTCTATAACCCAGCAAAAAAAAAGTACCCAGGAAACCAAGTGCAATCATCACAGCGTTCCATTCTTAATTGTCTTTTATTAACCAGATGATAATAAATGATGGTGTGCTTCACTGTTTTTAATAACTTTAACTCAAAAAACTTTAAAAGAGGACACTAAGAGAGCAAAAAAGCAGTTAGATCCAATCAGTCCGCTCGTTCTAAAATTACAGGAGGTCAAAATTGAAATTTGAAAAAAAATACGAAATTTTGAAAACTTGACGTCTTAGTTTTTTTAAATTTGACTACTTAATTTTTGCTATCAGACAAATTTCTAATAGATTATTAGTAAACTAAAAAGCGAAGAAATAATATTGGGGAGGAGACCTGGAGAATATGTTTCTCAATTCCTGTCTACAGCAGACCACCAATACTTCTATAAATGTATTGATTTTCTATTGAAATTGCACAGCAACCTTTGAGGTTGGTTTCAAGTGGATTTATGGGTTATTAATTTAATTTAATTTAACCGGATCTCAGGTAATGCAAAACTTGAAATTATACACATTAATAAGCAAAATATTTCCTCGATGGGCTTATAAAATTGGCATGGTGAAGGCAAATATAAAAACAAAAACGAAAAAAAAAGTTAAATACAATGTTCTACAATTATTTATCGTTACCGCTACCAAATACCAAGTAATTCATGATTTTCTAAAACCTTTTATTACATGTAGGAATATTGAAAATAAACAAAGTTTGAGAAAAATTATATTTTCCTTTTAGGAGACATTTGTTTTACATCTTTATTTTCTACATTCAGCTACCTTTCGATGAAGACATTCAGTTGGTCTTTTTGTAACAAAAGTGAACTGAAAAAACACTTAGAGGGTGCATTTTTTATTATTGTAGCGAAAACACGTAATCAATCAATAAAACGAAACAATTTTTAAATTTGCTTCAGCTGTCAATCGGCAACGTGAAACACTCAAAATTATTGTTAGACCAACAAGAATGAACGTCGATCAAATTTCCCTAATTACGAGGATTGGTAAATCTCAATTTGTGTGCCAAATTGGAAATCTCAAATCAGTGATGGGCATAAAACATGGACAATTTAATCTATTTGAAGTTCATGCACAGACAGGCAGTATGAAGATGATGACAAAATTACCAAAATTAGCAGTTAAATTCAATTATAGCGTGCAGTAAGGTTTTAGTTAAATCGATTGGTGCTCCTGAATGGTGAAAAGCTCAATTTTTGCACCTCTTTTTTCTATTACCGATAATACTCACTGCATACAGCGAAGAAAAATAATTATCAATCAGTAAGGTTCAGTACATTTTTATGCAGCAACACGTAAATTAACTTATTAAATAACGATTCTAATCACTGAAAAATCACTGTGATAAATGCGAAAACGGGTGGTAATGTAGCAGCAATTTTGCATATTCTAGCTAACGCCATCTAGTTTTATACCGTGAAAATAGCCCAATATTTATCGATTTGTAAACAAAGCATTCTTTACTTCATAATGATTCAATACTTCCATACAAGCACTGTGCACTATGTAAGCGTAAAAAGATCTATTCCGCCATCTCAAAAGGCCAAAAATTGTACTTACCGGTGTTAGGGGCTGTCATAAGGATGCTCAAAGGGCACTCGTCGTCGTCAAGCACGTACTCCGTATCAGGAATGCCCGGCTGTTGGGTTACTTGCACCAGACAGAACTGCGAAGGGTCGGCTACCAAAAAAAAAAGTCATTCATCAGGAATGGAACTTGAAATAATTGGATACACAAGAAGTTGTTATTGCCAAAAATTACGCATTCAGGTTTGCTTCCATAAAGATATTTCATGCATTTTTGCTATCATATTGAGGATAAAATAAAATTTAAAAATAACCGCAAAACACCATAGAGACGTATTTGAATGCGAAGAAAGTCTTGAATAAATCCTTTACGCTTTATCCCCATTTAAAACGTGGAACCGAAAAGGTAATATCGTAATTAAAAGGCTTTCTTCGTACTCGGGAAAGCGCTAGGAAGGGTCAGCTCGTTGCCCTATCAATGTGTCCCTTAATACCTACTGATTTCTAAAGGAATCTTCATTTTATACGAGATGTTCATTATAAAACTTCATCTAGTTGGCTGTGAAATGTCAAAAGAAAAGGATGGAGAAACAAAAGTCCATTTACTCTGATTATGTCATCCTTTTCTGTCAAAATTTCATAGCCTGCTAGATGAAGTTTTATAATGAACACTCCGTATACTATTACTAACTATGTTTCGGAACATTAAAAGCACAATATTTTTCACATCCATTTTGAAGTTGTAGATGTAAATAAAAATATTGTTTACCAATTTGTGTAGAAGTTTGCCAAGTTGAATTAACAAAATTCTAATAATACAGATGTTTATACCTTTCGATACTTCAAATGTTTCTACATGTCAACAACATAAACTTAGCGGGGTAGTAGCCCTTAGTAACTAAGTTTCGGAACATTAAAAGCAAAATATTTTTCTCAGCAGTTTTAAAAGTGTAGATGTAAACAAAAATTTTGTTTACCAACTTGAGTAGAGGTTTTCCGAGTTGAATTAACAAAATACAGATGCTCATACCTTTCGATACTCCGTATTTGTCCAACATCTCGCGAACCACTGCCCCGGCGCAGTCTCTCACCGACAACAGCAAGGTTTTATACGGTACGTCTTTGCAAAGGGCCTCTCCGTAAATTTTCAAGGTACCCCCTAAATTATCAAATAAAATCACAAATCGATATAGAAAAAAATAATAAAAACGTCGACTGACCTGTATCCGGACCTCCGTCTTTTGACCTAAATTGTTGCAGTTTCTTCTCTAGCTTTTGTTGGCGCCTCCGCCTCATCACAGCCTCGGGGTTCGATATCGAACGAGTAAATGACGTCTCAGGAAGTTCTAAAGCAAAACATTGTTTTGTTCTACAAAGTGGCACTTTTACAAGTTCAATATTAACCGAGGGGCAAACCGCTCCGCAATACGGTGTACAAGTCGGAGAAAATAGTCCGCAATACCGCGTAATAGTCTGCAATACTTCAGCAATAGTATGAAATACTCCTCAATACAGTGCAATAGTGCACAATACAGCAGAATAGTCCGCAATACTCCAGAAATTGTCCGCAATACCGTAAAATAGTTTGCAATACTTGGCAATACTCGGTAATGAATTCAACAAGACATACCATACAGTGTTGCGAATATTTTCATCGCACTTTGCAGGCTGTTTTTCGAAGTTACGCACATAAAAAGTATGCATTTTGTGGATCAGAATTGAGACCGTCAACATGATTTGCGATAATTTTATCTTTTGTTTCAGATTTTACTCTTGGCTTTGCTCATATAATCTAATGAAGTTGGCATTGTCAATGATTTGTTCATTGTTGCAAACATTTTTTTTTATTGTACTTAGAGCATATAATAATTAAATTGTCAATTGTCTAAAATAATAGTCAATTGCCATGGCTAAAAATGGAGTATGTATAGGTCGTACATTATAACTTTACGTGCGCAGGCAGCCATGATATTTTTCCATTAGATTGGCACTTCTGAATTGTTAGCTCTTGTCTGCCACCCTGCTTCTTTACGCCGAGTCCATAACCACCGAAAAAAAAGCCGAGTCCATAACCATAACGAGGTGAGAAATCAAAATCTCCCAATAAAATTGATGTTTGACAATATTCAACCAATCGTCTTCAAGGAACCTGTTTACCTAAGAAATTAGCTTAATGTCAGTGTCAAAGGGGCCACCAGCAATCGCTTTTTAAAAATTGGACGTTGTCTAATTTTCTTCTCTTTTCAAGTCTGCGTGTTTCTATATAAATCCTACTAACTTGAAGATCTACCGTAAAGTATTCACTTCTGGTTGGTTACCTGCAAGGAAGAACTAACTGGAAAGACCTGGAAGGAAGATTTAGTAAGTCCGATCACTTCAGAATTATGTACCATCAAGTGTATTATTCATACTGAGCAAATCGTTAATGTGTGGCATAAGAAGTAAATAGTGTCCAACTGGCAAGAAAATCAGCTTCTAATAATCTAAGTAAAGTACAAAACTGATTCCTCTGACCCAAACTGGTAGTTAGACAAGGAGTTAGGCAAATTATGCATTTTACAGTTTTAGCTAGTAACTAGAGTAGCATGGGCTTGGAGACCGAAACGAAAGAAGAAAATACGATAAGTTTATTCACTGCAGAACCAGATCCTAATCCAGATAGAATTTCTACATATTAACGTATTGAAACACCTAGAGCAGTCGACGGAAATAACGCGATAATAATATGAGAAACCACAAAGTGTGCCCAATATGTTTAATATAATAAATTGGCGTTGCGCTGGTAACGTAGCATTACTAGGTACGTCTCGTCGCGCCGTCTCGCACTCGCTTCCATATTCTTTAATCTTCTGTCTCTTCAGTCAAACTTGTTATCAAAGCTCTGCCACTGCTGCCAAGCCAAGGTCCATGAGTGCACAGTGCACTACCCTTTTTCATTCTACATTTTGGACTTATGATTAGCATTGCCTACTTTGTATATCGACTGACGTAGATGTGTAAAACTTGAATAACCGGTATTTTAATTACGTGATAACAAATTGACCTTGAACAGGTAGAGCTGGCAGCGTAGCATGACTAGATTATTCGCGTCGCGTCGTCTCGCTCTCTCTTCGCTACCGTATACGTTTCTCTCTTCAGTCAAGCTTAGTTGAGTTCGGTAATTACATCCCGAGCGCTCGGGATATCAGTCTATCTCACTTTAGCTTGTTAAGATTTTGGGAGATAGTCTGTGACCGGAGTGCTCGGATGGAATTACCGAACTCGGCTCTTGTTACCAACTCGCTGCAACTGCTGCCAGCCCATGCTCCATTAGTGCACTGCGCATTATTACTCTACTTTGCCAACTTTGCGATTAGCCCCATTAGCCCTCGTAAATTGGTTTTTCTACAACGTCAAAATATGACACGGTTTGCGCATTACTGACAGTATGCAAAATGCCACATATTGTCACGTTTATCTTTCTCGCACGTCGCCCACAGCAGCGTAAAAAAAGTTACTCGTTGCCATAGGACACGTGAAAAATAGTATATTTCATTAGGAGTACCGAAAATAGCCTTTTTCCGTGTGCGCGTGACAAACGCAAATAAGCACGGAAAAAGGCATTTCGGACGTGTAATGAACGATACTTTTCATTACACTAATTAAATTATATAATATATATTAGTAAAATTACTTAATTTGCAAACATGAAAAGTTGTATGTGACAATAGGGTGACATAAGTCTGACAGAGAAATCAAAATCAACAAATCAAATAATAGAAGTTGTAAAGCTGAAGTTCGCAACTGGTTGCCGTCTTATTTTAATATAAGTAGTGATATACAACTGGGAACGGCAAATAAACAGCACGCGGAAAACGGTTTTTCCGTTCCCTTACGGCAAAGGTGTATTTTCTGTACAGTTAACTAGCCTCGAAAATGGTCATTTTCTGAGAAGTGCAATGAAAAAGTCTTTCGCGGTCCGTCAATACAGGGGAGCAGAAAAGAACTGTGAAGCTTAATCAAATATAAAATCGTTAAATATGTCCCATATTAGTGGCAGGGGGACTTTTATACGGTCGCAGAAAAAATGTTGTTCCTAATTCTTGCGCAAAGTGTCTTTCGCGCACACAATGGCAGTCGCGTGCGCAAAAGTGTTACTTTGCGCACTTGTTAGGAAAATAACTATTATTTACAACTATATATGTAATGCTATCATTACAAAGGTCATAAGAGGGTGGGAAATTACTTATTACCTACCTCTAAATTAGACGTAGGTAATGGGTATTCATTACCCAAGGGCGGTAATGGCTTATTACCTACCTCTCTTTCATCCCTCATTTTCCATGCTTATTTCTTGGCTCCTAAAATTTAATGTCTTTATAAAATTAAAAAGGTGTCCTTAGTAGCATCAAACTAGATAAAATAGTAAATTGCTGTATGAGGTTGTTAGAAAAAATTCTCATTTGACATGCAAAAAAATGTAAAAAATATTTTGTCAATAGTATAACAGCATCAAAATGTAAATTTGCAGGGTTTTACTTAAGCCCTCGCTTAAGCCTTTTATTTTAAAGCGAATTTTAAAGGGTAAATCATTATTGGCGGCCACTCGTAACTAACCATGATGAGAAATCTCTGCCAACTACAAGCCTTCAAAAGGCACCGAAATCAATGCAAGGATTCACGAGATATTTGATTTTGAATGTGAGCAAACATTTTCCCGTTTTTGTTTCAGTTGTCGACTACTGTATTTCAATAAGTTATTAAGGGCGACTTTTACAAGTTCAAGTAAAACTTCAGATTGCAGATACAACTCTAGATATAACCTACATTGCATTGTTTATCTGTCAGGTAAACAATACAATGTACATCAAGTCTGGTGTTTTATCTTCAATCTGAAGTTTTACTTGAACTCGTAAAAGTCGCCCTAAGTAGTTTAAATAAGTATAGTTTACTTAACAAACTTTTTACAGTTGTGAACACGAGGGTTTTTTGATATTCATTAACCTTTTAAGTATTAGAATTTTCTAATAAAAATATTTCCCATTTGCCTCAATTTAGTGCACAAAATCAATTTGTAGTGAATCATAAAAAGTAGTATTATATAAGTGAACAATTTACTTACTGCACTAGTGTCCTAAAAATCAAAAACAATAACGTTAAGTCAAATTCTTGACAAGAAAGTATGAAAAAATACATAAAAATAAATTTATTGATTTTTTATTGATTAAACAATGAAATGTAATACCCGGCAATAGTTTGTAATTCAACGCAATAGTAAGCAATAGTACATAAAAGACCCTGCAATACGCCCGCAATACTCTGCAATACGCCCGCAATAATCAGTAATACTTGGCAATACAGGCAATGGTGTACAAAATTTCAAGGCGCGGTTTGCCCCTCGATATTAACTCTAGTTTGAAGCATAAGTTCCTCATTTGAGGTAATTTGCATTGTTTAAATGTCACAATCTTTCGTTTATCTTCAATCTAAACTTAAACTTGCAGAAGTGTTTTTGTGTAGTGGTCTTAGTTTATTTTGTAAAGTTCGAGCTGAGATTGAACCGAAAAAATTGACAAATATAAACTCATATTAGGAATCGAAACCTGATGTTGGATTTAAACTTAACTCTATGTAAAAACAACAAAATTGTGATGGTGTTACCATGATATAATTTTTCCGTCACGTTATCACCATTCGCATCAAGATTTTCGCTCTTCATCCGTGACAATTTTTCCTGCTTTTTTAGTTGCTTCTTTTCTCTTTTTGAGAGTTTTCGCCTAAAACTGGCATTTGAGTCTAGAGAGCCCATTGAACCAACCTAAAAAAAACGCAATAATTAGTTTAAAAATATTAAAACTTTTTTATTTTTAAAATATGTATTTGAAGGCGATGAAAACACCTTTATGCTATTTTTCATCGGAATGAGTCGACTTCAATTCCTCAAACATGAACCAAACATAATTCGAATGAAATCATATCTATAAGTAATTTTTGAAAAAATTCCAAAAAAGTCAATTCTAAAAGTGCCTTAAAATAAACCGTTGGACAGATCTCTCTCCACAATTATCAATACACAATTATTAATAATATTAATAATAAATACCATAGGACTTTTGTTTGTAAGAGGAGAAGAAGGACATTAAGAAAAGAAGAAACAGTGGATTCACTAGAATAGATCCAAATTTTTTAATTTTAAGATTTTTTTTTGTCTGTGTCTGATCGAAATGAGTCGAATCTATCCCTTAAAAATGAAACCAACATAATTCGAGTGAAGTTAGTCCCAATAGTAAGTTTTTTAAAAATGACTAAAAAGTCTGTTTTAAAAGTGCCTTAAAATCGACCAATTGAATGTGTAATATACTCATATGCATTTTTGTAGAACCGAAAACCACTATTTGCTTTTTATCGACGTTTCTACTTTAATTTTAAGTTACTGTCTGAGGAGAAACAACTAAATAGAAGAATTTTTCTTACCGTCTTGTCATCAACATTTTTTAAAAGAAATCTGCCTTCGCGGTCGTCTATGTGCCAGTTGAGTTGAACGAGCAGCGGCTTCTCGTCCGGCGACATTTTTCTCTCAGAACAACCCTCGTGCAACTCGTAGAGGGCGTAGCTGGGCACGCTCAGCATCCGCATATCCGGCCGGAATTTCTCCACGAGGGTTCCGATGACGTCTTCGACGGTGGCGTCGCTAGCCACCCGGATGCACTTTGTCGCCACCTTTTGCCCGGAGTCTTGGAAGTAGAACCGCATAACACCGTGAAATTCCAGATCCTACAAAAAGAGTAAATTAATATCTAATTAATGCAGTTGATTCTAAATGTGTCTACTAACGAAGGGTTCTATCATCAAAATTATTAAAACCTTAGAACATTTGATGGTGCTGCCAAAGCTGGATATTCACGTCACCTTTCGTTAATTAAAAAAAAAAAAAAAATTGTGACACTTTTTTTGCTTTTTGATCGGATTACAATTCGCATGTAGCGCAAGGACGCATGTGGACAGTTTTAAAAGTTCCCACCCTTTAGAACACATATAATCACTATACGCTTCCTTTTACTACATTTAATTAAATAATTACAAATAAATAAAAACTTTTGTGGGGAAATCCTGAGAATTTCACTTAGCTGAGATTTTAATAATAATAATTACACTTAAGCACATCCAAAAACAAAAAGGCTTATCTTCTTTAAAAGGAATTATATACAAATAAGAGCGCTCGTAAAACTAGCAATAAATTATTAATAAACAGATAATTAATTAATGAAAACTGTTTACAATGAATGGTAACAATAGTAAGTTTCTAATTTGGCATACAGCGCTTTTACTTTATGAATAATGAGTAGGCCAATGTCAGTTATTAATTATCGTTTACCAGATGGAATAACTGTAAGTAAATATGAGTTAAAAATTTAAATTAAATCTTACGTGGAACGGCAGGTGTTGTTTTTAAAACCGTTTTAAGTCTTATATTCCTTGAGTAGGGACTAGATAACCAGAGTACTAAGTAAATATTTATACGGTACGATATAAAGAGACAGGTCGATAGAGGGCATACACGCAAAATTGCCTTCGCCATTCTATCCACAAGCAGAAGAATTAATTTTTGATCGTTTTGAAGACTTGTGGGCTTGATTTTTGCCTAATTTAATACGAATACAAGTATATCTGATTCGGAATAATTGTTCTGTTTTATGTAAGATTTCTCTTTTTGATAATTATCATCATAAATGGTAATTTCTTAATCCTCAATTCAGCCATTAAAGGCCATTCTATCACGAAGTCGGCGTCTCCTTTCTACTCCTGCTGTTAGAATACCTAAAGACGATTGAAATTGAAAAAGAACCGGCCATTATACCGCACACACGGTCCGCCGGTCGTTGCTCTTTACCTTGTAAGTCTGCGCTAATGCCGAAGCTTTAGCCACTGCTGAACAATTCGGTCTTTCGCTAACCTACTTCTCTGCGCTGTGACATCTCATTCAAATATTTTATATCGTTCGGCTTTATAAGGCCTTAAAACGTTTTCCTGTTTGTGTGCATTTTAGATATAACATAGAAAAAAAATCGATTCGCCGGAAACCTTAAATGGCGTAAGTATCAAGGTTACCTTGTAAACTTTGCCTTTAAAACTAGATTAATCCTTTTATTTATTGGCACCTACAAGTAGCAGAACATTTTCTTGACATGATTAAATGAGGTTTCTATAAAATTCAAAATGGCTTATCACTACCTATTTACTAATTGAGTGTATCTGTATATTTACATAATCGGTCCAGGCGGTCAAAGTTGAGAATTAAGAAAAAAGTCATTTTGAAAAAAAAATTTTTTGAAACGGATTTTTTTTGCTGTTTTTAATCGGAATGACACTTTTGCGTTACTGCGTTTTAATCCCCTAAGAATGTAACAAACTCAATTCAAAACGCGATTCTCAACTCAAAAACGCGATTCTAAAAGTGGGGTGAAAGAGGACATCAAGGAGTAGAAAAAACCAGTTGGATTCACTCCAATCGGTCCAGGCGTTCTCAAGTTACAAGCGGTCAAATTTGCGCGAAACGACTGCGCGCACTAGAACGCCCTTAGAATATAATTTAGTGTGTTCTATTTTGATTGGCAATTATTAAGATTCTGTTGTTTTTTAGATTGAATCTGAGTTAACATACTACGATGTGGTTATTACCGTACGATAGAGGAGAACATGACACGTATCTTGTCAACAGTCGTGTTATTTGTTCGAAAAAGTGTTTTGCGTTTTTGGCGATATCGCGAAAACGGTAAGCGCTATTGGAATGTATTTTTCACTGTTTTAAAGGAGAACCAGATGTAACCTGGCACTGATGGAATGAGTTCTACAAACGGTTAACCGTTTATGTATAAAGCAAGAAAATTGAGGGAAAAGGGGAAAAAATAAATAAGAATTTTTTGAAGAAATGTTTGGCGTTTTTGGTAATACCTCGAAAACGGTGGACGTGGTTTTTACTGCACGATAAAGGAAAAACCATTAATCGAGTGAGTTCTACAAATGTATGAAGCAAAAACTGTTTTCTAAATGCCTCCAAATCACATTTTAAAAATACCAAAAAAATCGACCATCGAAAGGGTCTATCTCCCAAACTATGAATCCTCGGGATTTTCTTTGGTGGGACGTAAAAAAAGATATCAAAAACTTGTTGGTGAAGTTAGCGGGATTAGGACAAATAATGCACCTCTTCTTTATTTGAAAATGGCCGACGTTTCGACTATTTATTTAGTCTTCATCAGGGCTAATCTCACTTAGAAAGGGTAGTCAGTTAAAGTACGATTTAAGGTAGTTACGGTAGCAAACTCCATTCGATTGTTCGGTGACCCTGGTATCTTGGGCTCGACAAAACACACATCCGCTGCCCAAGGTACAAAATTTGCGAACCTTGGGCAGCGGATGTGTGTTTTGTGGAGCCCAAGATACCAGGGTCACCGAACAATCGAATGGAGTTTGCTACCGTAACTACCTTAAATCGTACTTTAGCTGACTACCCTCTCTAAGTGAGAATAGCCCTGATGAAGACTAAATAAATAGTCGAAACGACGGCCATTTTCAAATAAAGAAGAGGTGCATTATTTGTCCCAATCCAGCTAACTTCACCAACAACTTATAACTTAAGGACTCTAATTACAACAATGATATCAAAAACAATAAAAAAACCGTTGGATTCATATCAATTGGTAGACTCGTTGTAAGGTTACAGGCGGTTAAACTTGGAACTTGAGAAAGAGGGATAACCCCCCTTTTTGGTCAGATTTAAAAAAATATACAAAAGCTTTTTTTTGCTGTTTTTTGATCGGAATGAGGCAATTTGAATTCCCTAAAAACGTGACAAATACGGATTTGTTTCCAAAGTTTATTCATTAGAAAAAGTCGTCTAGAATGCCTTGAATTTTTGATAGAAAACGATGGCATAATCGAGGTAAATTAACTTTTGTTCCTTCCTCCTTTCTATTGACATTTCACAACCAACTAGATTACGTTTTCAAATGAACACCCCTTATAATAATAGTGATGTTAGTTCCATAAGTGGACTTTTTTCTATATGCCTCTAAAGCACATTCTAAAAATCAGAAAAAAAAAACCACGGAACCTACGGAACTTCCTTCGTGGGAGGTAAAAGAGGATAAAAACAAACAAAAAATCGTTGGATTCACTGCATTCGCTCCACTCGTTCAAAAGATACAGGCGGTTAAATTTGGAAATTGAGAAAAATTGAAAAATAAATTCTTCTCCTTTCATCAATTTCGAAAAATGTATGGAATTTTTTTACTGTTTTTGATCGGAATGAGGCGATTTCATTTTGAAATCAATTGAGAAAACACACAAGTGAACAGTTCTTTGGTGAATTTCGAAAAAATGATGAAATTTTGTTTTGCTGTTTTTGATGAGAATAACCCTATTTCAACACCCTATGAACGCAACAAACAAAATAAGAGTAATCTTAGCCCTAATAGTCCCATAAGGGGACTTTTTTCTAAGCCTCCAAAGCACTTTTTAAAATCACCTATAAATTGGCCACTGAAGTCGTCTGTCTGTTACACCATTGAATCTACGAAACTTTTTCGATGGGAGTAAAAGACGATATCAAAAAAGGACAAAAAACCCTTTAGATTCACTCTTCAATCGATCCTCTCATTCTAACGTTACAATTGGTTAAAATTAGAGAAAACCCCTCTCTTAGGCTAATTCCAAAAGAATAATGGGAAATTTTTGTTGCTGTTCTTGATCGCAATTTGGCGATCTCAGACATCAGAACACAGTCTCATGTCATTTCAGTCGAACAGAGATCATTCAAAATCAATTCAGCAAATTTTGAAGATTTGCTCTCCTCTCAAGTGCTAGAGTCATTAAACGTCAACTGAGAATTTTGAAATACACGGCTAAAATTCTAATTAAATTCTAAATAAAATCGTTTTTGTCCGCAATTCTTGGCATTTGCCACCACTGTGCGCCGTGAGTACCATACAGCGCCATCTGCCGGCCGCCGTCTCCACTTAGGGCTAATCCAAGGGCAGTGGTGCGAGCACAGAAATTTTCTCGGCAAAAACATATTTTATTCGTTACTTTTAGGTTGATTATGTTTTGTTAAGTGCCAGTACAGGAATGCGAACAAGAGCTATGTGTGACCAGTGCAACTGCTGTGAGAGGAAGTACTCGCATCACCTCTGGAAGCACCCTTACCTCACTTAAAACTCACACTGTATTGTGAACAAGACAAAGAGGATAATGGTGAATAATCTCTCACAAACTTTTTGGATTTGTAACATGACGTCAACATTTATAAGCCCCCCACAACAAACCATGAAGTACCAAAAACACAAAAGTCTCAACAGGAACAACTACTAAAGAAATCTGACATTAATTGTCTACGAAATAGTCGAAAACAAGATTATCTCGAAAACAATTAACCCGAAAGAGTCGTTTTCAAAAAAATTCGGATTTTTTCTGTTTCTGATTGGAATGGCCCATTTGCAATGCCCTAAGAACGTAACGAACCCAATTCGAATGAAATTAACCTCTAAAATGTGTGTGTTTTTTTTTTAATGGGACCTACCTCTGAAAATATTGCACCTACGGAACTTGAACTTCGGGTGGTGGGAACATGATGTCAGATACATCGCGTATGTATTCTGCTACGTTTAAGAGTAGAGAATTTGCGAGCATTAGATTGTATGACTAGGAATACAGGGTGTTTTTTTTTAAATAAGCCTTAGCCAATTTTATAGTAAAATAACCTGAAAGGTAGACCATTATTGAGTATGCTGGTATTTTTATATTGACATTTATTGTTTAACATGATGAGTTGTTATTGAACTTCAGCAAAAATGTACACATTAGAAGAAAAGAAATTTAAGTTTTCGCTATACTCCTCTGGGTCGAGTAGCAGGCCTAAATAGAGATAATAAAAGAAGACCAAGGCTCTTCATTTTGCAAAATTCATGTCAGACAGCAGCGTCAATTTAAAGACACCACCCACCATTCTCAATAATGGTCTACCTTTCAGGTTATCTTGCTGTAGTATTCGCTATGGCTCATTTAAAAAAAAACATCGAACTTCATTGCATGGCAATTCCTATGGCCCATCTTAAAAAAAAACATCCTGTATATTATCACGGCGAACGGCGTACACCCGTTATAACTCAAAAATTTCTAAGTGATATTTTAAGTCAGACAGATGGTGTGACCACTATTGATCTGCAGTTATAACCTACACCAAAAGGATATTATTTTATGATTTGTGTGGTCCAGTTCACCTGTACAATGCCAGAAGGGCTAAACTTGCTTAGGGTCAACGGTGCGTGTTTCCATCTAACCGAAACGTCGGCGGAACACGCCCAGCTTAGAAAGGGTATATATGTTAATATGGTAGGTACTCATAAAAGCAGTAACTTCCTTTACCTTATTTACAGTTTATATAATAAAAGAATATTTTACCTCGTTCGGTTCAGAGAGCTCAAAAAGATCGAGACGATTGGCGTTCCATTGGTTGATGACGTTTCGCAGGGCCTCTCTCTCGAGGGCCCTGCGATCAGACGACGTGCCCCCGATCATCTAGAGGTCCTGAAACACAAAAAATATATATTACCAAATCGAATGCACGTGTGTAGAGGTAATAACGAAACCTGCCACCAGTGTAAAAATATACCACTAGGACGGAAGTTTACGAAATGTCCATGGTTGATCGTGGGAAACCACTCTATTGTGACCGATGCAGACTTTTTTTCTTGTGTACAATGAGCCCTCACGCACGTTGCCTTTTGTTCGATACGTCAGATCTTCTGCTTAGGACCCTCTATATAGGAAACTCTATGGTTACATCTACAGTTTGCGGATGCCAAACTTACGGTACCTACTTTCCTATTTAATCAATGGAACAACTTCTCTGTCACAGTACATTGCGTGTGAAAAAATTTTTTGAAGAATCTGACACATTGCGGTATAATTGCAGAATTGACTTTACTATTCCCTCTTGGTACATAAATGTGTCATTTCCTTTAGCACCAGCAACAACAAAGAATGTCTGACTACTATTACCAACTTCTTCCATTGCAGTAGACAAATTTGGCTAATAGGTTGTTAGTAAAAAATACTATCCGGCGGCAGTATATAATTAGTGAAAGTTCCGCTCCACGGTTCCTTCGTTTCCTCGTTTCCGTACCATTTTTTCTGGTCGGCTGGCCGAATCGTGAGGTATCAATCAAAAGGCAACACCTACGCATTCGTTATCGCAAACGTAATGCAATTCGAATTTTCACGCTAAACGATCACCAATTACTCAAGTTTTACCGGCTGCATTTTACTTAGGTACAATTTGAACCGTTGTTTAACGCCTGCACTTAGCCTTAAGTTTGCATGTTAAGCAAACTGGATTATAGGGTGATTATTGTGTGAAAGCTGATTCTACACACGACTTGGTAGTAATGGTACCTACTGCAAAAGGAGGAAATATTAGATTTATATTTTGCGGTTGCTACAACCAGAAGCTTTCAAGAACCCTTAATTGTGAGTCCTCATCAATAATTCTGTACAGCGTATGATATTATTTTTTTTACAATGTTAAATCTGCCTGCGCAGTTCCATTTCCAGTTCAAAAGTGACAATTGTAAGTTTGTCATCAAGTTTGTCTTTTTTCTATTTCGAATTCAAAAAATGGATGCTTTCCATTCGGTGGATATTATTGAAATTAGCTTCTCTGGCTCAATGGATCTAGGTTAAAAAATATGTCATATTCTATTTAAGAACAATGAATATTAAGTTACACCTGTCACATTTGACGTATAAAAAATCTTCTAAATACATATTTTGCGTCCTCTTGTGACCGTAGTAAAAATAGCAAATACATTTTTTTTTTATTCGAAAAAGTAAACACATTAGGTGTGACCTTGGGTGTGACACTTATAATGCTAATTTTAGATTAACCTATTAGAACGTTAAAATTTCGTTCCGTTTTTTTTTTAATTATTTTTACTGTTTTACCTCACCCATGCCTTAAATCACAAGACTGATCCACTTACACAACCTAAAACTCAAGTCGCTGAAGAACCGCTAAAATTATCTTCTAAATAGCTCTGCGGGTAATTAACTGGAATGCTAATTGCGGGTATAAATGGCATTTTTGGTCAATTAACACCAGATGCGAGACTGAGCTGTTTTACCCATTTTAAATGGTTTTAACCAAAAGTAAACATTAGATAATACGACCAGCTTTCAACACAAGTGAAGGCGAGATACATTACACTTTCGTTCTATAGTTATTTTAACTTAAGAGTTGTGCTAACAAAGGTAACATCGAATACCTAAAATGTTATAAGTAGTGTTCATTTCAAAACATAATTTAGTTGGATGTGAAATGTCAAAACAAAAAGACGAAAGAACAAGACTTCATGTACTTTGATTAAGTCATTTTCTATAAAAAATCTTCTAGATGACTTTTTCTAATGAACACCCGTTATGATTAGATCTATTCAACAAGTGAATGCTCTTAGAATGCCTACTCAGTCAATAATAATTATTTGTTTCTATCAATAGGATTTAGAATTTTGGAGCGCAGTTGGATATAATTTTGCAGTACTAACGTATAGGGCGATTGTGAGTTGTTTGGGAGAGCTGCGTTCGAAAATCATAAATTGAGAATCCTGCGATTCTATGTTGTACAGTGTAAATACATAAAAACGTGCAATGCATAGTACCACGCAACAGAGGAAGTCGAAAAAATAACAACAAAAGTTCGTATAAACACCCCCTTTCGTCTTGGAATACAGTGTGTTAAAAATGTTACAAAAATGATAAAAAAATACACATTTTTGAATTTCCCTAAAATTACTTAAGACAGAAAGATGTATATATTTTTTTTTTAATAAAATTTTCAATATACTTTTATTCAAAAACTCCCAACTCAAAATTTCATTAAACAAATAGATTTTAAAGGACTTTAATCCGAATGCATAATCTAATGTTGACTTCCATGAGATAATAAATTTAAACCCATTTTAAGTAAAAATGAAACTAAACTAGTCAGTAAAAACCATTTATTCCTTTTTTCTTCAAGATTGCCCAAAGAACTTGAGTTACTGTTATGGAACGGTTTTATATACCCAAATGATGCTTTAAGTTTAAGTTATAATTACAAAATAGTTAGGATTGAAATTTTTAACCCTATTTAGCTCGATTTAGCCCTATTTAAACCACTTAAACCCCACCATAATTTTCGTATGATCTTGGAAAGGAAAAGAAATTTAGTGACTCCGTTTAGGTCCATTTAAAAGGCTCAACATATTGCAACTTTATTACCATTAACACAACTCTAACCAGTTTGAAGAGATACACACCCTGTATTTTGCAGTTTTGACTAAAAATTTGAATAAATAAAACTGCTTTTACTCTGAATTATTCACTCACTTTTCTAACATTTTGTTTGTCAGGAGTCCGTACAAAACAAAAAATGTTAGTGGATATATCCTGAAACGTTAATTTGAGCCATTTCGTTGACATTTACGCACAAACACGGAAAAATCCATATGGTTGGCAACACTGTTTGGTTAATTTCTCAAAAAAAATTATGGTGGAAGTTGTCATTGTCACGTGTTCTGCTATGATCAAATCAAGTTCAACGTCTCTCCTTCTCTGAACCTACTTTGGTTTAATCACGTCGGTCATTACTTTATATAACATTTCTTATAGAAATTCAATTTTTTATATTTATATTTATATTCGATGTTTTACAAACCAAATCGTTTTTACTTTAGAACTCTGAAAGCTACAGTGTTGATACGCTTGTTCATAGAAAAACAAATAAACTGATCTAACATAAAAATTCTTATAAATAAAAACAATAAAAGTCATTTTTTTCTTTTAAAATACATAGAGCCATGTCGATATGCACACCACTGTGGTAGGACTAAAAACGTGTTTATTGCAAAAAAAATTACTCATAGCAATTGACATAGTGTGCAAAATTTTTTTTTGTTATCTTAGGCCTCCTTGGAGAAATAAAAAGTGTAATTAAAAAAAAATAATACTTTGTAATTCAAAAACGAAAGAGATTTCGACGAAAGTATGAACGAGCTTTTTCTTTATTTTTTTGGCTCCCTCTGTAGTGTATGGTATTATGCATTGCACTTTTTCCAATGTGACATTGTACAGCTTGGCTTGTTCGATGGGATGGCTCAATTTATAAATTTGAACGCAGCTCTCTGAAACAACTGACAGTCGGTCTATATTAGCACAGTATAAAGATATTAGTGATGCAAAATTATATTCAACTGCGTTCAAAAATTTAAAAACCTATTAACCTGTGTTTATAAAACGAAAGAGATTTTGACAAAAGTGTTTAAGAACTTTTTTTAATTTGTCGACATTTTCTGTCAGAAAGTATTATGCACTGCAGTTTTTTCAATGTCACATTGTACAGCATGGAATGCTCGATGAGATGGCAGGATTCTCAATTTATAAATTTTGTAACGCAGCTCTCTGAAACAACTGACAGTCAGCCTATGTTAGTAGTGCAAAATTATATCCAACTGCGTTCAAAAATTCAAAAACCTATTAACCTGTTTTTAGAAAACGAAAGAGATTTTGACGTGTTGTAAGAACTTTTTTTACTTTTTCAGCACTTTCTGTCAGAAGGTATTACGCATTGCAGTTTTTTCAATGTCACATTGTACCGCATGGAATGCTCGATGGGATGGCACGATTCTCAATTTATAAATTTTGTAACGCAGCTCTGAAACAACTGAGATTTTTCGACATTTTCTGTCAGAAGGTATTACGCATTGCAGTTTTTTCAATGTCACTTTGTACAACGTGGGATTCTCGATGGGATGGCAGGATTTCAATTTATAATTTTTGTAACGCAGCTCTCTGAAACAACTGACAATCAGTCTATGTTAGTAGTGCAAAATTATATCCAACTGCGTTCAAAAATTCATCTCTTAACCTGTGTTTAGAAAACGAAAGAGATTTTGACAAAAGTGTTGTAACAACATTTTTTTAATTTTTTGACATTTTCTGTCGGAAGGTATTATGCATTGCAGTTTTTTCAATGTCACATTGTACAGCATGGAATGCTCGATGAGATGGCAGGATTCTCAAATTATAAATTTTGTAATGCAGCTCTCTGAAACAACTGACAGTCAGCCTATGTTAGTAGTGCAAAATTATATCCAACTGCGTACAAAAATTCAAAAACCTATTAACCTGTGTTTAGAAAACGAAAGAGAATCTGACAAAAGTGTTTAAGAACTTTCTTTAATTTGTCGACATTTTCTGTCAGAAGGTATTACGCATTGCAGTTTTTTCAATGCCACATTGTACAGCGTGGGATTCTCGATGGGATGGCAGGATTCTCAATTTATAAATTTTGTAACGCAGCTCTCTGAAACAACTGACAGTCAGCCTATGTTAGTAGTGCAAAATTATATCCAACTGCGTTCAAATTCAAAAACCTATTAACCTGTGTTTAGAAAACGAAAGAGATTTTGACAAAAGTGTTTAAGAACTTTTTTTAATTTGTCGACATTTTCTGTCGGAAGGTATTATCCATTGCAGTTTTTTCAACTGTTACATTGTACAGCATCGAATGCTCGATAGGATGGCAGGACAATTTATAAATTTTGTAACGCAGCTCTCTGAAACAACCGACAGTCAGCCTATGTTAGTAGTGCAAAATTATATTCAACTGCGTTCAAAAATTCAAAAACCTATTAACCTGTGTTTAGAAAACGAAAGAGATTTTGACAAAAATGTTTAAGAACTTTTTTTTAATTTTTCGACATTTTCTGTCAGAAATTGCAGTTTTTTCAATGTCACATTGTACAGCATAGAATGCTCGATGGGATGGCAGGATAATTTAGAAATTTTGTAACGCAGTTCTCTGAAACAACTGACAGTCAGCCTACGTTAGTAGTGCAAAATTATATCCAACTACGTTCAAAAATAAAAACCTATTCCCCTGTGTTTAGAAAACGACAGAGATTTTGACAAAAGTGTTTAAGAACTTTTTTAAATTTTTCGACATTTTCTGTCAGAAGGTATTACGCATTGCAGTTTTTTCAATCTCACTTTGTACAACGTGGGATTCTCGATGGGATGGCTGGATTTCAATTTATAATTTTTGTAACGCAGCTCTCTGAAACAACTGACAATCAGCCTATGTTAGTAGTGTAAAATTATATCCAACTGCTTTCAAAAATTTAAAAACCTATTAACCTGTTTTTAGAAAACGAAAGATATTTTGACGTGTTGTAAGAACTTTTTTTACTTTTTCAGCATTTTCTGTCAGAAGGTATTACGCATTGCAGTTTTTTCAATGTCACATTGTACAGGGTATCCCATTTTCGGCACTTTTGAGGGGTATCTCCCTTATTTTTAAAGATAGAGGGTTGCGGTTTTCACGACAGTGTGCTACTTTTTTGTGAAACTAAAGATGGCGCCAGCAGAATTTTTATAGCCCTTTTGGTTTTTGAGATACAGGGTGGAATTGAAAAGTATCGCTTTTGGGGCACCCCCCGTATTACAGTTATGTTTAAACTTATCGAAGAAGTTAAAACGAATTCTTAAACAATTTTTTCCGTGGAATCCAGTGGCGTTGTTAGTTCTTTCCTAGCAACTTCAGTTTTTGAGTTACGAAGCAAATATATGTTTTTTTAAATGGAACACCCCGTATATTATCTTTTTATTTTATTAGTCATAATGTGGGATTTCCAAAAATATATAATTGTATGCAATTGTTTTCAAAACGAAGCTCAGAATTTAAGATTTTCTTAAATTTTCAATTTTGTCCAATTCGTTGGTAGTAGGCTATGGCTAGATGGCTAGCTTATTTGAAACAAAAGGCAATATGTCAAAAACTTTGTGGTTTTGTCACTCTTTGTTTTTATTAGTAATATGCTTGTTGTTTTGGTGTTTCTATTTTACTATTTAGCTGCTAATTAAATTAATTTTGTTACAATTAAGGCGGTTTACGAAAATTATGATATGTTGGTTTGTTTTATACAATCTAATGAAAATCCCCAAGAAGCTTCGGAAGTATATTTCCAAAGGTAAAGTATTTTGCACGCTATGGTTAGGATACCATCTTAGGGGTCGTTTTTGCTATTATTAGATATCCAGAGAGAAGGCAACCTTTCCCAGACATATTTGCCCGAATTAAATCAAATCTAGTAGAGCAGGGATCATTTGTCCAGCCCAGGCCTAATTCATACTCCAAACAAGATAGAGAGAGAAAAGAGATAAACGTATTGGGTTATGTAGAAGCAAAGCCTTCATCTTCTTGCAAGCATATAGAGGAAGCAACTGGTGTATCCAAGTCTGATGCTCAGAGAATTTTGAAAAAATATAGGTATCACCCCTATAAATTCCACATAGTTCAACGTTTACACCCTGGCGATGCCGAGCGCAGAATGTTGTTTTGCCAATGGTATTTACAACAAATCCATACTGATGAATCTTTTGGGAGACTCGTTATTTGGTCCGATGAATGTTATTTTTCAAGTGCGGCAATTTTTAATCGCCATAATACTAGACATTGGTCCACAGAAAATCACCATTTAACTTTTGAGAGGGCACAACAAGGACGTTTTGGGGTTGGAGTCTCGTGTTTCATTTTTGGAAGACGCATAGTCTACAGAATTATTGAAGGAGGTCTGACAGCGCATCGTTACCGAGAAATTCTTGAGGAAGTTATTCCAGAACTGATGGAAAATGTTCCCTTGGCCCTTTATAATGCCGTTTTTTTTCAACAAGATGGTGCCCCAAGCCACAACTCTGCCCTTTTAAGGGAATTTTTAGACGATAACTTTCCTCAAAGGTGGATTGGTACCTACGGACCTGTAAGGTGGCCCCCTCGATCTCCCGATCTTTCAATTTTGGATTTTTTTTTATGGGGTTTTATGCAAAATGAAGTCTATAAAACACAGTATCAGTCTCGAGCGGAGCTTCTTGCGGCAATCAATTTAACTTTCCAAAATTTGCAAAGAAGGCCTATGATTCTTTTTAACGCGATTAGAAGAATAACGAAAATGTGCCAATTTTGCATACAGGAAAATGGCCGTCATTTTGAAAACCACCTTTAAAAACTGTTTACTTAATTATGTTGAATGCTGTAATAAATAACTAATAACTGAGATACTGAGATTTAAAAAAGATTTTTTGTATTAAATTTGAAGATGTTATAAATTAGAATAATTATTACTTACATCGATTTTGTTCCTAATAATATTTTAGCCATAGCCTACTACTTACGAATTGGACAAAAATAAAAATTTAAGAAAATCTTAAATTCTGAGCTTTGTTTTGAAAATATTTGCATACAATTATATATTTTTGGAAAGCCCACATTATGACTAATAAACTAGAAAAATAATATACAGAGTGTTCCATTTAAAAAAACATATATTTGCTTCGTAACTCAAAAACTGAAGTTGCTAGGAAAGAACTGACTACGCCATTGGATTCTACGGAAAAAATTATTTAAGATTGCGTTTTAACTTCTTGGATAAGTTTAAAGATAACTGTGATGCGGGGGGTGCCTCAAAAGCGATACTTTTCAATTCCACCCTGTATCTCAAAAACCAAAAGGGCTATAAAAATTCTGCTGGCGCCATCTTTAGTTTCACAAAAAAGTAGCACACTGTCGAGAAAACCGCAACCCTCTATCTTTAAAAATAAGGGAGATACCCCTCAAAAGTGCCGAAAATGGGATACCCTGTACAGCGTGGAACGCTCGATGAGATGGCAGGATTCTCAATTTATAAATTTTGTAACGCAGCTCTCTGAAATAACTGCCAGTCAGCCTATGTTAGTAGTGCAAAATTATATCCAACTGCGTTCAAAAATTGAAAAACCTATTAACCTGTGTTTAGAAAGCGAAATAGATTTTGACAAAAGTGTTGTAAGAACTATGTTTAATTTTTCGGCATTTTGGGTCAGAAGGTATTACGCATTGCAGTTTTTTCAATGTCACACTGTACAGCATGGAATGCTCGATGGGATGGCAGGATTCTCAATTTATAAATTTTGTAACGCAGCTCTTTGAAACAACTGACAGTCAGCCTATGTTAGTAGTGCAAAATTATATCCAACTGCGTTCAAATTCAAAAACCTATTAACCTGTGTTTAGAAAACGAAAGAGATTTTGACAAAAGTGTTTAAGAACTTTTTTTAATTTGTCGACATTCTCTGTCGGAAGGTATTATGCATTGCAGTTTTTTCAACTGTCACATTGTACAGCACGGAATGCTCGATAGGATGGCAGGACAATTTATAAATTTTGTAACGCAGCTCTCTGAAATAACTGCCAGTCAGCCTATGTTAGTAGTGCAAAATTATATCCAACTGCGTTCAAAAATTCAAAAACCTATTAACCTGTGTTTAGAAAACGAAAGAGATTTTGACAAAAATGTTTAAGAACTTTTTTTTAATTTTTCGACATTTTCTGTCAGAAATTGCAGTTTTTTCAATCTCACTTTGTACAACGTGGGATTCTCGATGGGATGGCTGGATTTCAATTTATAATTTTTGTAACGCAGCTCTCTGAAATAACTGCCAGTCAGCCTATGTTAGTAGTGCAAAATTATATCCAACTGCGTTCAAAAATTCAAAAACCTATTAACCTGTGTTTAGAAAGCGAAATAGATTTTGACAAAAGTGTTGTAAGAACTATGTTTAATTTTTCGGCATTTTGGGTCAGAAGGTATTACGCATTGCAGTTTTTTCAATGTCACACTGTACAGCATGGAATGCTCGATGGGATGGCAGGATTCTCAATTTATAAATTTTGTAACGCAGCTCTTTGAAACAACTGACAGTCAGCCTATGTTAGTAGTGCAAAATTATATCCAACTGCGTTCAAATTCAAAAACCTATTAACCTGTGTTTAGAAAACGAAAGAGATTTTGACAAAAGTGTTTAAGAACTTTTTTTAATTTGTCGACATTCTCTGTCGGAAGGTATTATGCATTGCAGTTTTTTCAACTGTCACATTGTACAGCACGGAATGCTCGATAGGATGGCAGGACAATTTATAAATTTTGTAACGCAGCTCTCTGAAATAACTGCCAGTCAGCCTATGTTAGTAGTGCAAAATTATATCCAACTGCGTTCAAAAATTCAAAAACCTATTAACCTGTGTTTAGAAAACGAAAGAGATTTTGACAAAAATGTTTAAGAACTTTTTTTTAATTTTTCGACATTTTCTGTCAGAAATTGCAGTTTTTTCAATCTCACTTTGTACAACGTGGGATTCTCGATGGGATGGCTGGATTTCAATTTATAATTTTTGTAACGCAGCTCTCTGAAATAACTGCCAGTCAGCCTATGTTAGTAGTGCAAAATTATATCCAACTCCGTTCAAAAATTCAAAAACCTATTAACCTGTGTTTAGAAAGCGAAATAGATTTTGACAAAAGTGTTGTAAGAACTATGTTTAATTTTTCGGCATTTTGGGTCAGAAGGTATTACGCATTGCAGTTTTTTCAATGTCACACTGTACAGCATGGAATGCTCGATGGGATGGCAGGATTCTCAATTTATAAATTTTGTAACGCAGCTCTTTGAAACAACTGACAGTCAGCCTATGTTAGTAGTGCAAAATTATATCCAACTGCGTTCAAATTCAAAAACCTATTAACCTGTGTTTAGAAAACGAAAGAGATTTTGACAAAAATGTTTAAGAACTTTTTTTTAATTTTTCGACATTTTCTGTCAGAAATTGCAGTTTTTTCAATGTCACATTGTACAGCATAGAATGCTCGATGGGATGGCAGGATAATTTAGAAATTTTGTAACGCAGCTCTCTGAAACAACTGACAGTCAGCCTATGTTAGTAGTGCAAAATTATATCCAACTACGTTCAAAAATAAAAACCTATTCCCCTGTGTTTAGAAAACGACAGAGATTTTGACAAAAGTGTTTAAGAACTTTTTTAAATTTTTCGACATTTTCTGTCAGAAGGTATTACGCATTGCAGTTTTTTCAATCTCACTTTGTACAACGTGGGATTCTCAATGGGATGGCTGGATTTCAATTTATAATTTTTGTAACGCAGCTCTCTGAAACAACTGACAATCAGCCTATGTTAGTAGGGTAAAATTATATCCAACTGCTTTCAAAAATTTAAAAACCTATTAACCTGTTTTTAGAAAACGAAAGATATTTTGACGTGTTGTAAGAACTTTTTTTACTTTTTCAGCATTTTCTGTCAGAAGGTATTACGTATTGCAGTTTTTTCAATGTCACATTGTACAGCGTGGAACGCTCGATGAGATGGCAGGATTCTCAATTTATAAATTTTGTAACGCAGCTCTCTGAAATAACTGCCAGTCAGCCTATGTTAGTAGTGCAAAATTATATCCAACTGCGTTCAAAAATTCAAAAACCTATTAACCTGTGTTTAGAAAGCGAAATAGATTTTGACAAAAGTGTTGTAAGAACTATGTTTAATTTTTCGGCATTTTGGGTCAGAAGGTATTACGCATTGCAGTTTTTTCAATGTCACACTGTACAGCATGGAATGCTCGATGGGATGGCAGGATTCTCAATTTATAAATTTTGTAACGCAGCTCTTTGAAACAACTGACAGTCAGCCTATGTTAGTAGTGCAAAATTATATCCAACTGCGTTCAAATTCAAAAACCTATTAACCTGTGTTTAGAAAACGAAAGAGATTTTGACAAAAGTGTTTAAGAACTTTTTTTAATTTGTCGACATTTTCTGTCGGAAGGTATTATGCATTGCAGTTTTTTCAACTGTCACATTGTACAGCATGGAATGCTCGATAGGATGGCAGGACAATTTATAAATTTTGTAACGTAGCTCTCTGAAACAACTGACAGTCAGCTTATGTTAGTAGTGCAAAATTATATCAAACTGCGTTCAAAAAATCTAAAACCTATTAACCTGTATTTTGAAAACAAAACCTCTTTTTATTTTTTCGAGTTTTTCTGTCGCAAGGTATAATGCACTGCATTTTTTTTTCAATGTCACATTGTAAGACGCTTGATGGGATGGCAGGATTCTCAATTTATACATTTTCCAACGCAGCGCTCTGACACAAACGACAGTCAGCCTATATATGTTAGTAGTGCAAAATTATATCCAAGGGCGTTCGAAATCTCCAAAACCTATTAACACAATTGAGACAAAATGTTAAGTTCTCCAGTTGTTATTTATTTTCTGATTATTTTTTTATATTGTTCATATATCAGTTATTTTATGATACAAGGACCTGAACTAGCCTTCTTATGAAAACGTTTTTCTCTAGGCTTTTCTGAAAATACTCTCAAATGAGTTCTTTTTGTGTTTTTGTGGGTATTTATTAAAACAATCGCTTGTGCTTCATGCTGAACCTACTTGCACTCTCCACGCCCACTATCTCTAAATATACAAAAACAAATGCAAACAGAAGTTAACAAATACTTTGCTACACATATAGAACAATAATACCTACTGCATATGCACATAGAAGGCACTTTTTACAAGACATTCTAATACGTACCAGCTTAGCACATTCCTTCATCGTTAAACACCTGTTCAAGGTACTGAAGAGGTCAGCCGCTAAGCATGCAAGCGACTACAATAACAATTAATGCGGTGATCTTCAATAAACATGTATATAAATGTTAATGTCTCTATCGATGTTGAAACTGAAGAATCTTGTCGATAGATAAAATGAGCACGGCCTAGTTTTGTTTTAAGTTTAATATAAAAAGGTACCAGAAATAGGTACTTGTGGCAACAATCCTGAGGGTTTGGTATTGGATTTAACATTAAATGACTGACTGTAGTGTCGGTTCAATGTTCACCCAAACACATCGATCAAACTTCCCATTTTACCAGCGCATTGCATCGCCGTATATATTCTTCGTAACTTGAGCCTTGCTGAATGTGACCGAATTTAAACAATGAATGGTTTGATGCGATTCCCTGAAACGAGAAACCTGTGGCTGCCACCAGGATTTTACAATACAAAACCGACATTGTCATGTATCATGCCTAGCGGTTGAAAAAAACTGTTTTGGAAGAATTTTGACCGAAGGCATGAAGAGGTAATAAACATAGTTATTTAATTTTATTAAAGGCACCAGAATCACTTTGCCTTCAAGGATCTAAACGAAGAATTTCCAGATGTATTATCTATTTATCATATTATACACTCGTAGGTACACAAAAAAAGGTTTTATGGGCCACTTCAAGAGGTTCTTTAAGGGCTAATGGGAATAACACTCAGCGTCTGAGTGACGAAAGGAAAAATATTGAGGCTTAATTTTGACCATTTATAGATCAATCAACTAACACTTATAACATTAAATTCTTAAAACAAACAGCACATTCCATAGCTACAACATTTAAAGGTAAACACATCTGACGACTCGGCATTGATAACAATAATTATTATTACTAAAGTTCGTTAACTCAACTCACTTAAAATAGCGCACCTTCGTAATTTCCTGAATTACTCCCTAGAAGCAGTACTTGAAGTAGTGTTTCATTGGTACCAATTAAACTGTAAACGAAAAAAAAATGGTAAAAAACACGCATTCCTTCCGAATTAAGAAATTTCCTGTCTTTGACATAGATAGTACTGCGAAAGGTACCCTACAGTCTCGATGGAGCAATCCTTCTAATATTACTTAATTCATTAAATTCAGCCTTAGTAAATTAGCCAAAAATTGTTTTAATTCTATAACTAGGAACAAAACCATAATAACAATATGTGGCACTACCGATTTCCTTCTTCTTCTTCATAACGTATTATTTGCCCTTGATAATAATGACGCAACAATGTAGTTATTTAAATTTGAAATGAGGTAGGTACTAGAATATTAACACCACAACAACTAAATGTATGTACCTACAATACACGTTCCTATTACCTAGTCTGATTAAAATCAGGGAAACAAAACTGTTTAATGGAAATTCTATAGAACACTAGCCAGTTGGCACCAACTGGTACAAGCTATTGGATTTTGATTGCGGGGATTTGATGGAAACCCCTATTGTAAAGTGGTATTAGATAGCTTCTTCATAGTAGAATATATGGCTAATTCGAACTTCACGTTGTGCATGATTGTGCATAACAAGAAAAAACCGTTTATGTAGTTCATTGATTTTCCAAGTCGGCTTTTTTGCTACATCAGCCAGACGATTATAAATCTGCTACTTTCATTCATTTAAAAAAGTCATCAAGTTGGCTGTAAAATTTCAAAAAGAAATAATGAACCAGTAAGAAAAATCCATTTTACTTTGATTATGTCATCTTTTTCTGTCAAAAAATCATACCCTTCTATATGAAGTTTTCTAATGAACATTTCCTATATCTTGAAACCTACATGCATTTATTGATTTCTTGACTTCCTTTCGTGTTAACGTTCTATCTGAAAGTTTTGTATTTACATTCAACTTAGGAAGTTTAGTTAATGAGATAAGAACCGACCTATCACGCACTTTCATTTATTTGTGTCGGCAAAAACTTTTGAAGGGAATCGTATAATATTCTAATCAGGCTGTTGCGGCTGCGACGAGCCCAACAACCCAAGAATGAAACATATTCGTCGAACGAGGTTCGTTTACGTTACAGTGACTCAACATTCAACAATGAGTAAGTAAAGGAATGCTGTGTCACTCGGTTAACATCTTAAAATATACTGGCGAAATACCAGTGAAATTGAAGCTAATAAGTTGATAAATAGGCTCATTGAACTTACAGGTTAAGAAGCAGATTAACAACCTAGCCGAGCCTTTAGCTATTGTAAAAACTGGAAAATGGGGGCAAGTACGGGGTATTCATTATTAAACTTCATCTAGTTGGCTGTAAAATGTCAAAAGAAAAAAGGATGGAGAAACAAAAGTCCATTTATTTTGATTATGTCATCCTTTTCTGTCAACATTTCATAGCCTGCTAGATGAAATTTTATAATGCACACCCCGTATTTGAATTAAAAGGACGATACTTCTTATTATGGCTATAATTTGGAGGCATTTTCTTTATGTCTAGGGACTCATCAACAATTTTCAATAAAAAAATTAACAAATACCTAAAGACCGGTTCAATTTCCACCCGATTTTCAGAATCCAAAAAGGGTTCTATGTCGATATACAAATTGCTAAGCTAAGTTCTTCACGGCTCCGGCCGCTAGAGGTCTTGTTGATTATTGCTCATAATTCATATTAAGTAAGGTGTGTTCAGTTATCTTGTTAAATTATGTCTGGTCAGGTCCGGTCAAGTTAATTTAGATTATTTCAGGTTAGCTCAAGTCAGGTTAGTTCAGTTATCTGTTTGGGTTAGTTCAGGTAAACTCGGGTAAGATAGATTCGGTCAGGAAGAGCCGCTGTCTGACCAAATCCGTAGCGGCCCGTTATGGCCATGCACAGGATTGGGTAAAGCTCGTTTTAGACTGGCATATTTCTTGTACACGATCTGGGACAATAAATTGGATTGTACTAGCCAAGAAAATGGGCCAAAACTATATAGAATTGACATTAATATGACACGTTTGACAAGGGTTTCGTAGATGACATTGTCCAAATCCATTGTATTTATATTTTCTGATACAAAGATAATGCCAAATCAAAGAGGTTTCCCACGGTTTTCGGGCTACAAACTCCGAACAATTATTTGTTGTATTAATTATTGTAATTAAGGTTTTTTAAATGTTGTCGCACAATTCGCTTAATGATATTTGTTTATTATTTTCTGGCGTAGTTTTTATGTCGTAAAAAAGGTTTTAATCGAAGAAACGAAAACGAGAAAGAAAAACCTGGCAGGAGAAATGGCTGAGAAGAAGAAATGCTGGTCGAGATGTCCTTCGTTTATTGAAAAAAGAACTTTTAACAGAGGACCCTGAACATACAAAAATTTGGACTGTTTTATTACTTATAATCTCGGCTTTTCACAATAAAATTGGAAGCAACAAAAACCACGATTCTTAATAAGGTTATGACTGTGGTTATGACCACGATAGATAAACCAACAACTCGTGCAAAAATGCGCATGCCTGAAGCCTAGAAATTGTATCCGATTAGAACAGGTTCTATTTTCCAACCAATTTAAGGTCCAATCCAAGAATCTCATGTTGCCGTATGATACTGTCCTATTTGAGTTGTTCAATATATTGAACCATTTCTTGTACAAGAAATAGGCCAGTCTAAAACGAGCTTAAGTAAAATACATGATGTATTTTACTTGTAATTTACATGTAGAAAACTACGTATTTTACGTCAATAGTTATTTACGTTATAAGTCCGGTAAATATAGTTTTACAGTAGGAGTAAGATGTTTCCGGACGAGGCGCTAGCCGAGTCTGGAATTTCGAAACGACTACTGTAACACGTTACCGGACGTATGATGTACAACATTTTACTTTATTCACTTATTAAAAACAGGAAAAAAAAATTATGCGCGGCGAATATATTTTTGACAAATCCGCCAAATTGACAAATAGTTTCATTACGGTATCCTGTACCGGTAGGGGTTTCCAGGTTAATATGGATACAATGGATTTATTGAAGATGTGCCGGTACTCAATACTGTAAAATTTCTTTACGATATCCAATCTTGTAAAAAGCTATTTACCGGATTAAAATCAAGTACGTAAAAGTGTCCTAAATGATACAGTATGAAGTAAAATATTTTACGAATTTTCTACATAGACGTAAAATTATCTGAGAAAACAAGTTTAATCTCTCTTTACAAGCATGTCCATATCATGAACATACTATATATTATCTAGTTGTAACTAAAAACAAAAAAAAAACGCAGAGATCCTTTTTAAATTTAAAACAAAAACATACTTAATACTGTAAACCTAATCCTAAATAAATTAGTAGGTACATTTTTATTTACAACGTACTGGTGAAGGTAGCAGGATTAGGACAAATAATACACCTCTTCTTTATCGGAAATTGGCCAACTTTTCGACTATTTATTTAGTTTTGCTCAATGCTGAAACCCAAGAAAATGTCGGTGTAACAAATCCAATTTAGTTAGATGGACCTTATAACTATTTATAATTCTGTTTATGAAAGACGAAGGGTTGTTACTTCCCCTCGTATTGTTTGTGGTTGAATGTTGAGCTTTGGAACTTGTTACACCGACATTTTCTTGGGTTGCAGCCCTGAGGAAGACTAAATAAATAGTCGAAACGTTGGCCATTTTCCGATAAAGAAGTGGTGTATTATTTGTCCTAATCCTTCTACCTTCACCAGTACATACAACTCAAGGACGCTAATCACAATAATTTATTTACAACATTATTAATTAATGCAAAAATATTAATATTCATTGGATTTATTGGAGTCGCACATTTTTAAGTAATAATAGATAATTATGCAATAGTTTTTTGGACTTTTCTTGGCAAAGCCTGTTTCTGAATGCTGAATTTACGAACGACCAATTAGAAAAGGCCTCGGAAAAGGCTCTATCCAGCGGGGCTGTAGAAGCGGAAATATGTAAAATTTTTCAGCCAAGTCACTTAATTTAATACTGGATGCCTGTTTCGATGTAAGCTCCAAAAAACAACTGGGTCAATACCTTCTTTTTCAAATAATTTATTAAAAATGCCCTATGTTTGTATGCATGCAGATCATTTAAACTAAACCATCTGCATTCAAATTATCAATCAGAAAGTTTTCTACTTTTAAGGCAAGATGGGGGTTCTCCATTACTTTCGAGAGAAGAAAGAACATTACTTTTGAGACTAGTTTTCTTATTTAAGTAATAAGAAATAGTGCAATTTCGTGTATTTTTTCTATTTAGGTAGTTTAATCTGGTAAACGCTAAGAATAAGACGCATAATTTCAGTGTTCAAGTATTTTACTTCTTTTCTACGTTTGGGACGTATTTTACTTGGTTTTTTTACAAGTAACGTAGAAAACAGTTTTCTACATGTAATTACCCAACCCTGGCCATTCAGAACATCCTCTGTATGAATCATCCAACGATTTTTCTATTTTGTCCTGTTTAGAAAACTTCCAGGTGCCTATTCGCAGGGAAAACCCTAGAAATTCCGTCGGTCGCATATCGATACTCCCAGAGAATAGATGCTTTCTACCTTTGTCCCTATCCCGAAAAAATCTTGAGCGTCAAAGTGTGATGATCACAGATTAATAAGTTTGATGAATCAGGTTCTGACTCATCAAACAGGCTGAAACATCAGACACACAATTTGGATTCCGCAACGGAATGGGCACGAGAGAGGCCATCTTTGCTTTGAATGTCTTGTCTCAGAGATGCCTAGATGTAAACCAAGACCTTTACGTATGCTTCATAGATTATAGTAAGGCGTTCAACAATGTCAAGCATGAAAAGCTTCTAGATATACTCCAAGGACTTAACATTTATTACCACGATGTCCGAATATATCAAATCTCTATTGGGGACAAACCTCTAGCGTGAAATATGACAATGCTTTGACAGAACAAATTAGTATTTGGAAGGGAGTTAGACAGGATCTGCTCTCTCCTATGCTCTTTAATATTTACTCGGAGTTTGTTTTTCGGGAGGCATTGGAAAAGGAGCTGGCGGGTGTAGCAATCGATGGCAGAACTGTCAACAACATCAGGTACGCTGACGATACGGCTGTAATAGCAAGCTGCCTTAAAGACCTGCAGAGACTGGTAGACAAAGTAACAGTAGTTAGCGAAGATTATGGGCTAAATATTAATATCAATAAAACAAAAATGCTAATAATATCCAAAGAAACATCAGTGGTCAATTCGGTGGAAAGTTTAATTGCAATGGACTTTCTGTTCAAATAAAAGCTACGTGATTATTTATTACTATTTAATAACCAGAATTTTATTAAAATTAATAGTTTTATTTTTGTAGAAACGAGAAACCACCAGTATTTAAGGGCCATACTCGTAGTCATCAACCCAAAAGAAAGGTCCCCAATTTCTTTTATTTTATTATGTGTTATTTGTATTTATTTATATAGATATTTAACTATTAAATAATGTTGCGGCTTGTCGTACGCTAATTACCAAAACTGGGCGTGACACCTTAAAATTTTTTTGCCAGCGGCGCCTTTCCTTTTACGTGCAACCCCCTACTTTTTATACCACGAGCCGCCACTGTTGCCAGGTATTGTGAAGTACCTACTGCCAGGTATTCTGAAGTACTGCCAGGTATTGTAAAGTACTGGAAAGTAGTGCAAATCTTGATATAGGATATTTTTGAAATTACTTCTAGGTACCCACTGAGTATTTCAGATTAGATAAATAAAAAAATTACTTGCTAATAGCTTTGAATGTTTTGATGAACCTAAATAAATTAAAACTCCAAAGCTATCCACAAAACAATGTGGAAAGTGTGAGGAAATAAACTTCTTAATTATTGAACACGTTTTATACATTCACCGCAATGTGTCTTGCATACCTCAGTTTATGACCTGAGTTTATATAAAGAATTAAGATTATCTACTTTAATCCATAACAGAATTAACTTATTTTTTCTACAAAGGCAAATAATCAAAATTTTTAACACGCTAATGAACTACTAAAAATAGCATTTTAAGGCACTACTGTTAAAAGAAAGCTACTTTTAACACTAGTCCTGAAAGTAGGCTACTTTAAAGCACTGTATTAAAAGTAAACTACTTTTAACACTGGTGTTAAAAGTAAATACTAATTAAATTTGAATGGAAAGTTTGTAGAGAAAATAATATGTGGGGTTCCTGTCAAAAGTGCTTTTAAGGAAGTCATGCGATTTCCAGAACTCGCTTAGCTCGTCCTGCAAACTTTCACATGCGTGCCTTAAAATTGCACTTTTAACACTTTAGTACATCATAAAAAGCAGGGCGCAAATTACGCCCTTCGATTAGGTATCCTCGATTATCCCCCAGCTAAACAGCTTTTTGCCGTAAGCTTGATAACCGAGTTGATAACAAAACAGTTAGGATAACCAAGTATAGAATGACCTATTTTTTGGGCCTTATGACTTGCTATAATCTGCCTAAATTAGATGGAATGTAACTTTCTTAGTTTCAGAGAAAATTTAAATTTTGTTTTCCAGTTTTTTTCCATTTTTTTTTCAAAAACGGTAAATTGTACAATATTCTAATTACATTCATCTAATAGCTACTGTCAATGCGCATATTTTTTGTGCTTACCTACCTATTTTGCCCTATCTCAAAATCGTTTCGGCAGAAAATGAGAAAAACTGAAAAATTAAAATGTTTCAGTTTTAGTTCAGTACCCTCTCAAGAGTACTCCCGCAAACATTTTGTAAATTTTTTTTATCCCTCCGATCTATCTGAAATTTTATGTCATATTAGGACTAATAAAATTGAATAGGAAAAAAGTTATTTAATTTTTAATATTAATTTTATTTATAAAAATCGCAAAATAATTTATTTTTGCGACAAAAAAATTGTAAGTAGGTACATTAAAAAAATCGAAAAAAAAATAAGACCAGGTAAAACGCCAAAATACGAAGTTTTATAAAAAAAAATAAAAAAAGGACATGGCAATGCCTAGGACCGAACCCACCACTACAATGTCCAAAGCGGGGTATCCTACCCATTAGACCACCGAACGCCGATGAATGTCCGTGTTTCGGCTTTTCCACGGCTATTTAACGAAAATAAAATTTTAGTGCCCTCCTTCACACTTTGGGGGCGATTTAAAGGTTAAAAATCGTGAAAATAGCAAGCCGGGAGGTTCGGGGGGTCGCAAAAATTACGTCATTTGCTAGCGCGTCCTCGATTACCTACTAGGAGAAGTTATCGATCTACTTGTAAAAATTAAAACGATAAAATTTATTCGTTAATTTGGGGGCCACAACATTTGGTTCTGTGTACCAAATGGGTCTGTGGACTCATTGGACTGTGGATAATTTCAAAAATATGTCGACCACAAAAAGGGGGGAAAGAATTGGTTGTACAATCTTATTTTATGCAATTTAAGGGGCTCAAGATCGCGTCCCGTTAATTCGAATAATTGGGCAGATTTTACCGAAAATTTGAAAAATTTTGATTTTTGAATATTTGTATATTTTAGAGCCCAGACTTATATACATCGATGGAAAGGGTTCGCCGCGGGCTACAATCGAATAAAAATATATTTTTTTTTTCTAAATTGTAGAAAAAAATCTTGGGCCCATGGCCTGAGCCCCCCTGGGGGGTAATTTTAGAGGTAATTTTATTACTTTCGGATTCAGTGGGGGTCAAAACTCTATATGTGACGACGTTTTGCCCCTCCGACTGCAAATGTGGTTTTTAGTCCCCTTCGGCCTCCCTAATTAGGGTAGGACCTTTTCAAAAAGTTGATCAAGGTAAGCCGAGAGGTAAATCCAATGATACCACCCACATGAGGGTGGGACAATTAGGGGGGGCACACGGGCCAAAAACGGGACCTAAATACCAACAAATTCGATATAACCATTCGAAAAAAGCCCCCACGGGGGTCGGGGGGAGGGGCACCATCATGTAGCTCGGAAAAAAATTGGTGATAGGACTGGGTTTGGAGGTACCTACCTAGTGAGGGAAGCCAACAATTTGAAGAATCCCACTTTTTGGGCCATCTCACGTCCCTATTGACGGGTTAGTTAAAACTAAAAATATTTGCATGGAAACTTCCAACTGCTTTCAAGAAACACTTTAAAGTATTTACAGGAACCACTGTTAAACTATAGAATGATTAACTATGTACATAATTTAAATAGCCAATGTCTAAAAACACACTATACATAGTAAAAGCATCTTAGAAGGTGAAAAAAATCCTTTAAAAGATTTTTATCTTCATTAAATTTTGCAAATGTCAATTTATTTTACCTGTTATGACGCCATATTGGTTTATTTTGTAGCGTCGCCAAAGCTAAGTTTTTGATCGCAAATTGTCTCAAGTATTGGGGTATTGTCTGGTCATTGCAGGTACTGCCGGTTGATAATGTTGGTATTGTGAGGTATTGCCACAATACTTTTTGGTATTGTCTGGTATGTCATGTACTGTCGAAGTAATGCCAAGTATTTCAACAGTATTGTGAGGTATTTTCATGGTATTGTGGGGTATTGTCAAGTATTGTCACCTAATTTGTACATGTATTGCCACAAGTGGATACCCCCTCGAGTGGTATATATTATATTGGGTTCTATATGGGGTTCTATACATACAACAAAATTAAACAGAAATTAAAAATTGGAAAAAAAATTGCTGAAAACGAGGCTGAGAAATAAGTCAACAATTAGGCCAACAATGAGAACAAGTAGGAACAAACACAACAACAAAAACTTTTAAAATAAATTTGTAATACAAAAAGATACCAAACTAAGGAGCCTTTTTGTTAGAGAAACTTTTTACAACTCAGTTACGCTTTATTATTTTTAACCAACATTTTCAAAATACCCTGGATAGCTAATTGTTGAGATTCTATGTGTTCTAATCGAGGTTCCAATAGTCTATGTAGGTATGTGGTGTTACCCTTGATTTTCTCTATTTACCATTATAATAATAATAATAATAATAAATCATTTATTGCCATCAATATCACCCTGTGACAAGCAACATCAAAAAGAACATATTATTAGCAGTGTTGCCACGTCTGATGAAATTTTACCATATTTGGTGAGTAATGTTGCTCTCTGGTATAAAGAATTTGGTAAAAAATTTTAAAGGAAGAAACATCTTATAAATTAGATAGTGTTAGAAAAAATATAGTCTAAAACTATTATAGAATAGTCTCAGGAATAGTGTTCCACTCTTTGATGAACATACCTCAAATTCTGCTTAGCCTCAAGCTAAACCCACAAAGTTTTGTCAGTTCATGAATAACGCGAGGAATTACCTATCAATTCTATACTGATTATAGAATTAAATATTCATTGCCAGGTTTAACTCTAAAATAAAAAAAATTGAATCATATCGGTACAATAAATTCAATGGATTTCCCGAGGGATTTCCATTATGTTCTTTTCAGGATCACCTAAACCAAGTCCTGAACCTGGTCATGAATTGTGTTGGTAAGTCATTTTAGTTAATGTGAAAGTTATCTTCAGTAATTTTTTGAATCTCAACATATGGAAAATCCCATGCAAATATCTATTAGTCATCACTAATACACTATTGCAACACAATAAAACATTGGTTTAATTTTAATAATTTCTGTACCTAATGTTAAAATAATTTTAGAAAATAACTGTAATTAGAGTGACAATTATACCTATACCATACCTACCAAATTTCAATTGTAAATTTACTGGTGAAGTTTGTTGTACCGACACTGAGAATTTAGTAATATTTAGTGAAATTTGGTGGTATTTAGTGGAACTGAAGAAAATTTACAATGAAATTTAGCTCAGTGGAATTTAGGGTAAATTATATGGAATTTTGGTGTATAGGTACCTCATTCACTTATTTCTTGCACCTTGTTACCTTTAAATTCTTCATTTTTTAATACCTATCTCATTTCGGAACATGTTGAAAAATGTTAAAGTCAGATTTCCAAGGCCTACCTGATGACAATAATAACTTGTCATAAAATGCCTTATACCTTCCTTTAGACACATTTCATGAAATGATTTCCCCCTTGGGTGACTGGTAACCACAATATGTACAGTAGGTATTCCTTCATACCCCCATAAATCGAACAAGTACCTTTTGAATAAAAGTAGTTGGTGCTCAATAAAGCCCATATGCATTCATTTCAGGTACTGGTACTATCACGTCCTCACGGCACAAACGAAACAAAACGACGAATCCATGTTTCAGAACGCGTGAATGAATTTTAAATCGACAAACATAAAGCCAATCAATGCCATGCTTCTCGACTATACGTGTATGGCAATTTAAAAGTCCCAATGCCCATACCCAAGAAGTACCACGCACGGTACCACGCCACAAGGTATTTTGTGTGCGGTGTGAACATGGCTTTTACCTGTAATAGGATTCTGTCATTGCAAAGATCCAAATACTCGTAGAAACAGTAGGCCTAAAGTACCGTTTTTTAAAACAATTTCCAGTAGGTAAGTAATTAGTGATTCTGACGAACCCTCTCTACGACTACCACAAGATGTAAACAAAGAAAGATGAAAGTTTACCTGTTGTTTTTCCACGGATGAAACAACGGTTTTCGCTAGTAATCCATTTATTTACCAACAAATTCCACTTGGAAAGTCACAAAAAGCCGAGTTTCAGGTCACTTATGACATCGTTTACACTTTGGAAAACACTCCTCGACGTTCAGTACGTTTCGATACAACTTTTTCCGCGGTTTTCCAGTGAAAATGCGCGTAAATATTCGAATTTCCCAAGGTGTGACCGCACTATATACACGCGTCCTCGAAGCAGTCGAATTACAACAAAATGAAAGAGGAAAGAGCACCGAATGAGAATTTTGACAGTGACAGTGCGCCGACATTTTGCGCACCGCACAGTGGCGTAGAAGGTATTTCTTAATTATTTTTTTATTAAATTTGCGTCCTCTTTAAATTCACTTGGACATAATTGTCGGCGTTTTAGTGAGCATAATACATTTTATAATTTATTTCGATTTATATTACAATAATATTTTTCTTTTTGTATTCATTCAATTCATTTATTAGATTAGATATAATTAATTTTTTTTTGCATCGCCCATGAGTGGAAAACATTTGCTCCCGCCAGTTACGCTGTCAGATGTCACAATAAATTATTTGGTTATGTGTTTCTGTGTTTGTCGTTTTTATTTTTGTCCATGGATTTTAAAATGTTGAGTTTTTGAGCACTTTTCGCTACTTTTAGCGCGGTTTTTAGCAAAAAACTGAAGCAAATCCTCATTTCATTAGCATATAATTATCAATAAATAAAATGGATTCTACCCCCTGTAGCCCCATCCACGATGATAAATTAATGGCCTATATTTACGACGACGTAGAGGAATGCGATATTTTCGCTTTTAAGGAACCTATTGGAGGTCAAGAGGTAAGAATGCTTCTGTTAAACTCAAGAAAAAACCTTTATTAATGAACACTGCAATAAAAAAGATACGGAGAAGGTATTAGGTATTGACACCCCCTGGTCATCCTCTCACCCACCTTTTCTTGTTAGCGACCCTTAGGCCTACAGAAGCTTAACAAACATCCCTTTTAAAAAACGGAGTTTGAAAACTTTATCATGTTTTCTATCCTTAGTTGCCTTGCTAGCAAACTTTCCTCTGGTGTAGTTTTTTGTGACTTGACCATTGCCTTTGACTTTGTTGCGCTAAGGTTTTGAGGGCAGGATTTTAAGGTGGTTTTGGACTTATCTGTTGAAGAGGACACAGGTTATGTTAATTGGTGGGGGACAGTTCTAGGCAGAATAAAATCATTCTTCATCACAAAATCATACTATTCAGTTGACACTCGAGTTGACATAAGTACTTCAATTTATCTGAACAATTTGACTCGGTGTGGTGTGCTTGGTTAATTGATGCTAGTTTTATAAAATTGTTGTTTTTACATGTTACAGGCAGGTTTGAAAGTAAAGACAAAATTTATTCTTCATTCAAATATTCATTATTTGGCTCTCAAGCCATGATCAATGCCCAAAAATCTTCAAATTACAACTCTTGTCGCAAAAAACTTACTAAAGACTAGATTGTATAGTTGCTAAAATATAGGAATATCTTTTTCAGGCTAGCAAATCCGATTCCAGAGACATTTCTTGCGTATTAGCAGAAAATGAAGAACTAAAGAGTAAGATTAGTGCCTTAGAGGGTGAAAAAAACCTTTTGGAATTGAGAATTTCTGAAATGTACAAAACCGCACGAGCTGAGCTTGAAAGAAAGGATAAACGATTGCAGCAATTAAGTGAGGAGATAAATAACATTGTGTTTAGAAGAAAAAAATTTCGTTTTAATGGTAAGTACTGAATTTTTTAATTCCAGGTGTGACACTTAGGAGAGCACATAATATTAATATCATTATAGCTACACTTAACTGACTTCAAACACATTTTTTGATTTTTTGTCATATTTGTGATGGATCTCTCCAAGCTGCTCTGATTATTATTATTTTCTGACAGTTTTATTTGTTGTAATCTTTAACTTATGAAGTGATACCATGAGATCAAAAATTAAATGGCTAGAGTGGGCTATGAAACCGAAAATTTATCTCTTAGCTTATGCCACCTTTTTTAAAATTAATTCTGTCAAAGTTTTGATTAGAAGGTTTGTCACTTTTTGATACTTTACCTGCGAAAAAAATTTGCAATTCAGAGTCTTGATGTTTACTACAGAACATAAAACATATATGATTGAGGCTTATTTCCAAACTGGGGTACTGGTTAATGGAGTTTGGGAGCACAGTCAGGAGCAGTGTTTAGAAGATTTTAGGCAAATATTTCCAAACCTAGTAAATCATCCAAAAAGTTTTTATGCGTGCCTTAAGAATTGCATATCAATATTTCGAGAGACTGAAGCAGTAACACATAAAAAGGGTGCATGAGGATCACGAGTACGTACAGAGGAACTAGGTCATTGATGATATTCGCCTATGAATTGAACAGGAACCTGCTAAGCCTCTGAGGCATCTCTCGCAAGAAATTGGACTTTCTTATGGTACATGTCAGACAATATTGAAGAAAAACCTTTCTGTGCATTTATACAAGATGCAGTGCTATCAAGCTCTTTTAGCTGCAGACCATCCAAGACGACTTGCATATTGCCATTGGTTTGTCAAAACCTATTTAATGACGAAATGCTAGATTTAACATTTTTTTTGTGATGAAGCGTGGTTTCACCTTTCGGGATTCGTCAATTTCCAAAATATGCGAATGTGGAGCACTTAAAACCCACATATTTTTATTGAATCGCCATTGCATCCTGAGAAAGTTGGTGTTTTGTTAGTTGTATCTCCGAGAAGAATCATTGGACCTATATTTTTTATGGTATGATTAATGGACAGAGGTATCGCAATATTTTGTTGGAATTTGTTCAGCAATACCACTATGATGAGTATAATAAGTATCGCATTTTCAACAGGATGGAGCAACTGCACATACAACTCAAGATACAATTGCTTTTTTGCGTGAATTATTTGATGACCGGATAATAAGCTTTCGCACCGAGATTGAATTTCCTCCTAGATCGCCTTGTTTGACAATAATGAATTACTTTGTGTTCCCATATTTGAAAAATAAGATCTATAAAACTGCTGTAGGTAATCTGCAAGAACTGGAACAAAGAATTTGCAAGGGATGTGCATCCAACACAGGAAATGCTGAACAATGCATTCAATAGTATGAAAAGGAGGGTAAATATATGCATTGAACAGCGCGGGGGACATATTCGGCAATATATTTGATGTCAAAAACTATTAAATATTTTTAAATCTGATTCGTAGTATTTTTGATCACGCTCAAGCAAATCTGGCTTGTGCAAGCCAAGTTGTATGACTTGCTTGAGCGTGTGTAGCCTGCTTAAAAAGATGCCATAAGCTAATAGATACGTTTTCGGTTTCATAGCCCACTCTGGCCATTTTCTTCAGAAACATTAAATGACAGAATTTTCTCTCATGAATTTAATTCAACAATGCAGTTATTCTTTGCTGCTATTACAGGAACAAACAATCCATTACCTCAAGACAACATTACCCAAGATTACCATACCAAATTACAAATCAATGAAACTAAAGTAAAAACTTCTGCTGAGAATCCTAAAAACACTGATGTTTTGATGCTTTCTGATGACGACCATGATTTTGTTTTAACTGTTCATGGAACGTCCAGTAACCTTGCCAGTAACAATCCACGTGAATCAACTACAACCAGGATCAAGTCAAGACGAGAATTGTCTCCAAGAACACCCCCTGGAACTCCTCCCGAACCAATTAAAAAGTCAGATCATTCATCATTAAATATGAGGGATAAAAATTTGATTTTGAAAGAGAGGGCAACTCAGAAAGACCATGAGAGACATTGTGATGAGTCTAGAAGTAAAGATAAAAAAGAAAGATTATGTGACAAAACTGAAGAATCTAAAAAAAATTGTTCTTCTCAGAACGATAAAATTGGAGTTCTTGCAAGCAAATCTGAAGGTGAATTATCTTCAAGTGGACGATATTGTGCGAATTTATCTTTAAAAAGAAGTACTGATATTAAGAATACTATTATTGAAGTGGTAGATAATGATATTGTAGACAAAGCTGACCCAAAACCATTTGACCTTCGTAATAAAATACATAATAAAACAAATAAAGATATTAATACAAACAAACCTGGCAAAGGGAGAATAGATGTGGATGCTAACCATCCAAAGTCTGAGAGAAGCAGAAGCAGAGCACACATTGATGATAACCATCCAAAGTCTGAGAGAAGCAGAATAGTTGTCAGTTCTGAAATTAATCACAAACAAGATCATTCTTGCAAAAATAAAAGCACAAGTCACCGATCAAGAAGTAATTCAGAATACAAGATAAGACCGCCTCGAACTCCTTCTGGTAGTCCACCCAGAGATTCCGATAGGCGCTCAAGATCTCCTTCTAGAGAAAGAATGAGAAGATATAAAACTTCTGCAAGCAGTCCTGCGAGGGACCGCAGGAGATCTCGTAGATCAAGGTCTATATCACCATTTAAACGTCACCGTAGTGTGAGGTACAGAAGCAGGGAACATTTGTCACGAAATAGGAGATCTCCTGTTAGGAGGCTAGATAAAGAGGGTAATTCACGACGTTCCTCAAAAAGTCGAGATCGCAGACAAGCAGAAACGGAATCAAAATCCAACGAAACTAGAGATAAGCACGGCAATGTGGTTCCTTCGACGTATAGTGAATGGAAGAAAAGCCGAATGTTGCAGCAAAAGGCTGAACGCTCGGAATTCAAGGAGGATAAGAAGGAGGTGGTCATAAACATAGAAGCATGTGATGAAATAGACCTATGGGAGGTAAAGGAAGATTGCAGCGATGATGAGATTGCGTTGCAGCTCTCAGACGTGAGCAGTGAAGAAGAGAGTTTTGAGACGAAGGAACACAAAGAGTAAGTTATTGACTTTAATAAAGAGCCTCAAACAATGTTTTTTTTCTTTTAGAGACAATTTTGAGGAGAATAAAATAGATGATATAACAAATGGACCCTCTTTGAAAATTAATTTAAATAAAATGTCGGAAGAGGATTTAAAAAGGTGAGGTTATTATGCAATAAAATTGTTTTAAGTAGAATTGTACGTTTTTTATTCAATACCCAATTTGTTTTTTTTTGTCCCTGCATTCAAATTCTTGAACTGTTATGGCCGAGTTATTCTGCTATCTTCAGCCCATAAACATATGATTTCACAGAGCACGACAGTCCTATATGAAGTGTATATTTTAGTATTTTTTTCAGGATATTAGAGGAAAAGTTGGAAGAATTAAACAAAGCCGATCTAGAGGCTTCTGAAAGTCCGCCTGATACCCCCAAATTCCGCCAAAATTGGGAATGTTCCAAATATATCTGTACTGGAAATGAGTTGAATGGGTTTAAAACTTTATTCGATGCTAGACAACATGAAAGGAGGAAAAATATGGAAAATACAACACAAGAAAAATGTGCTATTAATCAGAGTTCTGGTTCAAATGTAAAACTTAAACAAGAGACTGTAGAATTGTCAACTAATAAACGTATTTGCCCAATAAAAGAGACAAAAGATTTGGAAGAAACATTACGTCCAAAAGATTGTGCTGCAGCGGAAGATACGCACGAGACGGCCAAAATAATAAGCAAAAAGAAAATAGATTTGGAAGCCTACAAAAAGAGAAATAATGCAAAAGAAGACCCCGCAAGCGTTAGCACTAATGATAAACTCAAAGAAATAATGAATGATAAAATTAAGAAAACGAACGAAGAAATCCAAATCAAAAGAACAGAGTTAAATGACAATGCCAATGACCAAATTCCAATAGTTGATAATGAGATTCTAAATACAGAACTAAGTGTTAAATTCAAGACAGATGACAGAGCAGGCTCTAGTGAGATTGTTTCTGTTAGTAGTCGTAAAGAAAGTAGCAGTTTTCTTCATGACTTTAGCATGTCAGAAGATGACGATGAACCTACAGACCTAAAAAGAAAGGAAAATGAAGCCAACATGAAAATTACCGTACTCGATGTTGTAATTGTCCAGCCAGCTGGGTAAGTGATGCTTGTTTTTCGTAGACTAATACGCAACTGCATTAATTATTATCCCGATTAGCAGCCCCAAGCCTGCCGTCGTTGCTGCAGAAAATCCGGCCAGTAGTACGATGCCTACAAACGACTCGGAAAATGTGGAAAGCATAGAGAATATTCAGGACGCAGTCTATAGTAATGTCCCGCAGCATGAAAATTTTGTGGTTGACGGGTACGATATCAAGATTTATTCTCCTTTAGGGACGTTAAAAATGTCCACGATGGGACCTTTTTTTTAAATAGTATTTTAGTCTTCTTTTCTTTTGCTTTAAATATTGTTTGTTATTTGGTCTTGCTTAGCCTTGAAAAACTGAACACTGAAGACTTACAGAAGTGCTTGGAAGAAGACATTCCGGATAGCCCAACTGCAGGGCAAGAAGCGAACGGGACGGTCGCTCCGAAACGTTCACTCGGAGCGAAGTACATGAAGTTATTTGGTAGCGATTCTCCTGCCAATGCAGAGTAAGTTCTTTCTAAATAAATTGTGCGTCAATTTGAACGCATTGCCATCTTTTTTTTGGTAATTTTTGACCCGCGCTAATTAAAAACTTGCCTTATATCAAATTTATAATGAGTTGTACTTTTTTTTTCACCCTGTTAACACCAAATAAATAAACTATTAAAAAAAGTAACCCCTACACCGATTCTTTAAGAGACAAGCTTTCGAGAGATATTCCAGTGGTTTAATTGAGATGGTGCAAGGGAAAATGCAATTTTTCTTGGTCAAAAATGTCTAAAGAAAATGACAGTAGGCATAGTAGTGGTAGCCAGTGTTCATTAGAAAACGTCATCTAAACTGCTGGACAGAACAAATGGGAGAAACATATTTTTCGATAAATTGTTAAGCGAGATATTTTGAAAATAACGCAAGATAAAAATATGAAGTTTTCAGCAACCTCTAGAAGGATCTATAGAGGAGATATTCTAGACTACTTTGAACAAAATTACCTATTCAGATGGTGTATATAAGGTATGAATAAGTTGACTACATTTTGGCAAAATTTCCTTTTTGCCGAGAATCTAGAATTCCGTTTTTATTTTGTTTTTTTGTGAATTGAGGATGATCCTTGACAAGTTTAGAAAAAACAAGTTTAACCGATTTTAAATACGTACCACATTTCGGATTTTTTTAATTTCTCTTTCAGACATTTACCAATCTTGAATTTCAGCCTCCTGCTGATCAAGTAACTGATATGGGATTGGTTAATTTTCCAAAATTGATTTGTTACGTGTGCACGAAGATATAGTGGTATAAGATTTTTCTACAGGGTGTTGACATTCAAAATGTTTTGACCATAAATATTGTTACGATTTGCAGCGACGCCGCATCGGAGGCGGGGCAACGCGTTGGTTGGTGGAGCTTCGCGACCTATCCGCGCTGCGTCATGGCTGACACGAGTGATTTATTGCTCGGTTTAATCTAGAAGGCAGTTGTTTACAACCTTTTTTTTTATGTGAGATTATTCAAGAATTCTTATAAAGAACTTTCTAGGTTTTTCTGTAATTTTAGGATTGTATATAAAAGGCGCATAGAGCGCGCAGACTAATAGTCTTATTTTAAGCGAGCTATAAGTAAGCTAAAGTACGAAGCGATAATAGAAGGCTATAAAGTGTTAAGTAGTGAGTTATTTAGTATACGAATTGTACCTGTGTATATTTGTGGGACAAATAAATAGTGTTTTCGTGTTAAATCGTTACACTGGAATTATTGAACCCCGAGTTCGCAACAATTGGTGTCAGAAGTGCGATTCCAGTGGGAACTTGAGAACTAATATTGCTGAACTGTAAGTGAGTGCTTCATTACCGGACATTACGTGTTTATGCCAGTGACCAGAAGCCAGCATCAAGCGATGGATGATCAACTTGCCGACCTGCTGTCCCTTATGCAACAACAGAAGGAAGAGCAGGAAAAACGTTATAAGGAACAAAAAGAAGAACAGGAAAGACGTGATCAAGTGCAGGAGCGACTTTTTTGCAACAACAGAGGGAAGAACAGGAAAAACGTGATCAAGTACAGGAGCGACGTTATCTAGAACATAAGGAAGAGCAGGAAAAACGTGATCAAGTGCAGGAGCAACGTCATCAACAATTCAAAGAAGAATTAATGAACCATCTCGCAGCTAGGGAGCAACAATTGGAAGAAAGAATAATGCAATCCATTAACGAATCCGTTAACGAATCCATTAACGGCGTCAACAAGGGACTCGAAGCTGTCAACCAGAGGGTTCTCGAGCTAGAAAAGAAATTCCGGGAACAACTTGAGGACGACAACGTGTCTACAGAGAGTTTTAGCACAGCCAACGCTAAAATTAAGCCTCCCGATTATGACGGTACTACTGCATGGGAAATTTAGAAAATTCAGTTTGAGGCAGCTGCAAAAGCTAATGGTTGGTCCGAGCCCCAGAAAGCTACATCATTAGTGGTAGCACTTCGTGGAAAAGCGGTTGAGTTACTCCAATCTCTGTCGGCAGCGGATCAAAGTAATTATGCGGCTTTAGTACACACTCTGCAACTAATATTTGGAAATCAGCACAAAGAAACCGTGTTCCAGGCCCAGCTGAGGATGAGACAGCAAAAGTCAGGTGAATCCTTACAAGAATTTGAGGCGGACATAGACAGACTCATTCACCTGGCACATCCATCGGCCCCTGAATCTTTTCAAATGCAATTTGCCGCCGAAATGTTCATTGAGGGAAATCGCGATAGTGACATGAGATACCACTTACGTCTAGTAAGGCCCAGGAATATCAGCGAGGCACTAGTTCGGGCCCTGGAATTCGAGGCGTCACGAGTGTCATCTAGTTCATCTCCACGTGTAAGAATGGCAACTTGCAATGAAGAGGCGAATACGTCTATGGCTGAATCCATGGCAAGTTTACATAAAGCGTTGAAGGATATCGCAGTCAATATGCATGTCCTGTTGGGAAGAACTCCTCGATCGACAGGCAATCGGGGCATAAAATGTTTTAACTGTGGTAAACTGGGTCACGTCAAGAGTAATTGCCGTAATAGGGCAAGAAGTCCGTCACCGTTGTTTAGAAGACCGAGCGGAAACCAGGACCGCCCTAGATTCCAGGAAAAGCCAATTCCGGTCAATGTAAGCAGGCAATTGATCTAGCCCGTTAAGACCCCCAGGATCAGTCAAGTCAACCAATCAAGTCAAGGCAATAATTTGGGTGGCAAAAGTGTTACAGAGGCCGGACGCATTAAAGGACAGAAGATCCAAACTGAACATCGACCAGGAAGGTCTCACGGAAATGCCGATGCATTGTCTAGAGGGCCATGTAAAGAAGATAGTCAGCATTGTCGAAGAATTGAGCAACGTGAGGGACATCCTTCTATAAGGAGAACGTCGGTAGAAATAAACGATGGCTGGACCACACAGACGCTTCGAGAAGAACAAATGAACGATCCAGATATTGGACCCATCCTCTCTGCAAAGACATGGCTGGTACAAGAGACCAGAATGGTAAGAAATCGCTGGTAAAAGTCCAAACCTGAAGGCGCTATGGGCCCAGTGGCACTCTCTTAGACTAGAAAATGGATTACTGAAGAGAGCGTGGGAGAGTCCGGATGGCAAGTCCATAGTCAGTCAGTTGGTTGTTCCTGGTAGCAGAAAATCAGATGTACTGCAGGAAATGCACAACGGAACAAGCGGAGGCCATTTTGGGGTCAATAAAACATTGGCCAAATTAAAGAGCGGTATTACTGGGTGAATTATCATGAAGACGTCGAATCTTGGTGCCGCAAGTGTGAAGTTTGTTGTGCAACAAAAGGACCTCGAACAAGATCACGGGGCCGAATGGTGCAGTACACTGTAGGTGCTCCATTCGAGAGGGTAGCAATTGATGTCGCGGGACCGTTTCCTCAGACTGAGTCGGGCAATAAATACATCTTGGTCGCCATGGATTACTTCACTAAATGGCCTGAAGCATACGCCCTGCCTAATCAAGAAGCAACGACTGTGGCAACGGTGCTAGTAAATGAAATGTTCTGCAGATTCGGAGTCCTTCTCGAACTTCATTCTGATCAGGGCCGAAATTTTGAATCGGCTGTTTTTCAGAAGGTCATGGAACTTCTCGGAATTCGCAAGACCAGGACAACTCCTTTGCATCCACAGTCGGATGGGATGGTAGAGAGGTTTAATCGGACCATAGAACATTACCTGTCTAAAATGGTTGCAGATCATCAGCGTGATTGGGACCAACATCTACCTCTCATGTTGATGGCATATCGAGGTTCTACGCATGAAGCCACTGGTTATACTCCGGCGAGAGTAATGTTCGGAAGGGAAATGAGGCTTCATGCGGATTTGATGTATGGAACACCAGAAAAAGAGTCGCTCAGCTCTGAGAATTTTGTGGAGGAGCTTAAGGAGAGGCTGAACAATGTTCATGAACAAGTCAGGAATAAACTGCGGATATCCAGTGATCGAGCCAAAGCAAGATATGACTTACTAGCTAACTCCCGCGGCTTCCAGGATGGTGATTTGGTGTGGCTATACAATCCGCGGCGAAAGGTGGGGAAGTCGCCCAAACTTAGCCAAAATTGGGAAGGACCTTATACAATTATAAAGAAGTTCATTGTTTCAACTAATTATAAAGAAGATTAAGACGTGGTGTATAGGATCCAGCGGACCCCCCAGGTCAAAGATGAAGGTTGTTCATTTGGATCGATTAGCACGATGCCATGGAACTGTATCTGTTCGGGACGAAGAGCTTTAGGAGGAGGGCAATGTTACGATTCGCAGCGACGCCGCATCGGAGGCGGGGCAACGCGTTGGTTGGTGGAGCTTCGCGACCTATCCGCGCTGCGTCATGGCTGGCACGAGTGATTTATTGCTCGGTTTAATCTAGAAGGCAGTTGTTTACAACCTTTTTTTTATGTGAGATTATTCAAGAATTCTTGTAAAGAACTTTCTAGGTTTTTCTGTAATTTTAGGATTGTATATAAAAGGCGAAGCGATAATAGAAGGCTATAAAGTGTTAAGTAGTGAGTTATTTAGTATACGAATTGTACCTGTGTATATTTGTGGGACAAATAAATAGTGTTTTCGTGTTAAATCGTTACACTGGAATTATTGAACCCCGAGCTCGCAACAATATTGATTGGAGGCTTTTTTCTCAATAATTCAAATCAAATCAATCTTTATTGCCAGCACAATCTAGAAATCCCAGACAATAGCAACGTCAAAAAAATAATATTAGGGCACAAAGCGCATTTTTAAAATACAGAAAAACAAGAAACAAATACTCGCCCTATGTATACATTAAACTGTGTAAATATTTTAAAAAGTTTAAAAAAAGTTTAAAAATTAGACATTTACATCACAGATTTTTAGCCTAAAGTCAAAATCGTAGATACATTTATTCAACAGGTACCTGGTGGTATCTCTCTTAAACTTGATTAAACTCCGTACCTCCCTTAGAGCGAGAGGCAGAAGGTTGTAGGCCTTCACTGCCATATAAGTGAGAGCCCTTTCAAAGAATGCGGTATTGTGCAAAGGCACACTAAGACCGGCTCCGCTCCTAATCGCCACAGACATGCCCTCCGCGTGGAAATCGGCGTTCGTGCGAAACAAATCGGGATGCTCCCTCACAAAAACGACCAGCGATCTAAGGTTTAAAGCCGGCACCCAGTCAGGAAACCCAGTCGGCCAAAGTACGGCCGACAAGAGGTGCGCGGGCGGCGCCCAAGCAGACATCTGACGATGCGTTTTTGAGCCATAAAGACTCGCGGAGCTCCAGCCGAAGATCTCCAGAACATGACACCGTATGTTATAACGGACTGAACAGAGGCAAAGTAGAACTGCCTAAAGTGTGTTCAGCGTGAGAACCCTACGTATCCTCCGCAGTAAAGCACAGAAGCTGTTCAGTCTAGCAATCACTGCATCCGTCTGACAATTCCAACTCAGTGATGAATCCAGGTATACACCAAGGAATTTTATATTGTCTACTTCAGGAATGGACCTGTTGTAAGGAACATACAGAGATTCGACTTTATTTGTATTCTTTGTGAACGACATCAATCCAGTTTTGTCGGCATTCAGCAGCAGGGCGTGGTTATTACACCATTCCTGCATACAAATCACCGCTCGAGCACACTCCCCCGACAGGTCCGAGAGTGCAAGGCCCGACAGCGCAATCGATGTATCATCCGCGTACTGACAGATCAAAGAGCCCGGAATGCCATCACAAAGTCCGTTCACGTACAAAAGGAATAGCATAGGTCCCAGTATGGAGCCCTGCGGTACGCCCTGCCCCACCAATGACGACGCCGACAGGTAATTTACTCCATTCGCTGTGATACTGTCTGCCTTCTATGACTCAAGTATGAGTCAATCAAACGCAGACAATTCCCTCTTAGTCCACATCCCTGCAGAATGTCAAGCAGCAATGAGTGGTTTATAGTGTCAAAGGCCCTCGAGAGGTCGGAGAAGAGTCCAGCAACCTTTTCGTTCTTATCAAGGTGTTCCACTATATATGATATCACCCTAAAGACAGCCAACTGAGTTGAGCACCCCTGTCGAAAACCAAACTGACTGCCCGAAAGGATATTGTGACTGCACGAAAGTCCATTATTCTAGTATAGATCACTCTCTCAAAGACCTTAGAAAAAGCCGATAGCACTGAGATTTTTTGTGTGTAGGCACCACCTTTGCTTCCTTTAGTCTTGATGGAAAGACACCCTCGAGGAAGCAGGCGTTTAATATAATTAACTGAATAGATGTTTAATTGCTTGCTGAAATCATAATAATAATTTTGACCGTTCAATGCAAATTTTGAGGTCAGTAAAGTAAAACACCCAGACGGATTTTTCGCTTTTTATTTAAATTAATTTAAACAGAATATAGAGCGTCTTAAAGGATAAATAACTAATATTGCCTTTAAATGCTATAATACTGAAACTTTATTTCGGAAATAAATTTCAGGTAGAAACATAAGGGGCGGAATAAGGGATTTGAAAACTCTGAGAGCAATGAAGTCATATTTACAGGGTGGTGCCAAGAAATACTTGTAGGCGCCTAATGTTAAAGTTATCTGAAACAGACTGGATGAAAGTTATTGAGATGTGAAGTTGACCTGAATTTTGGAAGTTAGATGGACCTACAGATTGTCCCAAATAAAGTGACTTACAAAGACACAAAAAACCAAATAAAAAAAATTCTAATATAATTTCCTTTCAAGAAATAGTGGTTTACGTGTAGCGTCCTCAAGATTTTAATTTTGCAGGAGAAAAATAGCGGGAAAAGGACCCAAAATAAAACTTCCACGGTCCCGCAGAAATTGCCGACGTTTCGACCTTTATTTTACGTCTTTTTCGAGGCTAAAAAAATTAAACAACACAGTAACGAAGACGCCATAAAATTACTCAAACACATATCACTTAACAACAATTAAAAATTCAATTAAATACAAATGAACTCATTTACCTATGCCACTCAAATTGCAGAAGTTTATCGTCAGATAGTAAAGATGTTTTTTGTCCATCAGAATATTCACGGGGAGTGCCATTGACGCAAGAGACGCCATTGAAACAAAAACGGACAAAGCGTGGACAAACATAAGGGAACCGTGCTTAGCAGTGTGTAGTAGGTACCCAACGCATTAATATTAAATTTCACTTCGTCGGGCCTTATCAGCCGGCAAGTCGATGTGTTTATTTTTTTTTTCGTTACTGTGTTTTTTACTTTTTTTAGTCTTGAAAAAGACGTAAAATAAACCTCGAAACGTCGGCAATTTCTGCCGAGGCATAGAAGCTTTATTTTGGGTCCTTCACCACCCTGTAAATTTGACGTCATTGCCCTCAGAGTTTTCAAATCCCTTATTCCGCCCCTTATGTTTCTACTTGAAATTTATTTCCTAAATAAAGTTCCAGTATTATAGCATTTAAATGCAACATCAGTTATTTTTTAGTAAGGTCAAGTTTAAGACGCTCTATATTCTGTTTAAATTAATTTAAATGGAATTAAGCGAAAAATCCGTCTGGGCGTTTTACTTTACTGATCTAAAAATTTTCATTGAACGGTCAAAATTATTATTATTGTTTCATCAGCAAGCAATTAAACATCTGTTCAGTTAGTTGTTGAGAAAACACTTCAATCAATATTGATGGTCAAAACATTTTGAAAGTCAACACCCTGTAGAAAAATCTTATACCACTATATCTTCGTGCACACGTAACAAATCAATTTTTGTAAAATTAACCAATCGCATATCAGTTACTTGATCAGCAGGAGGCTGAAATTCAAGATTGGTAAATGTCTGAAGTCCGAAATGTGGTCCGATATTTAAAATCGGTTAAACCTGTTTCTTCTAAACTTGTCAAGGATCGCCCTCAATTCACAAAAAACAAAATAAAAACGGAATCCTAGATTCTCGGCAAAAAAGAAATTTTGTCAAAATGTAGTCAATTTATTCATCACCTTGTATACACCATCTGAATAGGTAATTTTGTTCAAAGTAGTCTAGAATACCTCCTCTATAGATCCTTCTAGAGGTTGCTGAAAACTACATATTTTTAGATTGCGTTATTTTGAAAATATCTCGCTTAATAATTTATCGAAAAATATGTTTGTCCCGTTTGCTTTGTCCAGCAGTTTAGAAGGCTATGAATTTTTAACAGAAAAGGAAGGTCAAATTCAAAGTCAATGTTCTTCACAGTCAACTCGACGGCATTTTCAAATGAACACTCAATATATCTTCTTACTATTAATAAGTTGATATTTGGCATTTTCTAAAGCCTCTTTTAAAGGTTAGTTCACTGTTTTACCAGTCCAGTTTCAACTGAACTGGTAAAAGTGGGCCTTGACTGATGTTTTGTCATGTAATTAGCGCTCTGCTCTCAACAACATCAGAATCCCGTAAAGCCAAGGTCAAAAAGGTTAAAAAAAATCTGAATGATTTTCCGTCTAATGATAAGACAAAGCTAAGTGATGGGGCAAAAGGAAAGGCACAGCCGGTTAAACCGAAGCAAAGAAAATCGAGAAGCAAAACAGCCGATGAAGTTTTGAGTGCAAATTCATGCAAAAACACACCAACTGATGCGGTCGCAGACACCAAGGAGAAAGGTTCAAAAAGCTGCCGTGATGGAGAAAATTACCCTATATTTTGCAACAATCCTAATTAGTAAGTTTTCTACTGGTTACCAAATACCATAAATGCCTGAAGATGGATTGCGCGTGTATGACATAAACAACACTTCACGTTTGTGAAACTGTCAAATTTTCGACCTTAATTGAGGACTTCTTCAGGGCTCTTTCAATAAGCGAAATAGTGACAAATGGAGAACACAAAAACAAAACATCCAACATCCATACGAAACTCATGTCTTCATTTGCTTGTAGTTTTGTATGACTGAGGAAGATCTCAATAAAGTTCGAAGGTTAGCAATTTCACAAACGTGAAACTACTATATCTCTTTCATTTATTATTGTCATCCCGCTAGCGTTGGAAATCTGATTTTGATATTTTTATCTTATTTTGTTAATATGTGCTGAAAAAATGAAGATTTCAAAGATAATTGTGTGACAATAATAAGTGAATGGCAAATACACGGGCTAATTGTTGCTTTTTTTTTTATTTCAGTATTCCTAACGTTCTTGACTTAGATAGTCGCATTAAGTTAGATGAGTTCATAAAACACAAGGTCGACACAAGTAAAGAAGAAATGTTGGTGGTGGACACTGAAGAATCCCTGGGTGTGACAAGTGACGAAATCTGTAGTAAAGAAAATATGAAAAATAAGCGAAGAAAAAAAACCAAAACGACGGGTTTTAAAGTCAAAATGTCGTTTAACAATCAGAAAAAAGGCTTTAAGAAAAAGGAGATTCCAACCCCTTCACCACGAAGGAATAAAACGAAAGCTGACAAAAAGGAGAAACTTGCCGAGACGCCCCTGACTGAAAGTCAAGCGCTAATTACTAAAGGCGAAACTGGCCGTAGTCCAAGCACTACCGCGATAATAACTGAAGCGATTAAAGTTGAAAAGAGAAGACTCAACCGGAAGAAAAGCCCGAAACCGAAAGTTAAAGCCAAGCCAAACCCAACCACTTCTGCTTCATCACCAAAAAAGAAAAAAACTAAAACTGAATCTACTCCTCCATGCAAAGAAAAAACGCATAATAATAAAAACAACAAACTACCTGTTGTGGTGGCCCAACCAACCTCAACAGTTGAAGATGCACCTAAAACTAGTAGAAGAATTACACCTGTCAAAATTGGCGAGGTTACAAGTGAAAGTGCGGCGAATAAAAGGAAATTGAATAATTCAAATAAAGATGAAAGGCCTGAAAAAATTGCCAAAATATCGGAATCTGAACAATTTGGAATATCAAGCCAGTCACCTTTGCCGCACATCGAAGAAATGCTGAAACGCTTTGAAACAAAAACGTCAACGACACATGTCTACACCAAGTCGCAAGGAGCAGGAGTTGGCACTGGGTCATTTCAAAGAAAACCGTCAGATTTGTCCGAAGCTAATGCGGTTGACCTTTCGTTCACCGACAACAACACCGTGAACCAGATCAATTTGGACTCGAAAGATGTGTCCATGTTGGGGGCATTGGAGAAAGTATTCTTGGACAATTTGTCTGAATATTTAGGCGACAAAAGCCTGCCGTCGTTTGGAAGCGAAGAGAAAACCCAGAGCTCTGAAAATAAAAGGGTCAGCGAGTGCGCTACTCAAGTGGACTTTTCGCGTATGCTGGACAAAGCCGTAAGCACGTCGACGCCAATGAAAATGCTCAAAGAAAGTACTAATGTGCCACAACAGGCGACGGCTCCTCAGGGCCAGAGCTTCGACTCATTCTCGTCGGACAATTCCACGAAAGTAACCAAAAGTTACCTGAAGACTCCTCTAAAGAGGGACCGGCGAAGACCGGTGACTATAAGAGTTATGGAGCTGCCCAAGAAGTCGCCTTCATTATGATTTGTCAAATGTTGGATATTTTATTTTGAGAATCTGTGATATGTTATTAAGTTTTGTAAATATAGGGTCTGTAAATATTGTTTGTGTGTGTGTATGTTATTTATTTTTCATAATCTAGGTTTGTTTAGAACTTTTATGGGGAGCAAACTAGTCACTAAACACTTTTGCCAGTTTTGTAATGAAACTGAAAACAAATAGAACATGAAGCTTAAAAATCATCTTAAAAAGTGCCTCGATAGTCGACTTATACGCAAAAGTACAAGAAAGTGGCCATGTTTTGATGATTGTAAAAAAAACATTTATTAATAATTAGTTGCTTAGTATCTAAACGTCACAATACATATTAACGCAAAAATCCTGGGACTTCAGTACCGATTTTTTGTTGGATCAGTTTTCCATATCCTCCTCTCCCTGCGTCATAATCTGTACGGTATTCGTCTCGAACCTGAAGGATAAAAGCAATATATTGCAAACATCTTGAAGGAATGAAAAGTGAATATATATAGTTATATGCAAGTGTGTCTTAGAATGCTTTATCTTCTGATCAATAACAAAAATTCAGAATATTTTGTTATCGATCGAAATGACACTAATTTAGTTCTCTATGAACGCAACAAACTTAATATGAGCAAATTAGTTCCAAAATACTATGAAAAAGTGGAAATAATATTAAATATTTACCTGTCCTCCAGTTTTTCCTCGCCCATATTGCCTTCCTTCGATAAAACCTGCATCCCAATCTGTTCTTACAATTCTGTCATCTAATCTTGTTCCATTAATATATCTGAAAACAATTCATTATCTAAAATGGGTATCATCTTTTTTTTTATATATAGGATTGCATCTGGTATATACTACCGCCTGCCTACAGTGGGTATGTTTGGTATATTCCCATTAGATACAAATGAAAAGGAAACGTGGGTGATTCTACAAAAACATGAATTTTTTGCGTTTCGTTCATTACTGTGTTACAGTAAACTTTATTTGCATTACTATTGTCAACAGATATTTATTATGATGCTGCCTACTTTATATTTTATCGAAAAAGTATGTCCAGATTAGTTTAGTGTCGTAAAAACTAGGAGATCTAGCTAAATGATTAGTGAACCTCGATGTTGTTAACTGTAAGCGTCACCCTAAAAAATGGATTAATAGTATTACCCGACTGATATTTTTATAAATATTCTTCGATTTGCCCTAATGAAGATTATATTGTTATCACAAACGTGGTACAATATGGATTAATATAAAAATTAAGCGTTAACGGTGGTCACGCAATAGATGACTCAGACCCCTGTCACAAAGTAGACTTAGAAAAACAATTGATAGTGTCGTTGCCGGGCCACAAGTTGTCAATAAACAATCAATCTAAATACAAATTTTCAAGTTGCGGGAATCTATAATCAAATACCCAGGCCCTATCCACTCTTATTACCCAACTTGGTTTGCAATTTGCTTTTATTCCAACACGTAAGATGGCGCTCGGCCGGCGTTTGTTGGGTTGCGTCCCCATGAATTTCGTCCATTCCCGACGGCCAACTTCAAAATGGCTACCGAACTGTCAAAATTTGAAGTTTTGGAATTTGAAATTTTTGAAGTATTGTAGGTTTTTAAGGCGATAAAGTTAAATAAAGTATATAAAAGTGATAAAAAGTGAGTTGGTGTTGTGCTGCGTTTAAAAATATTTAAGGTAAGCTATAAATTACTTATTACTGGGTTAATACGTTTCACTCGTACGCGGACAGGATTGGTCATACATTGGGTACCTAATACGCTTTTTTCTAATAGAAAAAAAAGGTGCCTTAGGTTTTTCCACAATCTCGTACGAATAAGTATACAGTATAAAGAACATAAATATAAAGTACCGCTATCGTCACTCGCGCACAAAATTTCCTTAATAATATTCCATATTTTATTAGGTATCTACATAATTTGGCGAAGGACAAATCTTGTTGGGAGCGGCAGTTGTCACATAGTACATATATTGACTATTGTTATATTAATATTCTTTTTTTTCAAGCGGACTAAAAGTACGTCATTTGTTTTCTCCATACGCACACCTAAAGTGGGCTTTCAAATCCTGAGACCAAAAAAGTAGCAAAAAAGTCCTAGGCAGTAAAAGTAAAGTCAAAAGTCACCGCTAGTGTCATGGTGGCGCATATATAAACGATTTTCATTCACCAAAATTATTTTAATAATAGATGACACCAAATAAACCGATCTGAGTGTATTGCCATCTTTACATTCTTGTTGAAAAAACAAAGGACAGAAATACTCTCAGAGCACTCAAGAGCACCATCTGAAACCGTTATTAGTCGAAATCGCATAGGTTCTCGAATTCTGAATTCGTCTGTTAAATGTCATGCGCATCATCATATTTATCTGTCAATGTGACATTTATTAATTTAGTATTGAAAATAATGCTACAAATTCTTAGTTTACCATAATCATTGGTTATTAATTAATACATTAAAAGCATTGAACATTGAAAACCACCATTCTAACATATTCTATGTATTTTACAAATAATATACACAATTGGGTAAGTACCTAGACCCGCTTAAAGAGGATGAGAGAAAATTGCAAAACTGAACCACTTTGAAATAGATTTCTTATTTCTTGCATGCTTGAAAAAAAAATAGTATATGTTACTCGGAGTAAAAGGTCTTTTTGTGCTTCGCCCAGTTGCAGGCCTCAGCTTCGCTTCGGCCGTCAATCTCTGGGCTCAGCACGAAAAGACCCACTTTTACTCCTAGTGACATAATCTACTATTATATTGTAAAAGTAAACCTTTTGTATAAATTAGAAAGAGAAGCAACATAAGCTGATTGTATGATATTTCAGATTGTCGAAATGCTGTCTACGATTAGGTGTTGCGTTTCTACGTGTTGGGGAAGCCCTGAACAGAAACATCGATTTCCCAATCCACAAAAATACGGTCACAATAATAAACTCTTGTCGGAAGTGAGAGGATGTTCACAATGAAACGTCAAAAAGTATATAATAACTTTCCAGTATGTTCACTAAACACCAATTGCTGGGAATAAATTACTTATTTTTTGAAATATTATGTTTATAATAATATTTTATTCACCATAGCCTTTAAAGCCCTCATAGGGCAAAATGTTGCAGACATAAACTTAGAGGTACCTGTGAAAAATATTTATTGATTTTATTGAAGATTGGTTTGTAATAGGTGATGTTTTAATGCATTTTCCTACCATATGCTTCCTACCGTCTACTTCAATTTAATAAATATAATCCGTTTAAAGTCACCACTAACTGAATACTAACTGGCGCGAATTTATGAGCAAATCTCAAGTCACTCGACGTTTTGGTTTGTCAAGCAACTACTTACTAAACACCAACGAGCATATAATTCTTTTACGTGATAACACATAAAATTATTGAATGCTCTTTGCTAAACGCGTGCCTTAAGTAGGAACCTGGCAAACTAAGATATCATCTGATTTGAGATTTTCATAAATTGGCACTTGAGAATATTGAACAATGGCGGCAAATATTTAAATTTACCAATCCTCTGCCATCTAGCGACTTATGAGTGAACTAACAAAATTATTAGGAATCTACTTATGATTAGTTAAGCACGCCATCTCTCGACCCTTGCTCCAATCTTGAGCTTTTATTCCTTACCGAGAGATGGCGCTGTAATGCGAACAAAATTTTTAACACGGGAGTTGACGTTCTATTTTAGCTCTGTTTTATGTCAAATACCACAGGCAATTTGTGAATTGCCACCTTCATTATCAGTCCCCTGGTAAGCATTAGTTTATGATTTTTTATTGTTATGAAGTTATGATACAAACCACTGGAAAATAATGTTTTAAAACTATTACTGTGTTAATTGTCACAACATGTTATAAAGCTTTTCATTATATTTTTCGGAAAAGTAGACAATGGAAATTTGACAGATTGCCCCCCCCCCCCCCCGTATAATATTTGAACTGTGTCAGTTTTATTGGTTATACCATTGTATATGAATCACAAGTACATCAATAAATGGATAAAATGGATAGTTCGGTCCCTCTCTGCCAGAGGGCCATGGGGGACGCTGTCAATCCTGTCAACTTCATGGGGGATCATAAACTTGGCAACGGTGGAAATGTCAGGGCAAAAGTAAAAATAACCTCAGCTGTATACTCTATACAAATAAAAACAAAATTTCTACTTCTCTACTGCATTGGGTGAACAAGGATGGATATATTCTATAAATATAAAGTCATTATAAAAACTAGTAATTTTGCAGACGTAGAGAAAAAGATATGCCATTTCGTTTGTCATTATTATTTATTAAAGTTTGGTTATGTAGTGTAGCTATAAGTATTTGTGATATTGTTATTTTACTTTCTTTTTTTTGGCAAATGCCGGCCACAAAGAACAATGAGAAAGGATGACCTTTATTACGTACTGTCGCCCCATCCATTTAAGTTATCCTATACCCAGAGCCCAGAGCCGTAGTTACAATGGGGCAGCCAGGGAACCCAGGCTTCAGAGCCCAGCATGAAGGACCTCAATGGATAGTGAATATTGTGATTTTATAGTAGTACGAATGCGATACACTCCTTGGTACCGGAGCTATCAGTACATATCTCAGCACTACGTGTGCAATATGGGATGCTGGATATGCCCGTTATTGCCCAGCTCACAGGGCATGCAAGTCCAAGTTCGAACCATCTGGAGAAAGGTACTACCCTTGATTGATAAAAACTAGATGAAATATCCAGCTTTTTTGCTCCAATATCCATAGATTCCCTGGTTTTCCCGCCATTAGATTCACTCACTTCTCTGTTCACCACTGTTTTAAGTAACGGCAGCAGGCGAAGGCATTTTGGTACTTATTGAGTTATTTATCGGCTGCTTCATTAATTTGCCCAAATATCGATTTTTTGCTCCAATATCAATAAAAATGTAGAAATTATGAATTGTAAATAAAAAAAACTGTGACATACCATGACAAATACGACTGCAGGCAAAGAGAGCAAAGAGCATTTCGGATATCTTTGTCTAGCTGACGTGAAGTCAGTATTACGTAAATTACAATTGAAACAACGCCGGAAATTAAATGGCCTTGAAATCTTTGTCTAAAATGATGATGTCACTAGGCTCCAGTGACATCTAGTGAACACTATCATAAGTGCCATTGACTTACTATTAGATTTAAATACAATGGTTATACTGACATAATTTACAGGTTATAAAATGCTGCCATCACAAAAAATGTTGTTGCCAGAACTTACCAAAAATAATGGTTGTAAGCGAAAATAATAAATCCATGTACCAGAGCTGCTACTATGTTTTTCAGATCAAATACTTGGCAGAAGTAATTCTTAGGAAAACTAATTTTCTTATACCAGAGCTGGGACATCAAGTTTTGCTCACCCTGTGCAATTAATATATATTAAGAGAAGGTTTGTTAACATTGCACCACTTAAAGGTCTTACGTAAATGGCTCTTATTCCTGGAACCATAAAATCTTACTAGTGAAAGTATCTTTGCAGTTATCTACTCACTGTATATGAGCTCTTTTACAAAACGTTAACATTTCTTCCCTGTAGAAATCTACAAAAAGGGACGGACATACTCATGCTAAAAAACAACATGCTCATAAAATGCATTCATACTGCCGTCAAAAGTTGACCAGGAACAGTGTTTATCTGCACTTCTGATATGGTAGCTACAAAGCTCTGACTGAGAACACTAGACTTCTTTCCTAGGGGTAGTTCAACCGAGAAATTAAAACCGTTCATCTTGAATGTGCTAGCTACTGAGTGATATTGACAAAATTTATAAGCTTATAAAACTTTTTTTAATATAACGCGAGCAACGTCGAGGAAATTAATTTGATTTACTCAAAGTCAAACTGATGGCAGATATTAAAGTAAAACTACATTAATCAATCATAACAACTTGTAGGGAAGTTGTTATTGGCATTTACCTTCACCTGCTTTTAATTTACTGGTTAAAATCTTGTCAATCACATTTTTGGCAAATCAGTTAATGGATAACTAGTATGTCGCGTTTTTGGCGGAATCTTTCCTTTACGGTTTTTATAACATAACCATTAACATTGACACAGTTCAAAAATTATATAGGGGTCATTCAAATAATAGCCTTTGGAAAAACTTTATGGTACGCTATATAGTTATTAACTAATTTTTTGTTGGATACAATTATCATCAATTTTATCATTCCCCTGGACTCTCAGTCCCCTGGCAATTGCCCTATCAGAGAAATAAAACTGCCTTCATTCTATTGATAAGCCTCACAACTTAAGTTTTACTAAATAATTACTCATTTTTGATCTTGTAACTTAGTTACATAAAGCTTTTCAGTTTGATTGAAATAAAATGGTAAGAATTACAAAGATAAAATTGACTAGAAAAGAGATATTACAAAAAAAGAGGGAAGCTGGAAGAATTAGGTATCAAAAAATAAAAAAGGACTCCTACCGATATGCTGTGCAATGTGAGAAGTAAAAGAAGTATCTGGAAAAAGGACAAAAAGGACAGGAAGAAAATCCAAAAAAGAAAAGACACCTCAGGAACAAATTGAAATTCTCAAAAAGTGGAAATATCACTCGTCAAAATACTATGCAAGGAAAAAAATTGCAAACATTATGTGGAAGAAGCAATTTTGGCCTTTTTCCCTGATTATTATGAGAGTGCTTTGTGTAACTACTTAGGAAGATGCCAATCCACATCGAAAAGTTTAAAGTCAAAAAAAAATTATAACTGAGAGCATCAACAGAGGTCGTTTTTGTTTGTCCATCTCTCCTCATCATCATAGAACCATACCCCAAAAATTTCCCACACCAATGCTACTATATTCTGTATATCTCAGTCCCCTGGTTACATGATTTTAGAAACTCTTAATAATATGCTTATATTTCGTTGCTTTAGTTGGTTGCTCTGTTATTAATATAATACCGACATGCAAAACAAATTAAAAATAGTAATTCCCCTCAACCACAAAAAAAATTTGCCATCAATGCAAGTAGTACAGTAAGTAAAAAAAGGTACATTTTTGTAGAATCACTCACCTACAAAAATTAAGATGACTGTAATTTTATTAGGTATGTAAGTAGAAGAGAAAAATAAGTGAAAAAATGTTGGAAAAATGGAAAAACATACCCTTGCCTGTGGGCATTTTAGGAAAGATCTACTTTTGTTATGCCCATTGAATAATACAAGTACTCATTTCACTTCTATACAACTTTTTCTGTGGTGAACCTATATTGAAGAACTCTTGCAGTAACACATTCTGCAACGTCCATTCATTCAGTGAACTTTTCCGAGCAGTTATTTAATTGGTTTTATAAACTCAAGTGATTTCATAATTAAGAGACTCTCCTCACTTTTCCCTCAGACTTTTCAAACATACACCATTCTCCTCTATGAGAGTATAACCAATGTGTCTAAGATATGAGTACTTTAGTTCATTCATTATATACTGACCTTAAACAATTTTCAGAATCTTCTCTTGTATAATACTCCACAAAACAAAATCCACAGGGGGTCTTTTTGTACTTATCCAAACCCATAATGATCCTTCGTACTTCTCCACACTTGGAGAACAATTCATAAATTTGTTCCTCAGTCGTATAAAAGGAGAGGTTTCCCACATATAGAGTTGAGGATAGTCTCAAGAGTTTATCTTGCTCGGCTCTGGTGCCCTGGCATACAGGAACAGTGTTAACATAGGGCATTTGACACATGTATATCATGGGGCTATCAGTAACAAAAATTCAAAACTACTGCTTACCTTGAAGTGCTGATCTCGGTAAGAACTCAAATCTATGGAAGGTGATGTTATGCTGACCATTTTGGTGTTTGGTTTTTACCAATTTCTGCCTTTTTACTTTTATTAAAATAGGAATAAATTATAAACAATAAAGACAGCAAAAAAGATTTTCACAATACTGGCAACTGACAGTAATGGCGTGACATAAAGACAATGACAACAGTGACATTTCACAAAGGTCCACGCAAAACGGCATTGGAGTATGGTGGGTTGCCTATCTCTATCGCCAAAATTCGAAGCTAAAAGTTAAAATTATTATTAGGAAATTCAAATTTATTTAGCAATAATATTTTGGATTCCTACATGTAGCACAATTATTGTAGAAAATAGATCATTGTCTAACTTACAGTTACATTATACTTAATGCATTTAATATCAAAATTAAGCAACCAATTCACAATATTGTTTCTCTATTCTGTATATTCTGGCGAATGCGGGGTGTGTTTACAATCGGATACTTATCACTGGGACTTTTTAATTGCAAGAGGGACAGAGGCGGTTAAGTAAAAAAAAAGCAAACTTGCAAATTTTTTCAATGATGTCCTGCTTAAAAAAAATAAATAAAAATCTGTCCAAACAAAACTGACACTGGAGTACGGTGGGTTGCCTTATTCTATCGCTAAATTTAAAGCTGAAGTTAAAATTATTATATATTATGAAATTTATTTAGCAATAATATTTCGGATTCCTACATAAAGATCAATCATTGTAGAAAGTAAATCACTGCCTTGCTTACATGTCCATTATATTTAATACCCTTAATATTAAAATAAAGCAACCGGTATATCAACTCACAATAGCAATTCTGTACATTTTGGCGAAGGAAGTTTTATGTAGAGGAATAGACGATGTTTCAAAGGAAGATAAAGTTGTTGTTGCCTGGAACTTTTATATATGTTGGTTTGACATGAAGATGCAGCAAAGTAACCATATTTCCATTTTTTGCACCTTTTTCAAGGTTACACATATCCACCTCTAGTTGTCTCAAATAAATTTCCTAGGACTAGATAAATATAATCTACAGTCACTTTCTGACATGGGCAGTTATGCAATACAAATTTGATTTTAATTAAATTTATTTCATTAACTAGGAATATATTATCCACGGTATACCTGTAGATATATAGATGGGTAGGTACTTCATAGGAGTGCGTTCAAAAGATATAAATGCATAATTCTGCAACACTTGCTTGAATGAATCTGATAAGCAACATATTACTCCACAGTCCACAGGTGTTTTCGATTAAAACCTTTGAAGGTACAAGTTCATTAAGTATCATTGGGGCAACAATAGGCCCGTTAAATCAAAGTTATACCACTCGTTACTAGCTAATCATTTTATCTAAATTCCATATAAATAAAATTACCAGATTTGACTAAACGTCATTATAAGTAAGTAATGTAGTCTAAAGCACTTTACAAGGTTAAGTATTAAAAACTGTTTATAAATAATGTTAAAATCCGGCAAATTAGTTATGAGTACAGACAGAAAAAAGTACTTAGCGGGGACCTAAATAATGGAAATTTTAATCGACTGCGTGAGATAGAGAGATTCATGATTATTAAAGGTCATTGAAAGGCAACTCCAAAGCAGAAAAGATCAAATTACCTACTAAGTACCTATATGATATGCTGTGTATTAAACTATGTAATTAATAAAAAAGAGACACATAAATACTACTTTTTATAAGCAGAAGCATTTAATAACAACAACGTATAATTAGGTACTAATGCTCTAGGTCTAAGCAATAGTGCTTATGGGTTCAGTCAAGGTCTCAGTGGATTCGTTTCTTTGCCTTTTTGCTTTCCTGTTGCCAACCGAAATCACTGCTGCCAGGCCCAAAACCAACGCACCCCCGCAAACATATGTAAGAATATCCCTGTAAAAAGCTAAATTTCCGTCTTTGTGAACTCCCTGTATCACTTCCACAGCAACGCCGTTGGATAGCTTATCGGCAAAGCTCATTACTCCATATATGAATGCACCTCTGGAGGTTTTAGAACCAATTAAGTCTGTGGTGATATCCAGGCTAGAAACTAGGACTATAGTGCTAGCAGCTCCCAGTAGTGCTGATACCACGTAGATGAAATAGTTGGTGTAGTTGTCTCCTTGCCCCCAATGAATCCATAAGCATCCCGCGAGGCCTAGAACTGCCCCAAGGGTAAAAGTTATTTTTCTGCCCACTCGCTTTGTTATGGGTCCCACTGGGAATGAAGCCACAAAACTCGCAATATATATGGCCAATGGTACCAGTGCCAAAGCGCTGGCTACCATATTGAGGCTCTCAGACAGGTAGAGGCTGACGAATACCTGAGTCAAGTTTATAAAGAGCCTAGATGACATATATACTGTGCCCACAAGGTAAAGACTGGGATTGGTGAAGAGTTCTTTAAAGCTGACTGGGGGGCCGCAATCATCATTGTTTTTATTAGAACCTGAATTCGGCTCCTTAATCATGGCGTAGAAAATTACCGAACAAACAGTACCGAAAGTCATTACAGACCACACGATGTGCTGGAATTTGGAAGCATGATCTGGGCCCAACTTGTCTTTGCTGCTCCCGGATATGTGGAGAATACCCCACGTGACTAGATATACCAACACACTAGCCACCACGGTAGCTCCATTCCGCACTGCCGCTAACCTGGTGCGTTCATGTTTGTTGGAAGTAATTTCAGGAATCAGGGACATGTGGGCTATCTGAGCAGCGGCCCATCCCGATTGGAACAGAACGATAAAAAAGGAATAATAAAGCATTTTGCTTAGAGTGGAGGCCGATTGACAGTTAATACAAGGGGAGAAGATGAAAGGGAACGTGAAAATGACGCAAATGGTCCCCATGAAGTACCACATTTTTCTTTTGCCGAACTTGTAGATCCACCAGTCGCGACTTTTGTCCGAGTTGTAGCCTACGAATGGGGTGGCAATGGCGTCAGCCACTTGGCCCACCAGCAAAAGAATGCCGGCCTGGCCATTGTCAAAGCCCAGTACCTGTAAAAACCCTGAATATTTAAATGAGTTAATAATTATAGAAACTGTACTTACAAAGTGGAAATACACCAGGAGATAGCTGAACCACATGGCAGCGCAGACGTCATTAAGTATATGTCCCAGGCTGTATACGACGTAGATTTTAAGGGATAGTTTCTTGTTGATTTTGAAACAAACGTCGGTTTGGATAGCCAATTTAGACTCCTTTTTGTCGCTCATTATTGACAATGTTATATATATTATATTAGGTACAAAGGATTAAAACTATATTGGGTTATAAGATAAAATAATTCAGTTTCTGCCTAACATCGACAGCCGCAACAAAGGCCACAACAAAGTGTAAAGCAACAAGTAATTTTGGCTACAGCGATGACGTAGGTGGATTCGTTGTGCATTGCCTTGGTTTGCAAGAAATGTCCTGAAAAAAAATGAAAAATACACACTTATTCAGCACACAGTTGTTAAAAAATACAAAAAGCTAAACTTTTGTTAAGACTTTTAAATTAATAAAATACATTTTATCCACGACCATACTATAATAATCACATTATTCTTGTACATTCTCAAGATTAACACTAATCATTATTCACTTGTGAATAATGAACATTATTCACAAGTGAATAATGAGTTGTCATGGAAACGAAACATGTCATAGGTAACTGACAACTCAAAAAGTAAACCGCGTATACGTGAAATCGGTAGTTAACACTGGTTCATTCAAGTAATTATCCTTCTATTAGGATGTATTGAGACAAATGTAGGTTACGGTGTCTCTTTTTCATTAGAAAATGTACTTTTCACTAATAAATACTTAAAATAGGCCATAAAATGAAGTAATTTACCGTACACCCTCGTAGCATTGAAATGAACATGCACTGGAGACTAGACTGTCATCTATCTGACGCATCAAACGTCACATCGTCGATTAGCGAAATCTGTCGTGGTCGTGGTTTTAAAATTGAGAATTATCTTTGTGGCACCTATAACCTATCACATTTGAGAAAACTCGGAATCTTGGTCGTGGATAAAGTATAGTATTCAACTCGCATTTAATGAGCGTTATTCTCTCGGGCAACTTGTGCCACTCGCTTCGCTCGTGGACTCAAACGTTACCCTCGAGAATAACGACTCACATTAAATGCTTGTTGTATAATATACTATTTTGCGACTTAAAATTGAGTTAAGGATGGTAGCAACTTTTATACCTTAAATAAGTCAAAAGTTACTCTAAAATTATGTTTTTGAAATATATGAATTGCTTCAAAAAACTAGCTTATTAAAGAATTTTAATGCATTGTAATACTGCAATGTTCTTAAGGTTCTATTTAATGTTGATCTCGTTTTTTTTTTGAGTTTGTCAATACTTTATTGCTGATTTTTTACATAAATCTACTTCGTAACTCTATTAGCAACATTTGTAGAGTACTAATAGATTTTCCTCGTTGGGTTGTGGAAATCTACAGAACAATCCCACAAACTTGGTGATTTACTAGACCTTGCTATGGCTTGACAGCCCGGTTGCCAAGGTGACCGACTGCGTAGCCAATAAAAATTCACTTCGCGCCTCCAAGGATGATAATGAGTTACAGACTTACATTTATTCAACAAAAACACTGCCCTGGTAACGTTACCAAGAATATAATTTTTATGGAAATCAAAAAACTGATTACTTCTATGTTCCGATCATCTGTCATATTTTATTATCTTCTAACTAAAAAAGTACAGAACATCGAGAACCTTGAAAAATTATAAAAAAAGTCAAAAACGTGAAAAAATAGAGATAGTGCAACCTTTTTCGGTGCAAATAATTATTCTTGAATGAATTAATCTATGTTGTTATTTTTTTATATTTTCTCTATTCTTTATTGCTGATTTTTTTAGCCATTTGTGTGGTTAGTTCATCTAATCCCCTTGGAGCTGGTAAGATAGATTTAAAGTACGAGTTCAGAACAGTACTTGTACGAATTCAGTACAGAAATGCAAGAAATAATTTCTGGAGGTTTTGAATCTTGTAAATCGCAAAACAAAGTTTCTTTTCTATTAATCTTTTATTTTCGGCATTAATCTTCCATTTTTAGCAAAGTGTAGCAAAAGCAGTGCAGATTTGTTCTAAAGTAATAAGCTAATTCTGGCTCCATCTTCTGTTTATATAAAGCGATACCATTAGTAAATTAGCCAAGTCTTTAAACAAAAATAAAAAATACTTACATTTAACGAAAAAAATCCTTCTTAAGAACACAAAGACTAATTATTCATCAATCACTTAATAACGGTTTGTGAATTATTTCTATTGCAAACTGAATGGAATTTTTACCAGATTTGTTATCGGTCTATTTGCCACGATCACATTTGGAAATATTGTTAAACATTGAATAACGTACCTAGACGTCCATTGGAATGATTAAAATTAGGTTTAACAACAATTTTGCAGCAAAAAAAGTCACGGTGCTTTATGAAACCCATCACGGACAAAAACGTGTTTATTTATGTTTATTACTATATAGTCACTAAAACACTTTTAGTTTCTATTTAACAATAAAATCTCGTATTTTCGGTTTTGCAACTGCAAGACTTTTTAGAGTAATCCAATAATGGGTTGTGCAAGTTTTATTCAGTTCATAGAACTTCGTTCTGTTACATATTTGGTTTTGTTCGTATTGTTCTAACGAGATTATTTTTTTTTCTTGGTATTTGTAAACAAAATGTGAGTCAGTTGTCATTGCTGTGTCTTTGGCAACAACAGTAAGTGTTTTTAGTTAGTAAATAGGTACTTATATACATATAGACGTTGCGTGAAGATAATAATTATTAAATGAGCAACTGTTTTTTTTTGTAATTATTGTTCAACAAATAGCACACTTTATTGGAAAAAGTGTCGTTGGTCTGTTTTGTTATTGTTTGATTTATATTCTTCGATAACGTACGTCATGATGTTTACAGAATACCTCCTGCGATGTTTTTGTGGAAAATACTCCATAGGTGGTAGATTGGAAAGTTTATTTGTTCAGGTCGAGTGGCACGAGCAACGTAAATTATTTTCAAGTGGAATAACAGGTCATGTTTTGAAATAGTGGTCAACAAGCAAAGCCATTTGAAAGATGGAAATTTTTCGACGTAATAGTAAGAAAAAGACGTCAGAATAAAAAAGAATCAGAATAACTCAAAAACAGTTTTTATACTGTTTTTCATTCACAAAAACTTTCAAGAGTGTTCAAATTTAGACCCAGTCAAAAAAAAAAAGTTATACTGAAGAATTCTTAGAATATTATGAGTGGTTATAAAGGGTGTTCAATAAAATAATATGAAAATGAAAGATAAGCTCATAAAAAAAATAAAATTAAGACCTTTTATGACATTTTCGACGAAATTTTTTTTATGAAGTAATCTCAGACCTACTGTTGTAATTCTATGGCCTAGTTGAGGTGTTTTAATTTAAATGAACGCATGATAATTTAAAAAGCAAGAGTTTTAGTATAACAATGACAAGAAAAATTATTAGAAAAAAATCTACGGTAAAAAGGGACTGGAAAAAGTTTAAACGCATAGAGAAAAGTTCTTTAGTAACATAAGTCAACAAAACAGTCAAAGGACAAGAGAGAGACTTCTTGAGCCAACCAGTTACACTAATGTACACCATGGAAATAAAAACTTCCAAAACTTGCACGTCCATGTTCCAATTACCTGTCATATTTTATTAATTCCGAATTGAGTACCTTGAAAATCCATGTTAAGAAAAAAAAGGTAAAAAAGTAGAAAACGTAAAACCTGTTTCTTTGAACATTATCCGCCAAGTTTATAGGGCAAACCTATAAACTTGGCGGTTGCATAAACCTTGACATGGATTGACAGCGCGGTTACCAGGGTGACTGTCGCCGTGACCAATAGGAACTTCTCGCGGCAAAGGCTGATAATAATTTGCAGGCTTACCATTGAATGTCTCTCTACATTTAAAGCAATGCGTCACTCGGATTACTCTTTACTTTGTGTTAGATTATGAGTGTTGGTTGATGAAAGAAAAATTCTCAGCTTTGTCAATCTAATAAAGCAAACGTTTCGACATTATTTATTAAACATCTTTGGTTATATCTGGTGTTGCCTTTACCGTCATCACCACAAATAATTGATCCAAAATAAAGAAAAAGCTCCCGCTCTTAACAAGACATATAGTCGTTTTGAGAACACAAAGTTGTTCAAATAGTCCAGATTGTAATCATTTCATTCATGTCACTTTTTGTATACCATTGTGTTGCTTATCCAAACTTCAAAAACTCCTTGCATGGGAAATCTTTGCATGGGAACACCATAAACTAAATACTTTAAAACTTTTACTTCATAATAATAGCCAAATAGCACCTTTTTTTAAGTGAAGCCTTTTAGCATAGTATAAAGAATAATACATTATACCAGTAGGTATCGTCAGTTCGTGTCGCCACTTTTGATATTGCCAAAACTAAAGCGTCAAAAGCGTGCCGTTTTCTCGAGTAGTTACGAGGGGACAAACACATGCGATGCACTGCCAAAGCATTGCCAAAAACGGCCAAAACCGGTTTGGTGGTGCACCGGCTGGCGGCCGGGCGGACGGGGCAAGGGGAAGGGAGTTTCAATTTTTGGACCGACTGACGCTACTGATATAATGTATTATTCCTTATACTGTGCTTATAGCATAAACCATACACACACACACACACACACACACACACACACACACACACACACCATCACACACACAGAACAATGCCTCTAAGTCGCCCTTACTTGAGCAACCAAAAAAAAGTATTTAAATATTAATTAAATTTTTTAATTATTTACGTACCTGACATTTATAAGGCGATAAAACTGTTGTTTGAATAATCTTTCAAACTTGAAAAGCCGCCGAATTTCTAAAAAGCTGTTTCAATATCAACAACTTGAAGCTGAATGAGACTGACTGACACCTTGGAGTGGCCAAGGGAGGAAATGTCATCAGCTGTTGGAATTTTTTTTCTCGCTTAATTGTTTGATTTGGAGTAGTGCAATAATAATAATTAGTCAATGGCGTGGATCAAACAGGGGCTAAGCTATCTTTTCCATATCGTTGCTGATGTTCAACTACTCCGTATTTGGTTTAGCATATATGTTGCAAAAGTAGCACAGAATACTTATAAATAGCTATTTGCTTAAGGTTTACTATTTAGGTCTTATTTGAAGACTGCAACGAACACGCACCTGGGCTTAAAATGTGCTAATCTTGTTATTAATGTTTATATGCACCGGTTATCAGGTTGAACCTTTGTTCCAAGAAGATTTTGTTTAGTGTTTGCACCTGCTTTTCTCTTAATCAGCACCTAAAACTCGCACTCTTAAAACGATTCTATTTAAACCAATACGAATCTTATTGAACATCCAAATGTTATCCTCTTGATTCCAATGAAATTTCTGTTTGCGCAAGTTAAGTAATTACTTCATAATGATGTTGAAAAATGCATATACACATCTAGGTACTAAATTTTCCTTTTTTTTATATAACTCGAAATCGCAACAAATATTTAAAACTAATTTAGCAGCGAATTGTGAATATCAATTACGTGCGTAT
>OX638300.1:45929656-46302865 GCA_951812265.1 Taphrorychus bicolor | reverse complement strand
AGTCGTATTTTAATCGAGCTATAAGTAAGCTAAAGTACCAAACGATAATAGAAGGCTATAAAGTGTTAAGTTGTGAGTTATTTAGTAGTTGAATTGTATCTGTGTGTAATTGTGGGACAAATAAATAGTGTTTTCGTGTTAAATCGTTACACTGGCAATTATAGAACCCTGAGTTCGCAACAATTGGTGTCAGAAGTGCGATTCCAGTGGGAATTTGAGGACTATATTACTGAACTGTAAGTGAGTGCTTCATTGCCGGACATTACGTGTTTATGCCAGTGACCAGAAGCCAGCATCAAGCGATGGAGGATCAACTAGCCACACTGCTTTCCCTTATGCAACAACAGAGGGAAGAGCAGGAAAAACGTGATCAAGTACAGGAGCGACGTTATCTAGAACAGAAGAAAGAGCTGGAAAAACGTGATCAAATACAGGAAAGACGTTATCTAGAGCAGAAGGAAGAGCAGGAAAGACGTTATCTAAAACAGAAGGAAGAGCAGGAAAAACGTGATCAAGCACAGGAGCGACGTCATCAACAACAGAAGGAAGAACAGGAACGGTTCAGAGAAGAATTAGTGACCCATCTCGCAGCTAGGGAGCAACAATTGGAAGAAAGAATAATGCAATACGTTAACGGCGTTAACGAAGGACTCGAAGCTGTCAACCAGAGGGTTCTCGAGCTAGAAAAGAAATTCCGGGAACAACTTGAGGATGACAACGTGTCTACAGATACTTTTAGCACAGCCAACGCTAAAATTAAGCCCCCCGATTATGACGGTACGACGGCATGGGAAATTTACAGAACCCAATTTGAGGCAGCTGCAAAAGCTAATAGTTGGTCCGAGTCCCAGAAAGCTACATCATTAGTGGTAGCACTTCGTGGGAAAGCTGCTGAATTACTCCAATCTCTGTCGGCAGCTGATCAAAGTAATTATGCAGTTTTATTACACTCTCTGCAACTTCGATTTGGAAATGAGCACAAAGAAACCGTATTCCAGGCCCAGCTGAGGATGAGACAGCAGAAGTCAGGTGAATCCTTACAAGAATTTGAGGCGGACATAGACAGACTAATTCACCTGGCATACCCATCGGCCCCTGAATCTTTTCAAACGCAATTTTCCGCCGAAAGGTTCATTGAGGGAGTTCGCGATAGTGACATGAGATACCACTTACGTGTAGTAAGGCCCAAGAATATCAGCGAGGCACTAGTTTGGGCCCTGGAATTCGAGGCGTCACGAGTGTCATCTGATTCTTCTCCAAGTGTAAGAATTGCAACTTGCGGTGACAAGAAGGATACATCTATGGCTGCATCCATGGCAAGTTTACATAAAGCGTTGAAGGATATCGCAGTCAATAAGCAAGCCCTGTTGAGAAGAACTTGTCGATCAACAGGCAATCGAGGCATAAAATGTTTTAATTGCGGTAAACTGGGTCACGTCAAGAGTAACTGCCGTAACAGGACAAGGAGTCCGTCGCCGTTGTTTAGAAGACCGAGCGGCAACCAAGAACGCTCTAGATTCCAGGAAAAACCAATTCCTGTCAATGTAAGGGGGCAATTGACCGAGGCCGTCAAGACCCCTGGATCAGTCAAGTTAATCAATCAAGTCAAGCCAATAATTTGGATGGCAAAAGTGTTACAGAGACCGGACGCATTAAAGGACAGAAGATCCAAATTGAACATCGACCAGGGAGGTCTCACGGAAATGCCGATGCATTGTCTAGACGGCCGTGTAAAGAAGATAGTCAGCATTGTCGGAGAACTCAGCAACGTGAGGGACATCCTTCTGTAAGGAGAACGTCGGTAGAAAGAAACGATGGCTGGACCACACAGACACTTCGAGAAGAACAACTGAATGATCCAGATATTGGACCCATACTCTTGGCAAAGACTGACGACAAGAGACCAGAGTGGCAAGAAATTGCTGGTAAAAGTCCAAACCTGAAGGCGCTATGGGCCCAGTGGCACTCCCTTAGAATAGAAAATGAATTATTGAAGAGAGCGTGGGAGAGTCCGGATGGCAAGACCGTAGTCAATCAGTTGGTTGTTCCTGGTAGCAGAAAATCGGATGTACTACAGGAAATGCACGACGGAACCAGTGGAGGTCATTTTGGGGTCAATAAAACCTTAGCCAAAATTAAAGAGCGGTTCTACTGGGTGAATTATCATGAAGATGTCGAATCTTGGTGCCGCAAGTGCGAAGTTTGTTGTGCCACAAAAGGACCTCGAACAAGATCACGGGGCCGAATGGTGCAGTACACTGTAGGTGCTCCATTCGAGAGGATAGCAATTGATGTCGCGGGATCATTTCCTCAGACTGAGTCAGGCAACAAATACATCTTGGTCGCCATGTACTATTTCACTAAATGGCCTGAAGCGTACGCCCTGCCAAATCAGGAAGCAACGACTGTGGCAAAGGTGCTAGTAAATGAAATGTTCTGCAGATTTGGAGTCCCTCTCGAACTTCATTCTGATCAGGGCCGAAATTTTAAATCGGCTGTTTTCCAGAAGGTCATGGAACTTCTCGGAATTCGCAAGACCAGGACAACTCCTTTGCATCCACAGTCGGATTGGGTGGTGGAGAGATTTAATCGGACCATGGAACATTACCTGTCTAAAATGGTGGCAGATCATCAGCGAGATTGGGACCAACATCTACCCCTCATGTTGCGTCTACAGGACCAACATCTACCCCTCATGCGGATCTCCAGTGTCCACATCCTAATAGAAGGATAATTATTTGAATGAACCAGTGTTAACTACCGATTTCACGTATACGCGGTTTACTTTTTGAGTTGTCAGTTACCTATGACATGTTTCGTTTCCATGACAACTCATTATTCACTTGTGAATAATGTTCATTATTCACAAGTGAATAATGATTATCGTTAGTCTTGAGAATGTACAAGAATAATGTGATTATTATAGTATGGTCGTGGATAAAATTCTTTATTTTATTCTTAGTTAGAGAAAAAGAGAGAGAACGAAAGAGAGAGAGAGAGCAAAAGCAAGAGAGAGAGAGAAACAAAATTGTTTAAAAAAGTTAATTTTAGTGTATTTTTTTTAAAGTAAATGCTGTAAAAAATTTTTAAAAAATAGAAAAGAAAATGTATTCTATTGTATTCTAGAGAGAGCTAGAATACGAGAGAAAGAGAAAAACACCTTATTTATTCTTGGTTGGAGAGAGAGGGAGAAGAACAAAAGGGAAAGAGAGAGAGAGAAATATATTAAAAAAACTCTCTTTTATTGTATATTTGTTTAAGGTAAATACAATGGGAAAATCTACAATAGAATTTTTTTAATTTTATTCTTAGAAAGAGAGAGAGAGAGAGCGAGAAAGGAAGAGGGAGAGAGAGAGAGAGAGGGAAATATAATTGTTTGGATATAAAAAGGTGTAAAATAAACAGATAGAAAGAAGCCACGTGTGTCTGTTTTCATTATATCATATTGTTGCGAACTCGGGGTTCAATAATTCCAGTGTAACGATTTAACACGAAAACACTATTTATTTATTCCACAAATACCCACGACTACTAAATAACTCACTACTTAACACTTTATAGCCTTCTATTATCGTTTGTTACTTTAGCTTACTTATAGCTCGATTAAAATAAGACTACTTGCTAACCGCATCGCTATTCGCCTTTTATACACAATCCTAAAATTACAGAAAAACCTAGAACGTTCTTGATAAGAATTCTTGAACAATCTCACATAAAAAAAAGGTTGTAAACAACTGCCTTCTAGATAAACAGAGCAATAAATCACTCGTGTCACACACAAATAATTTGAAGTTCTATAAAAATTACGTAAGTCCTGAAAAATAAGCCAAAAATAGCTGAAGATCGACATGCCCATTTACTCGACGGAAATGAAATGGGCACGCGCGAGATTTGAAAATTATTTGAAAGTTCTACGTTGCCTAATTCTAGCCTCTGCCTTGTTCTAACTTGTCGACGATTCTGACGTCACGCGATTAGATAAATTAGTAAAATCTTACTAAAAACACCGATAATTACCATTTTATCATTTTTAAGTTTATGCAGGATACATATTTATATTATACCAGAACATATGATATTATAAAACCGATAAAATTCACAATAAATTGAATTTTTTAACACTCACAAACGGTAATAGAAACTACATCTGTCAATCTTGCATTTAACCCTACTTTTTGGGGACGCTTTCAAGTTTTCATCTTGTTGATCCTGTTCGTTCTTTGCTAAATTTAAACTTTTAGTTTAGTGTTTGTTTAGTTTAATTTACTCAAATCATTAATCGGTCTGCATAAACACCGTTTGGTTTAATCTAATTCAACTTTGCTTGGCTGAGTATTCCGGTGCGGCGTCTTTTGTGCTGTGTTTACTGCTGCAGATTCAAGATTGTCCCTATTTCTGACTGAGATTTGTTTAGTATAATTAGGTATGTAGGTTTGTTTTGCAATTAAACAGATGTTCAGGGGTTTTGCCTGTATCCAGGCTCTCCTCTAATGAGCTGCTATAGGAGTTCCATATTATTTTACCCATACCAAGAAATATACCTACCAGGCCACAACTACCAGAAGTTTCTTTCAGTAAGTACTTAAACTTTATTTGCTTTAACTAATCTTTGTGTGTTTAATTCCATATGGCTTTACTTATCCTATTAAATTTTCCATGTCCTTTGAAAACAAAATAAAGATGTAGTACCTATAACTAGGTATGTAGGTTCATGAAAGACACTTAAATTATCAGTGGAATCTTTACAACAACCCTAAAGCTTTTTACTTCTCTTTGTGGAAACTGAAAGTGGAATAGTTCTCTAAAACAGAATCTGTTGTTCCTTCAATTGTAGCCTTCAATGTAGCCCTTACTTAGTTATTATGTAGATACCCATCTTCCTTTTAAGTTTTAAAGGCTTTATATAGTCCTTTGAACACATGAAATATTGCTCCCTGCAATAAAACAAAACTCGTTGTCGTCAATCGTGCCGGAATCAAGAAATAACTTCTGTAGCTATATAAATTGAAGTGAAGTGAATAATTTTTTTTACGCTTTCTTTGTTCCAAAGACTAAACATCTAAAACATCTTGCAACTAGCCTTCGAATCAGTGCAATGGAAAATTTGGCTATTTATTTATTTTTGTCGACTTTCGTTCCCGCCCATAAACATGTCACATTTGGCATAACCTAAAAATTTGTAGACGTCAGATTCAAAACGTCACTCATCCTTCAACTAGCACGTGGTGCGCACAAATAGAAAACAATTGAATATAGAAGTAGTCAAGGCCTCAAAAATGTAGCTTGGAACCCGAAGATCAGCCCGGTTGCTAACTAATCCGCATGCGTCCTCTAAACAGTTAAACTTCATTTTTCCCGACGTCGGGCCAATCAACGTTGGCAAAAGGAATTTCTCAGCCAAACAACATCGTCATAATTTTCGTGACGTAAAATGCAAAAGCGCTTGGTGTTAGTATAGAACCTTTTTCCTGATCATCGTACAATTTATAAAATTGTAAATCGTAAGCATCCAAAAAAATACAATTTTGGTTGTAAATTTTGGCTTTTTAGCAGCTTTAGTTTGTGTTGGTGTTGTTTTAATTTCAAATTTAAATTATTTCAATAGCCTTTCAGTTTATTGCTGTACTATTTTGCTTTTTTCTGCTGTTCTGTTAAGTTCTGTGCTATTAAATGATTACTTTAAACTTGAAACTGAAGATTCCGGAACCTTTCAACATTATTCTATTTGCAATTATTAACAAGCCCAAATATCCATAAAAAAAAACGTGGATGCCAAGAAGAACAAAATTATAAACGTGCAATGCATAGTGTGAGAAGTGTGAGATGCTGAAAAATCTCCAGTGGATGGAGTTTTCTTGGGGTGAGTAGATGTAGTATGTATTTACTTTTTTTTTTATACTTGTAGATTTGTATGTAGATAACTAAGGGATAACATCTTTATTGACAATATTGCGTAACTAAAGGCTTTGGAAGAAATCTTCACAATTAAATAGATGCCGTCCTATAGCAACATCAGTACCTAGCATTTTTGCACTTTTTTATAAAGTCTATTTTTCTAAAATAAATATGAGAGAAAAAGGAATTTTCTCTCATATGTATCTAGTTGAATGAGTATCGGAAAAGTAGTGAGTTAGGTATTTAGGTAGCTACTTATATGATATGAAGTACTACCTATTTTTATTTTTACTTAAATGTTGTTGGTGTAGGTAATATACTACCAACTACCATAAAATTTGAACTCATATTTTGAACATGATAAGACCAATAATGGATTCCAACCCAGGAAATGATGAGGATTATAATTTAAGAAGTGTTGAAGCTTGTCATAAGAGTTATTTAATAGAATTGGAGGTAGCTAATAATTTTTTTTTAAATCTTTTCAGATTTCTATCGGATCCAGTGGTTAAGAATTCTTGCATAGATTTTAGTGTTGGTTGTGGGGTTATGCATCTAGGAGAAATTGACTTCATCATCCGGAGCCACTTTATAGGCAAATGGCACTTTATGGCAGAAGACCTGGGAAAGAAAAAGTTGAGAAAATATGCTGCTCCCACTATTTTAAGTCCAGGTAATTAGAAATTATTCTTTATGCAAAACTAATTTTTGTTTTTCTTCTAAATTTAGAACTACCTGTTAAATTTAACGGTTGGGTACTGATAGTTTTCCGAGCCTTACATGATGAGAGATTTAGATAGAGATCAGAAATAGTGACACAATATGTAGAGAAAAAAAAACATTGATTTATTTTTTTTAGCTATAAATGGTGGGTTTATTCATGAGAATAAAGAACAACGTTTAAGAATGAAAGAATCTCGGAAAGAATAAGATAATGGTTGGTTAGGCATTAATCAAAACATGTGATTATTAAACAAATATTGCTTAATGCTAAGGATTAAGCTATCTTTCAATTTAAATGGTTTTATCTTTAAATAATAATGTAGGTAGGTTATTCCTAAGCTCATTCCTAAGTAAAACCATATTCTTATGCTTAAGGCCATATTGTTATTCTGATGTATAAACAGCACAAAGTAATTTGTTCTGTAGACCCTATAGAGTATGTCATGCTTACAATATTTTTCTTCTATGTATCAATTAAAGGTTCAATAACACTGATATTATATACCTAGAACATTTAGGTACATCCACAATCTACAGGATGATAGGATACTAGAAAATATTGACAAACAACACCATGGAGTTTGGGCAACATCAAGTGTCCTTCAGAGCATTTATGCAATTTGGCACTTCAACTTTGAATTTTTTCTTTTCAAAACTCAAAGGATTTTATAAATGTTAGATTTTCGATCAACTTTGGAAAAACAATGCGAAGCAAAAGATACATTGCAGCATGGGCTTTCTTGTCCAAACTGTGTAACTTTTTTCCACAAGTTTTGATGACATTCTGAGTGGTATCCTTATCATAAGACTTTGGAAGCTATCAGTCCCTATTGCCAGACTCTGACCCTGTATATAATTTTCTATAACCTGGTATGAACTTTTGTAACATTAAAGGAAGAAATACAGGGTGATTGTTTGGAGTTTAACCATCGGGATCTTGGTTATTTGAGGAGATACAACGAAGGTTAAATTAGGGCAAAGTTGCGCAATTAGAAGTCTATAAAAGTTGTTTTCAAATTTTGAAAACTTTGGATGGTTTTGGAAATATTCACAAAACGTTTTTATTTTTTCTAGCCTTAATTTAATGAGTTAATTAAAAACAATTTAACACTTCTTCATAGCCACTTCTTGCTTTCTTCAACGCGGTATTTTCAAATTTAAAATCCGACGTTTCATTTTCAATGCAAACAACATTGCTTCAATTTTTTTTAGATACAGTCCTGTATTTTTTATATCAGATTCTGAATCTCCCTGTATCTCTGCAATAATTAATATGCAACAATTAATAATTAATTTTTAAATTTAATTAGAAAGAGCAAGTGCCTTAATAAGGCATTGCTCTTTCTAATTAAAATATGGTACTTACAGACAATACAATCAGATGAGGGAGTAAAGTTATTTATGTTCTATTTAAAATTATATAATATATATCTGTCAGTTTTTTGCTTCAGCATGGATAAGTCTTAATAGTTATTTTCATAGTTAAGTTTCATTTTCACAGTTAATAGTCACAAAGTCTTAATAGTTGTTTTCATTAACCGACCGCCCTTATCACTTTGGCGGAATGTATGACCGTTAATATATTTATTTCCTGTCAATCTCTAGGTCCAAAATTCAAGTTTGATGAGTTTGAGCTTGATGAGATTGAACCATTGACATGGAGGAACCGCAGAAGGCAAAATATGTTCGTCGCAAGAGCGTCACATTATTTTCAAAGGCAAAACAATTAAGAGGGTCCAAGGCCCGAATAAAATCATTGAGATCTCTTCTAATAGTTCTCAGGAAAAAGGAACTTCTATCTAATGAATCCATAGATCATCTACTGGAAAGATTGTTTTATTATATAATATGACAATAATAATTTATAATAATTATCATGTTAGCTCTACTTCAAAGCACAGATAGTTAAAACATAGATAATTTTTAAAAAAAATCTCAAAATCAGTTATTGAATACAGGATGTTAAAAAATTATTTTGCTCTTTAGTTTTTAATTTATTTTTATTTAGGTATGGTTTTTATAATTCTTATATACTTATCAAGACTTGTAATAACTGACACAAAAAAAATAAATAATAACAAATTAACCTTACATATTTTTTGAGCCTTGTATGTTTTGAAACAGTTTCAACTAATAATAAATGTAATCGCCTTATTTAACTTTAATAGCTTTACAAAGAAATAAAACTTAATCGAAGGATCCTTTGGAATTATTGAAAATTGCTTTCTGAAATACACTGTAAATAACACTACAATAACCTATACGTTGAATACATAACTTATACGTTTTTTTAAGTAAAATAAGTAAAGAATCAATGTCGTTTATTTTGATTTTGGTGCACAAATAAACATGGCATATATAAAATATGTGTTTTTAATTTACCTAACATTTCAAACCTTAATATCACATATCTTCAACATATGTTTCCTAAACCTCTGAATGAAGAAATCCACATTTTTTGTTTTTCAGATTACCGTAAAATAGTTGTATTGTTTCATTGACCATTACTCAATTGAAGATATTTTTTTATAGGCTAGTGGTACCCAAGAGTTTTATAGACGTCATAGCAGTACAATTCTTCAGCATGCAGAAGTGGCGCGACCTTTTTTACGCGCTTGTCTTCATTCATCTTAAAATTTAAACTGTGGGTTTCAATGCTTCAACTACTTCCGTTTTCCTTCCCAGGAAATTGGAAGCCAGTATGACAGACTTTCTTTGTCCTTCACTTAGACCACTGTTTATCAACCCTGTAACAAATAAAAAAACCGATACATTTTTCTAATGTTGAATATGTAACAATTGAATTGGCGAATAAAATTCTCAATTTAATATAAAAATTAATTGTTTTGAGCACATTTGATCAAAAGACTGCTTAATCATAATTAATGTAATAATGTGATTACTGAATGCCTATTAATCGATTAAGTCATATGCTCCCTATTAATTTTTCGATCCTCTGCTTACTTTCCAGCAGGAGTAATTAGTAGAGGGCATATACATAATAGAGAGGAATTACTAACTTCATCTATGCCAATGAAGTAAATGTTTAACTTATTTGGTTCTTCAACTGCAACATGGTTGTGGCCTTTACACATTAATTTACACTGAATATAAATGTATACCTATAAAGTTTAATAGAGTATTTCTATAGGGATAGGGTATCTAACAAAAAACCTCGAAGCAAGCCATGAAATTAAAACTCTTGTTTAAGATAAGTTTACAAAACATATTAAAATCTGAACATTTTATGACATTTCCAATTTTCAATTGTTTTTATGAAGTCATCTCAGACTTACTGATCTAATGCCATGGCCTGCTTGAGGTTTTTTTTTAATAAACGCACGTTATCTTTGTACTTAAACATTTTACTTTTTTTCATGATTTTTCATCATAATGAAAATAAAGTATACCTAAAATATGTGAAATACAAACCCGTCATTTTTTATTAATGAAGCGTATTGCAAATCCATAATTGACCAATAAGTATTTGATCCAATTTTCAGGATTATTATTACACAGAAATAAATGAGTTTGTGAGGAGAATATGTGCATATAGTAAGACAATCGCAAAAAAAGGATCATTCAAGTGGAAAAAGGACTTTTGGTAAACTGGCAACACATTTCATAGCTTGTTGGCTAGACTTGACGAAAAGACAAAAAAATAGGAACTACATTCAGGAATCAACTGAGCGAAAATTATTGAGTGTGTTAAGTGTTAACAATGTGAGCAATCTATAAACTAAACTAAGAATCAATTGAAACGATACACCCCAAATTTTGAATGAAATTTAAAACTGTCTCTCTCTAAAGCCACTCAACCGATTTTTGTTGTAAATGCCATTTTGGTAAGATCCAGCTTGCCCTGTGCATAGTCTTTATATTCCATATAAAATTTTTATCAATATTTGTATTATGGGGCAAATTGGAGCTCCAGTGTTAAATGATACCTCGTTTATAGAAAAAACTAAATATCTATGGAACCAGGCAAAATATCCAAAAAACACCAAATATGTCCCAAGGTATGACGCGTCTCCACATACTCCCGTAGCAAAACATGTTCTGAATTTTTTTTCCGCAAAATTATCTGCTCAAAAAGGTTTTACAAAACTGCATCAAGTTTTGTTGAACCCTGTATTATGTAACCTGCAAAACATATAAGTGAGTACATAACCACTTAAAGCAGTTTATACACGGATCTTACCAAAATGGCATCTCCAATGAAAATCGGTTGAGTGGCTTTAAAGGTAGACAGTTTTAAAGTTCATTCAAAATTTGAGGTGTATCATTTCAATTGATTCTTAGTTTAGATTAAAAGGAGGGTTTAATCAAGTATGAAATTTGATGCTAACTTACATGCTTGAAACCTTAGTGGCACCCTGGAATTTCTTTGAAACACACAAATCTTTTCCTTTATTATCTATTTATAAGTCGCCTTTCCATGGTTGAATCCTAGGTTGGTACTACATAAGGAAAAAAACTCTGCCACATCTCATTTCCACAAAAAAAACCTCTTCTCAAGACTATTCTGAAACCCTAAAACAAGATAAGAGGTAAGTAAAAAAAGAGATAAAAAACAGGGTTTACACAATATGTAATTATTTACCCTCATATCTCACTAAAAAAAAAATTAATTTGGTACCTTAACAGTAACAGGCTTCTGAACTTTAGTCATTGCAAAAGAAAAGTAATAATTTAACTTAAGTGCTAAGATGCATCCGTATATTGTTAGTTTTTTGGTACAAAAGTATGCCTTCTAATATGCTTCTTAGTAAATAGTGCACCCGTAAACCTTCATAAATACATTTCTAGTAAGGTAGCTGACATAGACATAAGTATGCAGAAAAGCTAATGCAGCATAAATTGCCAAACCAGCTACTTGCTTTTGAGTCAAAAATGAGAGGAGAGCTTATTGTGCACACATTGAAAATGGCATAGGCATAATCTATTTCTAGTCCTAGTAGTTTTAATGTAAGTATCAAAATCTTTATACAAACCTTAACTGCACTGTGGATGTACCCATAGCATAATTGTCTAGCAAGACGAGAGTCACTTTGCTTCTATATGAATAGGATATAAATAGATTATTAACTGGGATAGTGGATCACTCACCTAATAGAGCATCTGCTGGAACTTGATTAAAATATATCCTTTTTCTTTTTTAAACAAAGTTTCTATATACTCTCCAGTGTGTAGGACTTACTAAACCCTTCCTAGGGCACCCTTCCCTGCGCGGCTGGCAAGCTCCGCCCCTTAATTTTGAAAAATCGACGATGCCAAGCTTTATGTTTTATTAAGTTTTCGCCGAAATATAAAATATCTAATAATGTATTATATCAATATAAAAAATACTAAAAAATATTTTTAGTTTCTAAAATGTTTGAGCTGTTAGTTAACTTGGCAAATTAGCATGGTGTGGTGTAAGAAAAAACTAAAAACTCATAATTTATTTAAAATAAGCTTCTGTTCTATTCCTGAATATAATTTACACATGACAATGCCGTAATGCTTTAAACGTCATTTGCTGTTAACCTAACTTTTTTGGTTTTTTTTTTGGCGGGTACGCGCGTAACATGTACACATTAGTCAGTAGTTGATATTGATAATAAAACCATAATAATGTAATTTAATACGAGAATTTTTAACTTCAGCCTACCACAACCAGTGTTTATCATTTCAAATTAGGGGTAAGGATAGCCGATAGCCCTACTTAATCATACTAGCAAATGCAAATGGCATAAGTGATGAACAAAATGAAAGGAGAGTGCCATACTTATGAGCTGTTGAATAAAAGAAAAGTTGTAAAGCATACATGAGCCCTAACCTTACTGTGGACTCATGTATTCTTTACACTCTTTACAACAAGGCCAGGGTTGTCAACAGCTGTGAACACAATGTTCCTTTGTAGGGGCTATTTCAAAAACTACCTTAAACTCATGCTGCCCCTACCTTTCATTCTTTCACACCAACACCATACCAAATTATTACACATACCTAGATACTGGATACTTACATCTTTAGGTACTACACAAGCACAAGGCTGCACTGAAAAGTGTGTGTAGATCATTTGATAATAAGAAAAATTGAAATTATTGAGAAATGAGTGGAGCAGAAACAGGAAAACTGGGTGCCGGCTGGTGTACCTGCATGACGCTTTCTCGAAATACGATAATCCAATAAATCCGTCACTTGACACGTTGCGTTAGCGAATCTCGCGCAATTCTTGTTAAACAAAGATTCCTTTTACTAATTGAAAACAGCAATTCTATTACACCAACTTTGCTGAAATAAAAAATTACTGTAAATTATTTGCAAAACGTAATTTTTGATTGTCAAAATGGCCGGAACCGTAAACAAAAGAACCCAGTAACCCACAATCCTTTTAATAAATTTTGCGCATGCGCAGGGAAGACCAACCGGGCTGATGTCGGGATTCCAACGCCTACTCGAACGTTCACATTTCGAACATTGGAACCAAAGGCCACTCTTCGTATAAATCTCAACCGTATTCGGGTGCGCAGTACACATGCGTAGTAAAATCCATATAAATAATAATTGACATATAATTATAACGTAACATTAAAAAGTTCAGCCCGAAAAAGTCCGGCTCAGTGGCAACAAAAGCGCATGCGCGGCTGGCAAGCTCCGCCCCTTAATTTTGAAAAATCGACGATGCCAAGCTTTATGTTTTATTAAGTTTTCGCCGAAATATAAAATATCTAATAATGTATTATATCAATATAAAAAATACTAAAAAATATTTTTAGTTTCTAAAATGTTTGAGCTGTTAGTTAACTTGGCAAATTAGCATGGTGTGGTGTAAGAAAAAACTAAAAACTCATAATTTATTTAAAATAAGCTTCTGTTCTATTCCTGAATATAATTTACACATGACAATGCCGTAATGCTTTAAACGTCATTTGCTGTTAACCTAACTTTTTTGGTTTTTTTTTGGCGGGTACGCGCGTAACATGTACACATTAGTCAGTAGTTGATATTGATAATAAAACCATAATAATGTAATTTAATTTAAATAATTATAATCATAAAACCTCAAAAAGACCCAATACTCACCATTATCATGTTCAGAAAAAGTCTAACCATATTATAAAATATTGGCGCCTTTCCTTGTCTTGACTTACAAGTGAGGCATCAAGAAATCTATACACAATACACTTGATAGTCTTTTGTCGTCCTTCCTTGCCTTGGCTTACGAGTCAGGTATCAAAAAATCAATACACAATACACTTGATAGTCTTGGTGTTTTTGTAAGACAAAGTATTTGAACCTACGCTATCTTTGACGGGAACGGTCCACTTTCACTACCACCAAGCGATGTTGCAAGCCGCCCGATGAGTATTTATTACTTATTACACTAATTTGTTTTAAAATAAATACGAGCCTATAATCAAAAAAAACAATTTTCGATCTTTCGACCTAACCTCAAACTTTTGTTCCTCTAGAGTTTTCGGTAGACTGCTCTGTGCGCTGCGACATTACTACCATCATTTGTTTTCTCATTGCGAATAGAAGGATGAGAATACTCTGAGACCGCACTAGGGCGTCCGGCCGAAAACGCAATTTTTTTAGTGGGCGTGCCTTCCGCATATGTCTTGCGCAGAAGAATGTGCGCATTAGCAAGCAGTGAGCCTAATCTTGGTTTCCATAGGTCACTAGAAGCTGCACTTTTAATCGGTGGGGAAAGATTGACGTTCGTAGTATATTAACTAGTACGAATATGGTAAAATCTCGTCGACCAACTGCGAGATTTTCATAGCCAACTGAGGAGCTTCATTTTCGATTTACTGTGAGGGATTGACGTTCGCCGTATATTTAAATAATAGGTATATGGTCACACAGAACAATAAATCACTCGTGTCTGCCATGACGCAGCGCGGATGGGTCGCGAAGCTCCACCAACCACACTCGTTGCCCCGCCTCCGGCGCTTCGTCGCTGCCTACAGTAACAATATTATCAGAAGAATTTGCAATAAGAAGCTTTAAATTATCGAAAGAACAATTCTAGAAGTTTTTTCCTCTTATTCCTCTTTTTTTACTGTTTCGTTTGGGGCACTCAACACTGGTTGTGAAAAAAATTGAAAACATATCGTTTTGTTTAATTTTTTTTTGTTTGAAACCATAAAAACGAATTTCCATTATCACCATTTACCAAAACGTCGCCATAGCATTTGTAGTTACCTTTGATAAAAGGCAAGACTCATGACATTCCTGCTACTTAGCAAGTTGCGTCATCAGCTCACCTATTATTAATAGATTTTACGAGTGTAATAATTTACGACGCAGACGTGGTAAGTCCTCAAGAACACGAATCTGAACGACCACTTACTACATGATACCTGAATTTTTTGAATAAGAATGATGTGTAACTGATAACCGATAATAATCCTTGATAAATTATTGAATCAGATCGTAATAATTTTAGTGTCAAAAAGCTGTTAAAGGTCGCTTTTTAAAAAAATTGATATGAAGGTGTTCTGGGGTATTTTGCTTTTAGCTTCCTCAGCATTGGCTGTCAAGGTTCAGTTGAGAGATGGAATTGTGCCTCAGAAACTCCCAGCTTTTCAGCTTCGAGGCAATGCCAATAATGCTTCAAGAGCTGCGTTGGATGAGATTAAGAAATTTGTTGAGACCACAGGAAAAGATGAGTAGGTATTGTATATAAAATTAGATTATTAGGAGATTTTTGTAAAATTTTTGATGGAAGTGTCACAATCTTTTTAAAACCATTTTTTCTCTTTAGGGGAAGGTATATTGAAGTAGATTTGTCGAGGTTCGCTCGTATCATCATAAATGTACTCGAGAGACTAGTTATCGAAAATGGACTAGACCCACTAGAGTTACCATCGACTGAGATTAGTGTAAGTAGGCTTTGAAACCAATAAAATATGTTTTTTTTTAAACGTCGTTAAACTAACACTTAATTTGACACAGTAGAAGGTTAAACAACAAATTCTTTTTAATTGTCATTCGGCGGCAGGTAAAGTGTTTTCCTGCCGCTCAATTGATTTGACATTCACTTTAACTGCCGGCGACAGCTAGCCAACTGTCTGGTAAATTCTTTACCTGCAGGTGTTTGCCAGAAAAGTGACACTTTCACTTGAAACAATACTTAAACAGGTGGCAAAGTTGTTACAAAAAAACATTCCACGATTTAGCAGATTGACAACGTTTCGATCTTTATTCAGTAAAGAATTAAATGTAATAGGAATATTTTACCTTTTTCTTGCAGTACGTTCCTGGATCGGCTCTCGACTTATCCAATGGGTGGTTCGTGGGCTTGTCCACCTTAGACATCCACAGCGCTCTTATTGGAAGGTTCTCCCGAGACACGCGCATTTTGGAAATTAATTTGCCTTTGACGTATGAACAGCTTGTGGTACGAAACTAAACTTTTTATTATAACATTATCATAGCCGGTTCACAAAAGTTTCAAATTTTCGTTTCAAGCAAATTTGCTAAGAAGTGCTATTATTTTTACCAACCACCACTATATTATGAATGTTTAATGCGTCTGTTTGGCGTGGATTAAAGGCCTTCTAACACACTAGTGTATTAAGTTATTATAGAAACGATTTCTAGACTTTCTACTTTTCAGCTCGAAAATAAATTTGTCAAACTTGACATTTTTTCAAAACCAGGAATTTTCACCTGCTCCCCCACTCCTAATGGGTTTCGTGCGGCACGTGACTACATTGGTTGAAAACGAAAAATATATTGTACGTATTTGTGTGCTTTTGCATCAACATAACTAAATTTAAAGTATGGATCCCCCAAAGAGGCGTTAGTAGGATTAAAATTAATGCAAAAAGACCAATTTTATTGCAAACATTTTATAATTAATTATTAAAGTGAGGTTATATTTACTAAAATTCTGGAAAAATGTCGTCATGTGCACGAAACCCATTGATTGGTTTTAACCGTGGTCGTGGATAAAACGTTGAATTAAATTCGGGGATTAACGGTCTGATATCCGCTCGCAATCCACAAAAATCCTCAATCCACGAGAAAAAATGTAACTCTCTCAGGGATTAAAGGCTTGTTAATCCCCTTATATAATAAATAACAATTATTATTTATTAGTTAATGTTAATGGACTACAAGTTTTTCAGCATTTGAACCAAAAAAGGCAAAAAGGGAATTTTCTTAGATACTTGTTTCTATGTAGTTGCACTTTTCTAGATATTATACGACTATCAGACGAGAGTGGGCCTTGTAACATTGAGAGGAGACATTGTTGCAAAAGTAACCGATTTCCGACTAAACCTGCGTGTTGGGTTCGACTTTAACACTCTCCACGTCTTCGCCGATGATATTGACGTCACTGATACTGGGTAAATATACGAAACTAAAAAAAAAGAGGATGAAAACAGCAACAATTTTCTACACCTTTTCAGAGCCATTGATGTAGAAATCACCGGCTTAGGAGCGTTCGAGTATATAGCTGACCTGATCATCGACACCATAACCGAATCGTTCCATGGCATTATTTTGGAGGTGGTCAATTTCGCTCTGCAAATTCCCATAAACGCAGCTGTGAATGCAATTAATAACGTCATAGATGCTATTTTAGGAAGGGACTCCGCAGAAAGTGCTTGGTAATAGTTTGTGAATAATAATAGAAGTGGTAATAAGTAAAGGCATCTTAAAGGTGAATAGAAGAAAAGTGTTTTTTTTTTAATACATTTGGGCTGAACAAAACATACAGAACAGGCAAAACTAAAAGTTGAGCAAAAAGACATAATACTCCCCACCTTGGTAAATTTTCGAAAATTTGATTGCTGTTTTTGACTGCAATGAAACTGGTCCCAAAGGTGACTTTTTTTTTAAATTTTAATCCTTTAATAGTGATGTTAATGGCAAAAAACTCGATTCAAAAAGTACCTTATAAATCAACAACCGAAGGGTTTATTTCAGAAAATATTGGACCTGCGAGATTTCTGTTGATGGCAGTTGTTAGCGCACTTATTTGTAGAAAGTGGACAGTGTGTAAGTAATAGCGATATTTATACTAAAAAGCACACACAAGAAAATAAGGGACACTTACCATATCATTTCCATGTGCTGAGATAAGGGGATCCCCTAATGGTCTTCGTTGGACTGGTACACAACGCGCTAATGAAACGGGGTTCCGTTCCCGAGATTAGTAAAAATGGTCGTTTTGGCAGTGATTCTACCTTGTTCTAGGTATAGTACTTCTAATTTCTCTTGAGTGTTACGTCATTGTTTACTACGTAACCGCAATTTTAGGGTATGTCTCAATTTGATACATATGATTGACGCGTTTTTAAAGGTAAGTGCACGTATTTTCTTAATCGGCGTTAATGGATAAGTTAACCAGTATATTTTTTATTTTTAATAAGTGGTTTATTAGTATATATTATTTGAAATCAACTAAATAAATTACCTACCTTATGTAACTAATAATTAAGAATTATTTATTTATTTGGTTTTCTGACCACGTCAGGACTTAGTAGGTATAAAACTAATTAAGCTGGGAGTACTACGTTTCACTTTATTTTTGTTAAAAATCACAAGCAGCCTAAAGAGATAGCTTCAAAGGAACTCCGATTATTAACATTTTTATTTAATGCGATATACAACACATCTTCAATAAATATTGCTTTACAGCAATCTGCATTAAAAGGTGGGTATTAAATTTTTACTGCCGCATAGAGAGCTTAAAGAAGCAAGTACACAGAACGAATAAACAAGTAGGTCTCAAAAATACAAAAATAGTGATCAAGTTCAAACAAAAATAAGTTTCTAGTGGCGCACTAATTGTTTTGGACCCATGTAGATAACGCAAAAGCAGCACATTTGGTGTGTGCATGACGAGTAGTAGAGAAATAAATAAAACAGGTTAGGGAGAACAAATAAGATACGTTGATGTAATCTTTTAAAAAACTCCCAATTATTTTAAACAAAGTACAAACGTTCTAAAGGAGAACAAATAGCTAGAAGCAAACATAGAAGTAAACAACATTGCGAAAAATCGCTGTAGAAATAACTGTTATTAATTATCGAATTCTTCCTCGGATTCACTGTCTTCGTGTCGAAGATAGTTTTTCCATAACTCAGGAGTAACCTGCAAAAAGAGTTAGTAAGTTAAGCAAATAATTTGTTTTAATTGAAAAACGATGCTTTTTCCAACGCCTCGTTCCATAAATTTAAAACGCTCTCGTTTGTGATTCGATGAACAGCAGTGATTTTCGAATCACAATATCGCTTACACTGGGACCATACCATTTCGATGGGGTTAAAATAACAATGTAAGTAGGTAATCTTAATACACAATGACCATTTTGAAATGACAGTTCGTCTATTCTGAAGGAAAAAAAACACCAAAACTAAATTCACTAACTGTCATTATAAAAGAGCGATTTTGGACTTCTTACAAATATTATAATGTAAAATACCAACCGATATATTTTCTCCAGCATGCTCTTTTTTGCTATACCTAAAAGCTTAGCTTTCTTTGCAAAAGGAGAGAATGTAATGTGATGCTGCTGCAACCATTCTAATAGGCAAGGTTTGGACCAGGTTTGATTGGGTAACTTTTCCACTTGCATGGAGTGGTGAGAAGCATTGTCCATAATTATCAGCGAGGGTTCCTCCAAATTAGGCAAAACCTGTTCAGAAAACCATTTTTCGAAATTTGCAAAGTTCATCGAGTCATGGTAGTTGCCTGATTTACTTCCCGCTTTGAATATTAGGCTGGCATTTTGGATAAATCAATCCTCTGGACCAGCATGCAAAACTATGTATCGTGTTCCTTCTGAGGAAGACTTTTCTCTTATCAACTTGTCCTAACTGCTCCTTTGAATGATGCTTAAGAAATAGATTAACATTAATTAATAGCGTTTATATACCTTTACTAAAAACCCATGTTTCATCTACAAAAACCGGTACTCTCTCAAAAACCTTATCCTTTTATGTATAATATTTGGTTGTTCCATTAGATAAAGTCAGTTAGATATTATACACTTCGTCCACTTAGACGTAAGTTTTTTTCAAACACAAAGCCAGGGAACTGCAAGGAATTATAACTTGATCTATAATTTGGAGGTGGTTATGCAAAGACTGGAGTTTAACATGTTCGTCTGTAATAAAAAAATAACTCAATAATCTTCGATATCTGTCGTGGAGATTGTTGTTTTGTACCTGCTGCATAGATTCGTGCCCTTAGACTTGTGGACTCGCAGACACAGATGTTGTGGTGTTTTCTTATACAATGTAGACTCTTCAGCAGCGTGATCTTTACTCGCTCCATTAGCTACAAGTCTCTGAATTGTTGCTAGGGACACACCTAATGCCTCTGCTACCCTCTAGAAAAATAATTATCAGATTTTTTTAAATATTATTATTTGCAAGTACTTTTTATCACATATGCTTACATACATTTATTACACGGCATCTGAATAAGTCGAATAAATGATGTTAAGCATTTTGCGTTTCTTGATTCGATTTAACAAGAATCGCCACGTCCGTTTTGGCGGACTAAATGGGAGCAAAGCGCTAACTTATAGCAAAATCTATGAAGCTGCCTATCGGACTATTTACGCATATGCATATTATACCTGTTTTTTACCTCTCCGTTGCCGTTTTGCACCCACAGTTCAACCACACCGCTTAGATTTGTCTCCCAAAAAAAATATGCCGTAACTAATCTTTAATTTTAAGGATAATAGGTACCTACTTACGTTATGTACTGCATTTAAAGGTATTAAACTTTCTCTCGTCTCTTCTTCTCGTTGGAAATATTGAATTTATTTGAATATTAACACTGGTTCACCCTCGGAGAATGTTTTGCCCGGCATTTTTCGATTTAAGAGCAGATTTGATATTGCTAGTGACAATGTCAATATTCTTATCCGACACATGTCGGTGACGCAAAACTTTTGTCTCATACGTTTAACGTGAGATAAAGTAATATGAAAGAGTAATTACGTAACACTCAAGAGAAATTAGAAGGACTTTATCTATAGTCTGACTAATCATCTTGTGGAATTGCGTCATAAATCGTGACGTATCCTGTACAAAACAGCACGTCGTAAATAAGATTTTTTTTACTTCAAAAATTTACTTACGATTTACCTTTAATTGCAACTATACTTTTTGGGTTAGAAGATAATTTCATATTTAAGCTGGAGCTGCAGCGTGTTTAATTAAAACTTTGATTGGAAAACATTTTTTTTCAAAAAAAAATGAACATTTGCCTTCTGTGCTAACTATTAATTAAGTTAAAGCTAGAATATTACTAAGCAACAAGTTCGAGAAATGTATTAGAAGTTAAGAAGAAATTTAGAACAATTTACGTTCTCTGATCAGTTACAAAAATGTGTATTCCAAAATCTTCAATGTTTTATAATATATTGAATCTTGTCAGGTTTAATAATATTTAATAAACACCTTTACAATAATTAAGGCTTTGCACACCTCAAAGTAATAAAATAATGAATTATTATCCTCTAGAATATGGCATGTTAGGGTAGGATCTCAGGCTCCGTTGTTTTGTGCAAGTCAGTTTAAAAACAGATAGTATGCATGTCTTTGTAGATAAGAGTATTTTGTTCTACATTTGTAGACTAGTCCAACTACTTTTTTATCTCTACTACTTTCTTCAACTACTTTCTTCTGGCGATCCAGATTTCCTGTCGGAACTGCCTTTTCGAACTCCTGCTTGCTGTGTCCGTTCCATCCAAAAGCTCTTTTCAATTTTTAATTTTTTTCCAGCTCACAAATTCTATTGGCTCTCAAAGACAGAATTTTTAAGATTTTAATTTTTGGCTCGAATTATGGTTTGATCAATTGATGAGGTATCGGTCAGTGTGTGGGTTGTTTTTATACTCGGTATGCGTCAGCTTTCCTTTTGGTTTCCTTACTTAACAGGAAATAGTTTTTATTTTTACGTGTAAACAAACTCCTTCCAGCGAATCTTCTTTTTGTTACTTTACTATGTATAAATCTTGCTCTTTATATTGCTCTTGCTGTACCAATCGTTTGTGTGTAGTCGTTATTTGCCACCAGTCCACCAATGTGTATTTGCTGATATAATAAGGAGTTTCGAACTAGTACACGTCCAATTTCAATGAGATGAAAGAGACTAAAGACGCAATTGACAACAGCTGCAGTCCTTTACTTAAAGAATAAGAATAAATCTCAAATCCTGTTTTTAAATGTCGGTGACTTGATCGCTTAAATCAAAGACATCATCAGACTCGTCTGAATCGATGTTAATAATCCTAATTATGGGCAAAATATTCGAAGCATCAATTAGCCTATCTTTTTCCCATGCTTTATCGATAATCTCATTCGTGTGCTTGTAGTAATCTATCCATTTTTCGGGTGTAACCTAAAAGAATAAGCATAAAACAGAAAGATTCCATTAGAGTTGTATCTAAATGTTTGCCTTTTCCAACAACTCCTTCCACAATTAAGGTGTTGTTTCCACAAATTTAAATCGCTAGTTACGCTTAAATATTCTCCTATTATGGAATCGTAGTACTTCTTACATTCTGACCACACCATCTCAATTGGGTTAAACTGGCAGTGATATGGTGGCAGTCTTAACACGCGATGACCATAACGAAGAGCTATTTCATCGACCCTAATCAAAAAATTATTTTTCATAAACAAATTATACAACGTACACATAATTTAAGTAAAAAAATAAATTATACTATAAATTAATGAAATTTAAATAAGTAGTTACACACAGTGTATCTAGATATTAAAAAATTCCAGAAGAAAAAAAAAATTTTTGATCTAGCATTCATTATTAGATGTATTTTACAACCAGCAAACTGCTTTTTGTATAGAAATTAGGACACAAATCCATTAAGCAATCATATTTTTTATACTTTATTAAAGATCAGAGACCAAGAGATTAATTTTTGTTAATAAAAGTTTTTTCTTAATAACCTTTTGTGGAATTTGTCATGTAAAAAATGCTTTTTTCTATATTTCTGTAGAAAATTTGCTTTTTTTTGACAATTTGACAAGCATATTTGATTTTTTCTAACTCAAATTAGGTCAAAAATTGGTTTTTGACTAGGCAAGTTACAAAAATTACATTATTAAAAAAAGAGTTTTCTTACTGTCGACCCATTATCTATAGAGGATATAATTTTTCGAAAAAAATTTATAATACTTACTTGGATCTCTTAGCAGGTCGATTTTGTTTTACTATTTTTCATAATTTGTCTCTCATTAAATTCTCTCCAAAAGTAATTTTTTTCTGCTGGAGATAAACGATCAAATTGTGATAACTCCCCTTGACTTAATCTTGTACACAAGTACTTGGACACAACTAATGCATCAGCCACTCTCCTAAAAATGAAGCATCAATAACAATAATAATATTGGATGACTTGTGATAGTATGAAAAGCTTTCTCTAAATACCAACAGCTTATTTCTGGCAGGATGTGATTTAGAATATGATTTATAGCATATTTTTTGTCCTATAGTTCAGGTTAACGTACAAGGGTATACGTTTTGTTCTTGAAAAAAGCTTATTTGAAGTTATTACAATTGCTTTGAAGAAAACTTGTGTAATGTGTAGTCGTAGGTGTACGTATTAACTTCTGACTTATGGCCGAACGATATCTTTGTGTTAATATTTTGATACTAATTTTTATTTATGTAGACATTAAGCGTAGTAATTTTAAACATAAACATAGAAAATACGTATGAAAAAAAGGTACTTACTTGGTGCACTGAAGTCAGAGGTAAAAGGAGTCTTCCCGCATCTTTCTCTTTCGTAAACTAAGCTATCAAATTTAAAATAAAGTTCTCCTTCCGTTCAGAAAATTGAGGAGTTTTGTCAAACATTTTTTTCGGCATTGTTAAGTGGCAGGTGGTACGCGACGTATGTTTATGACGTAATTTAATTTCATTCAGTAAACGTGCGTTAGTGAGAATGGAAAATTATAGCGAAATTCCACAAGATGATTATTCAGACTTTATCTAGGTCGGACGTCGTATATGGTGCTGCTCATTAACAACCTTGTGTGCGTCTGCGCGGTAAATCGAAACTTTTAAATAAATAAAGAAATATTGCGCTAACATAACTGGACCTCAAAACACATTGTGTTTTAATAGAGAGTACTTAAGACAAACATTAATAAAAAAAACGACAGTAAATAGGTGTAAATAACAACACTTTTTCCCGTAAAACCCAAAAATAATGTAAAATTTCTCAAAATAATGAACAAACTGAAACAGTGTTTCCAAAAAGAGTAAGAGAGAAAAAAAAAATATGCAACAGGTAATCTACATAGCTTTACAACAGGCCGTTTGTATTGCCCATTGCCTGTCTTAACCGTGGCTACCCTAGTGCGACCGTCTCGCCCCAAATGTATTTCTATAACTCCTCCGAGAGGCCACTTAAAGGGGTCCTGGAGTCGATCTTCAAGAGAACCAAATCATTCACCTTGACCTCATCAACTGAGTTAAACCATTTGTTTCGCTGTTGCGGAGTATTCAGGTAATCTCTGGAATAGCGCCTCCAGAAGTCGGCGTGGAGTTTTTGAATCAGCTGCCAACGTGAGAGACGATTTTCGTTAATTTCTCCCAATTCCGGGTCTGGAATGACAGGACTCAAAGGTCCTAGAGTTAAAAAATGAGCAGAAGTGGCTGTAAATCGTCAGCACTTTGTGCCCACAAAGGCCGCGAATTTAATACAGATTCAATCTGACAGAGAAATGTCGTAAATTCTTCAACCGTGAATCGTTGTTCTCCGACTACTCGTATTAGATGTGATTTTACCATCTTGACACAAGCTTCGGCAAGTCCATTGAAATGGGGTGCAGATGGAGGGCTAAAATGCCAACCAAAGGACAGTTCCTCAGATACCAGTTCGGCTAACCTTGGGAATTGGTTGACGGCTCCAACAAAATTGGTACCATTGTCGCTATAGCATGCCTTAACGCTGCCTCGCCTAGCAATGAAGCGTCGAAAAGCTGCTAAAAAGCTTTCAGTGGAGAGTTCTTGAGTGAGCTCTAAATGCGTTGCTTTAGTGGAAGTACCGGATGACTCACTAAGAAAGGACGTCGGCTGTATCTTTAAGTCCGTTCCGTAAAACGACCGCTAGAGGGCGTAACAGCGATGTCGAACAAAGAAATGCCTGTTTTCGCCAAATTTTAAATGTCGACCCTAGCTAAAAATATGATATTCGTAATCTCCGAGTTATTTCTGATAATTTTTGTATCCATCTTTTTTCACTTACTTCTCAAAGAAAGGTAATGGGGGAGGTTAAAGTTTATTTCATAAAAATGTCCATAACTTTTGACTACTTATTCCAATCTCTCAAAAAAAGGTCTCGTTGGAAAGGAAAAGATTTACTCTGTCGGACGCAGCCTAAAAACGAACAATTTAATTTCTACGTCAAGTACCAGAGGGAGTTTCTGACAACTCCAAGTGTATTTTGCAGTTTTTTGAAAAAAATGAAATGCCAGCCTTAATTTTTGACATTACTAATAAATAGAGCGTCAAAAAATACGTCTTACATTGAAAACCGCAATATTCTATCTATTTTAATTCTCGAGTATTATAAGATGAAATGTTAATGCGCCGGTGAAGTGAAATATAAAATTTATCCAATATCGCATTCGATACTCTGTCTGGACAGAGACGAAATTATTCACTAATTACTAATAATAATAATTAACACACATTCATATTAACTAATTCACTAAAATTTCTTTTCTAATAATTAGTGGCGACCTCAGTGTTCGAATCGTCGTCCATCATTAGCAATGCACTGTTGTAGCGGATCTCGTGTGCTTAAAACAGCTGTCTCTATCTCAGCTACGGGAATACTACGGATAGCAGTTTTTATTCGGAAAACCATGTTTTCACCAAATAATTTTCTATTTTCTAGTTCTCTAAGGCCGGCCGCCGTCTCCACTTAGTCGTAATCAAATAATTTGAAGTTCTATAAAAATTACGTAAGCCTTGAAAAAGAAGCCAATAACAGCTGACGATCGACATGCCCATTTACTCGACGGAAATGAACTGGGCATGAGTGAGATTTGAAAATTATTTGAAAGTTCTACGTTGCCAAATTGTCGACGAATCTGACGTCACGCGATTAGATAAATTAGTAAAATCTTACTAAAAACACCGATAATTACCATTTTAGCATTTTTAAGTTTATGCATGATACATATTTATATTATACCAGAACATATGATATTATAAAACCGATAAAATTCACAATAATTTGAATTTTTTAACACTCACAAACGGTAATAGAAACTACATCTGTCAACCTTGCATTTAACCCTACTTTTTGGGGACGATTTCAAGTTTTCATCTTGTTGATCGTGTTCGTTCTTTGCTAAATTTAAACTTTCAGTTTAGTGTTTGTTTATTTTAATTTACTCAAATCATTAATCGGTCTGCATAAATACCGTTATTGGTTTAATCTAATTCAACTTTGCTTGGCTGGGTATTCCGGTGCGACGTCTTTTGTGCTGTGTTTACTGCTGCAGATTCAGGATTGTCCCTATTTCTGACTGAGACTTGTTTAGTATACCTAGGTATGTAGGTTTGTTTTGCAATTAAACAGATGTTCAGGGGTTTTGCCTGTATCCCGGCCCTCCTCTAATGAGCTCCTATAGGAGTTCCATATTATTTTACCCATACCAAGACCTATATCTACCAGGCCACAACTACCAGAAGTTTCTTTCAGTAAGTACTTATACTTTATTTGCTTTAACTAATCTTTGTGTGTTTAATCCATATGCCTTTACTTATTCTATTAAATATTCCATGTCCTTTGAAAACAAAATAAAGATGTAGTACTTATAACTAGGTATGTAGGTCCATGAATGACACTTAAATTCTCAGTGGGATCTTTACAACCCTAAAGGTTTTTACTTCTCTTTGTGGAAACTGAAAGTGGAATAGTTCTCTAAAACAGAATCTGTTGTTCCTTCAATTGTAGCCTTCAATGTAGCCCTTACTTAGTTATTATGTAGATATCTATCTTCCTTTTAAGTTTTAATGGCTTTATATAGTCCTTTGAACACAGGAAATATTGCTCCCTGCAATAAAACAAAACTCGTTGTCGTCAATCGTGCCGGAATCAAGAAATAACTTCTGTAGCTAGATAAATTGAAGTGAAGTGAATAATTTTATTTACGCTTTCTTTGTTCCAAAGACTAAACATCTAAAACATCTTTTAACTAGCCTTCGAATCAGTGCAATGGAAAATTTGGCTATTTATTTATTTTTGTCGACTTGCGTTCCCGCCAATAAACATGTCACATTTGGCATAACCTAAAAATTTGTAGACGTGAGATTCAAAACGTGACTCATCATAGATTATCCAAATAGATGAAAAACTGACATAGGGGGCTCTGAAGGAGGAAATTTGACATTTCAAAAAAAACTCCCAAGCCCCCACCCCATCTAAAAAGTGCCGGTGTTGGCCGATTTCGGCGATTTCTACGCGGAAACAGCCGAAATGCCGAACTCGATTCGATTTGTTTGTATCGCAAAAATGGCGTCGTTTTTGTATTTATGAATATTATAATCTTTTAGTTTATTTCTGGTTTTAAATATAAATTTAATACAAAATTTTCTGGTGTATCACGTTATTAAGTGGTTTGGTGTGATATGTGGGTAATGGTGATGTTCCTACCTAGAAAATAAGAAGGGCAGCGGCAGTGGCTTATCAACCATACCGCCGAGCCCCGCGACGGCGGGGGGCCCGCTATACAGTCTATAAGGGGCCCTAAGCGAAGCCGTTACGTGGTTGATTGAAACATTGATTTTAACAAGGCACAAAAATCAAATTTGGCGGGGGATCCCGCCACAGTAACCCAGATCCTCCTTGAGAATTAAAAAAACGTCAAAGCAATGTCCAGTGTAGCAATGTAAGTAGGTTTGAAGCAGTAACCACTAAAGCTAATCTCATGCATAATTTTATGCATAATTGTAATTTGAAAAAACAGTTTTGTTTTGTGTAGGTATTGGTGATTGTGATTCAAAGAACTACTTCTATGCAAGCAAGAAGGGACTGCAAAGCTATAATTAACATGGATTGATAAGTCAATAGCAAACAGAATAGTCCACTTTAAAATTTGGTTGTCTCTGCCATGCTGTTTCTCAAAGGGTTGGACTGTTCACAAAAATCCAGAGGCAAGATTAAACTAAGTACAATAGATGATTTTTTTTTGTTTTAGTAACTGCAACTTTATCAATTAATAATAGAAATTTCTACTTACTTTCCATGCAATTTCTCGGAGAATTTGGTTACTTTCCTAGTAGTACACATTATACATGCATAGAGAACTAATTAAAAAAAAAACATGGAATGCTTTTTTGTGGTAGGCTGAGTCTATAGTCTATAAAGTTATTAAAAAGATGCATGAAAAAAGGTCCACAGTTTGAATGCAAATGTGGAGATTTAAATTTGCTATAACTTTGCCCCTGGACCCTGATTCTGTCTCTATAATAAGTTGTGGCTCCTTCATTAGGCTTTACATGTTGTAACGAAGTTACTAAAATTTATCTTTAAGAGGAGACCGAGGAATGGTTTTTAATAAGGAAATGTTTACATGTAACCTATATGATGTCAAATTTAGATTAGAAGGTTCATAGTTTTTGGTTATTTAGTATTTCAATGTTTTAAATTTCAGTCATTTGTCAAATGCTAAACCTGTCTAGTTGGATTAAAATAGTTTGGCAACCTTACCCGATAATACAGGACCAGTTTCTAGAAATTAGGCAGTAGGCTTGTTAGGATTGTTGAACAGATATAAAAGATGAGAGCATGACAGCCGAAACACATTCCATTGCTAGCAGTTGAAAAATAAAGAGCTCTCTAAAGAGTTAAAAGTAAAGAAAACCGTTTAACCGAAATTCAAACACACAATCACTACACGGGGGCTGGCATTTGTAGGACTCCTCAAACATTCACTACATGGGTGCCTGGCAGTAGTAGGGCCCCACACACACACACACACAATCACTACACGGGAGTCTGGCATTAGTAGGACTCCTCAAACATTCACTACTTGGGTGTCTGGTAGTAGTAGGGCCCCACATACAAACATTACACAGGTGCCTGGCATTAGTAGGGCTCCTAAAACATTCACTATACGGGTGTCTGGCAGTGTAGTCGGGCCCCACATACAAACATTACACAGGTGCCTAGCATTAGTAGGGATCCCAAAACATTCACTATATGGGTGTCTGGCAGTAGTAGGACCCCATATACACATTCAATCATTACACGGGTGTCTGGCAGTAGTAGGGCCCCACATACAATCATTACATGGGTGCCTGGCATTAGTAGGGCTCCTCAAACTCACACCGTCGGAACTAAAAGTAGCGAAGCATTAACGGGTTATTCAAGTATTACAAATTAGTAGTTTAGCCATTTGATAGTAAAGCCCCATTCCGTACCGTTATCATTTATATTCTCTTCATCGCAAGTTGCCATTCTTACGCGTGGAGATGAACTAGATGACACTCGTGGCGCCTCGAATTCCAGGGCCCGAACTAGTGCCTCGCTGATATTCCTGGGCCTTACTAGACGTAAGTGGTATCTCATGTCACTATCGCGAACTCCCTCAATGAACCTTTCGGCGGCAAATTGCGTTTGAAATCATTCAGGGGCTGATGGGTAAGCCAGGTGAATTAGTCTATGTCCGCCTCAAATTCTTGTAAGGATTCACCTGACTTTTGCTGTCTCATCCTCAGCTGGGCCTGGAACACGGTTTCTTTGTGCTCATTTCCAAATCGTAGTTGCAGAGAGTGTACTAAAACTGCATAATTATTTTGATCAGCTGCCGACAAGGATTGGAGTAATTCAGCCGCTTTTCCACGAAGTGCTACCACTAAAGATGTAGCTTTCTGGGGCTCGGACCAGCCATTAGCTTTTGCAGCTGCCTCAAATTGGGTTTTATAAATTTCCCAGGTCGTAGTACCGTCATAATCAGGAGGCTTAATTTTACCGTTGGCTATGCTAAAACTCTCTGTAGACACGTTGTCGTTCTCAAGTTGTTCCCGGAATTTCTTTTCTAGCTCGAGAACCCTCTGATTGACAGCTTCGAGTCCTTCGTTAACGCTATTAACGGATTCGTTAACGGATTGCATTAGTCTTTCTTCCAATTGTTACTCCCTAGCTTCGAGATGGTTCACTAATTCTTCTTTAAACCGTTTCTGTTCTTCCTTTTGTTCTAGATAACGTTTTTCCTGCTCTTCCTTCTGTTGTAGATAACGTCGCTCCTGTACTTGATCACGTTTTTCCTGCTCTTCTTTTTGTTCCTTATAACGTTTATCCTGCTCTTCCTTCTGCTCTAGATAACGTCGCTCCTGTATTTGGTCACGTTTTTCCAGCTCTTCCCTCTGTTGTTGCATAAGGGAGAGCAGTGTGGCTAGTTGATCCTCCATCGCTTGATGCTGGCTTTTGGTCACTGGCATAAACACGTAATGTCCGGCAATGAATGAAGCACTCACTTACAGTTCAGCAATATTAGTCCTCAAATTCCCACTGGAATCGCACTTCTGACACCAATTGTTGCGAACTCAGGGTTCAATAATTCCAGTGTAACGATTTAACACGAAAACACTATTTATTTATCCCACAAATACACACTTATAGCTTTTTTTATATTTATAGCACTTTATAGCCTTCTAATATCGTGTGTCACTTTAGATTACTTATAGCTCGATTAAAATAAGACTACTCTTAACCGCGCGCTCTATGCGCCTTTTATACACAATCCTAAAATTACAGAAAAATCTAGAAAGTTCTTTATAAGAATTCTTGAATAATCTCACATAAAAAAGGTTGTAAACAACTGCCTTTTAGATAAACAGAGCAATAAATCACTCGTGTCAGCCATGACGCAGCGCGGATAGGTCGCGAAGCTCCACCAACCACACGCGTTGCCCCGCCTCTGATGCGGCGTCGCTGCGAATCATAACAATATACTCCCTCATGAATTCACTATATGCATGATATAAGGGGGATTTCTCAACAGTCGGTTCTCTAACGAGGAAAACCGACGAAACGCCTGACAATAAGTGTCTCCCAAATCAGGTTCCGGTATCTTGAAAGGAAGAGACACCACGAATCTACCTGATGCGTCCCTGGACACTGTTTCCCTAAAAATCGATTCACATTGCTGATCTTCAGAAGAAATTAAGATTTTTGTTGGCATGTTCGACTTCCCAGAACTTTGGAATGCTTATCTCAAGGGGAACATGCGAAACAGCATAAAAAGTGACCGTTTCTCTCTGCCTAAAACAACCCAACCAAAGACCGTTTCAATTGCTGTTGGCTGGCCCTCAGTACCTTCCTGTCGTCCAGGGCGGATGATCTCAGCGAAAAGTTCAGCCCCAAGGAGCAAATCAATCGGATTAGATTGGTAAAAGTTTTCATCCGCTAGCGTCAGGCCTCTCAAATGGGTCCAACCTTCAGACTCGAGATCAAAGGAAGGCATATCAGAACAAAGTTTGGGCACTACGATAGCATCGATCGCGCATTGTGTCCCTAACGTATTTTTTGGTTTAAGATGGCATTGAGCCACACCTTTAGAAGAAAATGAAGTCATTCGGTTCAACCCGAATATGGATGTGGAAAAATGTCTTCTGGAAAGAGCGAGTCGTTTTACACACTTTTCGCTTATGAAATTTAATTGACTACCAGAATCGATCAGCATACGTATGGATTGATAGTTTCCAAATCCGTCAAGAATATGCGCAGTAGCAGTAGCGAGTAAAACTGTGCTATTTGAATTAAAATTATTTGCTACAGTTGTTTTATTTGGATGATCAATATCGGAATAATTAGGCTTAGACTCATCTTGCAAATGGCTTTCATCGCGTTTATGTTGATTGAAGGCTTGAAGTTTTCTAGCATCAGAGTTGTCTGAATGTAAGGAAGAATGGTGCTTATTTCGACACACACGGCACCGATAAGAAGATTTGCAATTCTGATCCGAATGCGAATGGTGTAAACAGTTCAAGCAGAGCTTACTTTGTTTTACATAATTTAGCCTTTCGTTCACGGTTTTCTATAAGAATATGTATCATTTAGAAAGGACATGGGATTGACCACACAAATAACATTTTAACCTTGGAAGGCTTGGAATTTGATTCTTGATAAAGAGAAAATGGTGGCGTCTTATAATTTTTTTGATTTAAATATCCCTTTTGAAGTGGAAGTTTTTGTTTGGGCGCCAAATTTTGAACAGACTCGAGAGCTTTGCACTTCTTTTCGAGAAAGATATTAAGATCTTTATATTCAGGGATTTCAATGGTGCAAAATTTAACTTCAAACTGAGTGCGAGTTTCAAGGTCTAGTTTTTTGATAAAAATTGTAAAATAACATAAAATCCCATTGACTTGTGTCAAAACTGAGAGCGCTCAAGACTGCTAGTGATTCCGAAAATGTATTCAATAAGAGTCTCAAATCTTTACCGCCGCACTGCTTAATTGAAACCGTCATAATAGCAGCTAGTGCATTTGAAGCAAGCAACCGTTTATTTTGGTAACGCTTGACAAGTTTGTCAAAGGCTGTATTATAATTTACATCGCTAATCTGAATTCCACTCAACAACCTCAAGGGCTCGTCTATCAATGATGATAAGAGATATTGCATTTTTTCTACGTTTGACAATGTCGTATTGTCATGAATAATCTTCTTGAAAAGATCGTAGAATGTAGGCCATAACTTTTGATCTCCCCTGAAAGTAGGAATACTAATTTTTGAAAGTTTCATGCTAGCTTGTGCATTAGATATTACACTGGTATTTTGTAATGCATTTAAGGAAGTATTAGAAATTTTGCTATAAATAAGTTTGCAATTGTAATAGAATTCGTCAGTCGATTGTCTAATTTTATCTTGCATACTGAATTGAGCTTCCTCAGTTACTGTACCGATAATGTCGTTATGAAGGACTTCAAATTAATCATAGATTCCCTGAAGGTCGCCATATCTAACTTCGAGCTGTGGAACAAGAGAAGGGTTTTTCTGTGCCTTTTCAGCAATATTATAAGCCTCCGTAATACGACTCATATAAATACTTCTCTTAGCTTCAAGGCGCTTTAACTCGGCCATTATTGTTTGTTTGAGCTAAAGAAAAATTAATTGATACATTTGCAAGTTATCAACTATCAAACTTAAAGAAATGAGCGGCTGAATAAAATTGAAGACAAAAAGAGACAGTCAAGTGATTAAGAAATCGAGTACTTATTTTGAAATGGAAGGAAAGTAGGTAAGTATGTGTCAGTACCTGAAGCCCTATTGTTTTCTTCAACCTTGCAAATCAGGTAGTTGAGTACTGTTTATCGACCCTTTTTTTGCTGGATTTCTCTTGGCGAGACGAGCACTTGAAACTGAAATAAACGAATATTCACACAGGGCAATACGTCGACCATTCGAAATTGTATGCGTACTATTTAGTTACTTGAAAATGAAATTAGAATTACTATTATTGTAAATTCGGTTCGAAGCGACCAAAATGTTAGCGCATTTATTTGTAGAAAGTGGACTGTATGAAATGGTTCAATCAATGCGCCACATTGAAGAAAGTAATAGCGATATTTATACTAAAAAGCACACACAAGAAAATAAGCGACACTTACCATATCATTTCCATGTGCTGAGATAAGGGGATCCCCTAATGGTCTTCGTTGGACTGGTACAAAACGCGCTAATAAAACGGGGTTCCGTTCCCGAGATTAGTAAAAATGGTAGTTTTGGTAGTGATTCTACCTTATTGTCCGGTTCTAGGTATCTATCTAGGTCGGACGTCGTATATGGTGCTGCCCATTAACAACCTTGTGTGCGTATGCGCGGTAAATCAAAACTTTTAAATAAATAAAGAAATATTGCGCTTACAGCAGTTAAAAGATGACATCAAGAAGAGAAAAAAATAATTGGATTCTCCCGGATTGGTCCACTCGTTCTAAAGTTACAAGCTGTCAAATTTGAGAATTGAGAAAAAAATAATTAATTACCACCCCCCCTCCCTTTTTGGTAATTTTAGCGAAATGTTTAGGTTTTTTTTTTGCGGTTTTTCATTGGAATGGAAGTATTTTAATCCCTTAATAACGTAAGAAACTTATTCGAATGAATCTAACCTCAGAAGCGTTTTTTATGAATGGCAAAAAAACTGGTTCTAAAAAATCGACCACCGAAGAGATCTATCTCTAAAAATATTGCAACTACGAGTCGTCAGTTGATGGAAAGGGAAAGGGAACATCAAGAAGAGCAAAAAGCAGATGGAGACACTCTAATCGATTTAATAGAACGAGTAGATCGATTAGATTACAGGTGGGTCAAAGTTGGAAATTGACAAAAGAGACGTATATTTCCCCAATTCCTGGTAAATTTTAGAAACATTTTTGGAATTTTTTGCAAATGTTGACCGGAATGACATAATTTTATTCCCTTATAGCGTAATAAACTTAATTCAAATAAAATTAGTCCCAAAAGTTTAGTTTTAAGTGGCAAAAAACTTGACTCTAAAAGTGCCTTATAAATCCGACATCAAGAAAAGCCAAAAATAATTGGATTTATTCTAATTGGTCTACTCGTTCTGAAGTTAGAGGCTATCAAAATTGAAAATTGAGAAAAAAACGTGTTTTTTTTCCTTTTTTCAATGAAATATGAGTATTTTAATCCTCTAGTAACGTAACAAACTTAACTTAATTCGAATGAAATTAGACCCAAAGTTGTTTATTTTCATAAATGTTTTTGCCATTTTTTGAATTTTTTTTTGCTGTTTTTGATCGGAATGGCACATTTGCAATTCTCTAAGAACGTAACAACTCAATTCGATTTAAATTAACCTCTAAAGAAGATTTTTTTTTAAAATGGTCTTAAAACGCGATGTTAAAAGTGGATAAAAATCGACCATCGAAAGGGTCTATCTTCGAAAATATTACACCTACGGAACTTGCGGTAGTGGGAGGCGAAACAAGACATTAAGAAGAAGAAAAAACAGTTGGATTCACTCCAATCGGTCGAGGCGTTCTTAAGTTACAGGCGATCAAAGTTGAGAATTGAGAAAAAGATCGTAACCCCCTCCCCCCTTTGGACTTTTTCAAAAAAAATCCGTATTTTTTTTGCTGTTTTTGATCGGAATGGCACGTTTGCAATTCCCTAAGAACGTAACAAACTCAGTTCGAATTAAATTAACCCCTAAAGAGGTTTTTTTTTTAAATGGACCAAAAAGCGATTGTAAAGGTTGATTAAAAATCGACCATCGAAGGGGTCTATCTTCGAAAATATTACAGCTACGGAACTTCCGGTGGTGGGAGGCGAAAGAAATCATTAAGAAGAGGAAAAAACACTTGGATTCACTCCAGTTGGTCGAGGCGTTCTCAAGTTACAGGCGGTCAAAGTTGAGAATTGAGAAGAAGGTCATGACCCCCCCCCCCGCCCTTAACACTTTTAAAAAAAAATTCGGACTTTTTTTTTTGCTGTTTTTAATCGGAATGACACGTTTGCAATTCCCTAAATACGTAACAAACTCAATTTGAATTAAATTAACCTCTAAAGAGGTTTTTTTTTAAATGGACCAAAAAGCGGTTCTAAAGGTGGTTAAAAATCGACCATCGAAGGGGTCTATCTTCGAAAATATTACACCTACGGAACTTCCGGTAGTGGGAGGCGAGACAAGACATTAATAAGAAGAAAAAACAGTTGGATTCACTCCAATCGGTCGAGGCGTTCTTAAGTTACAGGCGATCAAAGTTGAGAATTGAGAAAAAGATCGTAACCCCCTCCCCCCTTTAGACTTTTTCAAAAAAAATCCGTATTTTTTTTGCTGTTTTTGATCGGAATGGCACGTTTGCAATTCCCTAAGAACGTAACAAACTCAGTTCGAATTAAATTAACCCCTAAAGAGGTTTTTTTTTAAATGGACCAAAAAGCGATTGTAAAGGTTGATTAAAAATCGACCATCGAAGGGGTCTATCTTCGAAAATATTACAGCTACGGAACTTCCGGTGGTGGGAGGCGAAAGAAATCATTAAGAAGAGGAAAAAACACTTGGATTCACTCCAATTGGTCGAGGCGTTCTCAAGTTACAGGCGGTCAAAGTTGAGAATTGAGAAGAAGGTCATGACCCCCCCCCCGCCCTTAACACTTTTAAAAAAAAATTCGGACTTTTTTTTTTGCTGTTTTTAATCGGAATGACACGTTTGCAATTCCCTAAATACGTAACAAACTCAATTTGAATTAAATTAACCTCTAAAGAGGTTTTTTTTTAAATGGACCAAAAAGCGGTTCTAAAGGTGGTTAAAAGCGACCATCGAAGGGGTCTATCTTCGAAAATATTACACCTACGGAACTTCCGGTAGTGGGAGGCGAAACAAGACATTAATAAGAAGAAAAAACAGTTGGATTCACTCCAATCGGTCGAGGCGTTCTTAAGTTACAGGCGATCAAAGTTGAGAATTGAGAAAAAGATCGTAACCCCCTCCCACCTTTGGACTTTTTCAAAAAAAATCCGGATTTTTTTTGCTGTTTTTGATCGGAATGGCACGTTTGCAATTCCCTAAGAACGTAACAAACTCAGTTCGAATTAAATTAACCCCTAAAGAGGTTTTTTTTTAAATGGACCAAAAAGCGATTGTAAAGGTTGATTAAAAATCGACCATCGAAGGGGTCTATCTTCGAAAATATTACAGCTACGGAACTTCCGGTGGTGGGAGGCGAAAGAAATCATTAAGAAGAGGAAAAAACACTTGGATTCACTCCAATTGGTCGAGGCGTTCTCAAGTTACAGGCGGTCAAAGTTGAGAATTGAGAAGAAGGTCATGACCCCCCCCCCCGCCTTTAACACTTTTAAAAAAAAATTCGGACTTTTTTTTTTGCTGTTTTTAATCGGAATGCCACGTTTGCAATTTCCTAAATACGTAACAAACTCAATTTGAATTAAATTAACCTCTAAAGAGGTTTTTTTTTAAATGGACCAAAAAGCGGTTCTAAAGGTGGTTAAAAATCGACCATCGAAAGGGTCTATCTTCGAAAATATTACACCTACGGAACTTCCGGTAGTTGGAGGCGAAAGAAGACATTAAGAAGAAGAAAAAACAGTTGGATTCACCCCAATCGAGGCGTTCTCAAGTTACAGGCGATCGAAGTTGAGAATTGAGAAAAAGGTCGTGACCCCCGACTTTTTCAAAAAAATTAAGGATTTCTTCTTTATTGTTTTTGATCGGAATGGCATGTTGGCAATTCTCTAAGAACGTAACAAATTTAATTCGAATTAAATTAACCTCTAAAGAAGTTTTTTTTTAAATAGTCTCCAATAGCGATTCTAAAGGTGGATAAAAATCGACCATTGAAGGGGTCTATTTTCGAAAATATTCCACCTACGGAACTTTCGGTGGTGAAAGGCGAAAGAAGACATTAAAAAGAGGAAAAACAGTTGGATTCACTCCAATCGGTTGAGGCGTTCTCAAGTTACAGGAGGTCAAAGTTGAGAATTGAGAAAAAGGATGTACCCCCCCCTTCGAACTTTTCAAAAAAAATTCGGACTTTTTTTTGCTGTTTTTAATTGGAATGACACGTTTGCAATCCATTAAGAACGTAACAAACAATTCGAATTAAATTTAACTGTAAAGAGATTTTTTAATAATGGTCCAAAAACGCGATTTAAAAGTGGATAAAAATCGACTATCGAAGGGGTATATCTTTGAAAATATTACACCTTCGGAGCTTCCGGTGGTGGGAAGCGAAAGAGGACATTAAGAAGAGGAAAAAACAGTTAGACTCACTGCAATCGGTTGAGGCGCTCTGAAGTTACAGGCGGTCAAAGTGGAGAATTGAGAAAAAAAGTAGTAATATTCTCTCCCCTTTGGGCTTTTTCAAAAAAATAATCGCCCTTTTTTTTGGGGGGGGGAGCTTCTGCCTCTGAGGACAAGAGGACGTCAAGAAGAGCAAAAAACAGTTGAATCCACTCCAATCGTACCACTCTTTTAGTCAAATTTGAAAACTGAGAAAAAAGATATAATATTGCCCTCTTTTGGTGAATTTTAGAAAAATTGTTGGAAAAAAGTTTTGCTGTTTTGGTTTGTATAGGAACGATATTAGAACGGTCAAATTTAGAATGAGGTCAAAGACACAATGCAACTTTTAAATAACCAAACAAAAAATTTAGTCAAAGGTTTAATAACCAACTAGTACAGTCCTATTTTTTTTAGCAAAATTTTACCTTTTGCAGCCCACCAGAAACTTCAAAAACGTCGTTCCTAAAGGGCTTAAATTGGCAAATTAAAACTTTTATTTAAAGCATTAGTGCTTTAAGTTTAAGTTGGTTATACGTATATGGAAAAGCATTTCTGGGAAGTTACTAGAACTTCTTGGAAACTAGTAAGCAGAAGGTTACGTAATGTAAATAAAACAACAGGCTTATTAAACAAGTACTATATATTACTTATTGTGCATCATACTTCGAAATGTACAAAGGGTCTTTTTGTTCGGAGTGTCTACGTCTTGAGTAGGTACTAATGTATGTACACCTTTAGCATATTCATGCTTACAAACAAACCAAGCAAGACACTTAATACCAACATATCAATAACAAAATAAATAATTTAAAAAGTGAGTTGTAAAATGTTCGTGATGGACACTGACTGTGAGATTCCTTATCGAAAAATATTCAATATTATTATAAAAAAGTTCCAAAATTTTATTGACTTCGGTTATTGCTTTACAATAAAGACTTTTTAACAAATAACAATCAATAAAAGTTTAACTAAATTAACTTTAACAAAAATATTTCCTACACAACACAGGTCTACCAGTACGAAAAAAAAACCTGCTGTATAGGCCTGTATTTCTAAGATATGTGTACAGATTTTAATACTGTTTTTTTTTACATAAACCTTTTATTAAATTCGAGTTTTGGAAACTTAAGTCTCTACGAGAATTGGTGGTTTTATGTACAAGATCAATGTGTCCTTCAGGGCAGTAATAATAGAGATTTAAAATGGAGCAAAGCTATCTTTTCTGGCGTCTCCGAAGTAGTTCTTAGCTAGATTGAAAAACTGGATAAAATCACGTTTCTTAGGTACGTGGCCATCCTAATCCACATTTCCGGGATCAGGATTTTAGAGCCCAGACTGCTGCAGTAAAAGTAGCCACAGCAAAACCGGATAGAGAACGGCGGAGGCTGAAAATAAAGGAAAAAGCTCTGTTTCAAAGTTTTCGCATTAAGGCCGTAAATATCGAAAAACCATATTAAAATGGCGATAAAATGCGGGAGAAATCCGAACCGTCACCACGTGTTTAGGAGCCCATTTGCTCCGGCCCAACTCTAATTTATTTGAGTTTCGTTTGGGTTGTTTTATGAACTTTGTGTGGACCTCCGGAATGAGATTAATGGGTACCAAAAAATTTGGTGGAATTTTTTTTGTTGAGAATTTTTTGTGATAAAAATATTTGCAACTAGGCTTACTTAAAACTCTGGATGTCTTGCTGGTCGTCGGTGATGGCCTGTAAGCTTCGACTTTGTCTAAGAACTGGTAGGTGGCGTTAAAACCGGTTCCGTCTAATCTATCGTTCGACTTGAAGGTAACTCTGAAGAACTTCCTATCGGACTCCACGTCGAAGGGTTTAAGTTGACCGCAATGTCTGTCGTATTTCCGGTCTCTGGCCATGTAGTTGGAGAACTCGACGTAGTCACTAGCAGAGATGGCTTCGCACCTAAAGAGAGTAATTTATTACTAAAGGATATTCAGCTTTTTTTTATATTTCTAAGTGTTACTTTTACAAACTCTCCAGAAGTTAAACTCTAGATTTGACGTATTGTTTATCTGCCAAAATCTTTCGTTAATCTTCAAATTAAAGTTTAAACTGAACCTGTAAAATTCGCTCTAAACAATACTAAATATTGCCCCAAAGTTAGTGTCGTAAAATTATGCATTTTACAACGAAGAAAATACTTTTCAGCACTGAAAGGCGTTAATCACCCAACGATTTAACGATCAAAGTTTCGAGCCCCTACCCCGTACGTCACTTCGCAGAAGTTATTTCTTTTCTCTGTTGCTTCAATGCCACCCAATGTGTCATAAATTACAAACCAGTTTTAATAAGCAAGAAAAACAGCCGCAAAACTTTTTGATAAAGGAAATTCGGCAGCCGCGAATTATTAAGTTTGGCAACTAAGAAAGTGCACGCTTTCCCACACAAAGTTGCTAATTTACCCTAGAAATTCGACAACTTTTAATCACCCTTTTGTCGAAGAGAACAACATGTTACGGCAATAAGTATTGTTGTTGTGAGTAACTTTTTTTAAGTAAACAAAGAGATGTTTAATTAAAAAAATTGTAGGATAGAACCAACGTATAAAAATGGCATAAATCAACGCTGTTTCACTCTTAGATGCAAATATAATTCAACAAAAAAATAAACAAAATTTTCAGCAACAAAGTCGATATAACCATATTATTACTGTGAAGGCTTTCCAATATATTTGTTTTCAAAGATAAAGTTTGGTTAGGTAAACCACGTTTTTCTGTTGATTTTAACGATTCTAATAAGCAAACCAAATCTCACTTAAAAATTAAAGTTAAAATTTAAGTGTTTTTTTATCCATAATTAAGCAAGGCGCCAATTTTTTTTAATTGTTGTTTATTATAGCCGCATTTGTTGTTGGATAAATAGTGGAAAAAACGACAGTTACTATATCGAAATATTTGATATTTGCCATATGATTTTAGAGGTCCGCGTAGAACCATGCATATATCAAAAAACATGGAATGCAGTGTGTACTGTAGCAACACTGTGGATCTGCAATATACGCCATATCCGCACAAGTAGAAGCCTAAAGTTACCGTTGAAGTTTATTTTCATAGATAAATAATTGTTTTTCAACTTAAAATCGTAGTTAAGTTTTAACTGTTTTGTATACATAAACAAGGAGAAGTATAATAGGTATTTATGTAACCAGTTACGAAAAGTCCGATTTTGTGTAACGAATGAATTTTGCGGGACGAGCGCAGCGAGAATGAGATACACAAAAAAGGCTTTTCGTCACGTGTTTCATACAAGATTTTTTCTAATTTTGACTACAAATACCTATTTAAAGAGAGAGTTATTAATATTAAACTTCAATATTTACTTTAAACCACTTTGTATCTACTTAATACAGTAAAACTGTAGCAACGGTGTGCCACAACCGAAACCTGCAACTGGTGGTGAGACGAACTTTTCGTCTCCTAGTTACGAAAGATTTTACTTTTCGTAACTAGTTACGAAAAGTAGGACGTTACGTCACTGTCATCAGTATTGAAAAGTCCCACTTTATATGTCAAAATTAGAAAAACTATTTTAAAACAACATTTCTTCAGCGTTACTTGGAATGATCCTTTTAATAATTTTTTATATTGGTAGAAAAAAAAATTAATTTTGCACCTTGATTTTAACGATGCTAATAACCAAAATAGACTTAAAATTATCATAAACTAGAAGTAACTACCATAAAATTAACTAAACTACCATAAAAAAAACGTTTTTTCAACGTTAAAAATGATCAATTATATCAATGTTGATATTAAAGATGCTTACAACTAAATTAAAATCGACTTAGCGTGGTATTTTATCTTCAAACTGAAGTTTTACTAATAGTTGTAAAAGTCATCCTTAAGAACGAAGTTAAGATTTAATTATTTTGTATCCAAAACCTACCAGAAGTGTAAACTATTATAAAACAACGTTTCTTCAATGTTACTTGATATAATGATTTTTTAAATAATTTTTTTGGTAGAAAAATAATTGTTTTTTAAAGTTGATTTTAAAGATGTTAATAACCAAAATCGATTTAACATTAACGTTAACCAGAGGTATAAATTACCATAAAACAACGTTTTTTTCAACGTTACAAATTATCAATTATCAATGTTGACTTCAAATCAACCCACTTGAAAATCAACGTTCAACGTTAACTCAAGTACTACAACGATGATTCAACGATAATCAAAACATAGGTTTTCACTGGGAATAATATCTTAAAATGTTCAAAATTTCCTGTTGATGCTTATCGACTTTTTATCGATTGAAATACGTACGTGGCTTCAATTAGTAAAACACAGTTTAGAATATAAATGAAACTATTCAGGATTTTTGCTGAAAGTTCAGTAAAATAAAACTGACAACTATCTTTACGTCGAATAATGCCATAACTATTGCTACCTTTGATGAATCGAAGTGCGTACGTGACTTCAGTCAGCACGATATGAAAATAGTAGACAAATTTTTCCCAATTTCATTTGATATCTAAAGGGACATTTTTAAGTGCGTGCAGTATTGTCTCCGAAATATCTCCGAAACGGCTGTGGTTACAAGGTCAGTTAAATAAGCAATAAGTTGTCTTTTGTGGAGACTTTTTAGAAAACCTTTACAGTGTTGCCACATTTTAAGTAGTTTCTGAAATATTTAGAAAAACGTAAAAATGGCGAAAATGTTAAATATCTTCTATTTCAAAAACTACCGGTGACCCAAAAAATGTTTAAATTACAAATTTTAACTACACTCTAACCTCTTCCATATGACATCTCGACTAGCTTAGTGTGACGCTTATCAACCAAGTTACCAGTATAAAGTTATTTTTTTTAAATACGGACCCGGAATTATTTATTTTTCTTAATTTGAAAGTTTTTTTTATTCTTAATATAACGGCTATTACATAAATCGGGTTTTAAACATTTCGACCAATTAAATCCATCATCAAAATATTATATCTGAGTCCGGTCATGTTTTTGCAGTTTAATAGGTTTATACTGAATTTTTCTTTAGTTAGTAGAACTGCATGTTACATAGTTCCATACATGTAGTGACATACATCGTTTTATTTTTTCGGAAAAACCCGTCTTCATAACTATAGCCGTTTCGGAGATGTATGATACTGCACGCACTTAAAAAAGGTACCACACATAGTCGATAAAAAGGGAGGTACCCGATTTCATATCGACTACTTTTATTACTATTACCTATGCTACAGAAAATTTAATATTTATTGAATGACCATCCAAAGACCGATAAGTGTTTTTTGTCGATATATCGCGTGGAAATCCAATTTTATCTTGTCTTTGATTGTCTGCTATTAACAAAGACAACGTACGTGACTTCAGTCAGCACAATTCGAAAATTGTTCAAAATAGTAATAAAATGGTTACACCAACTTTGTGCGGGAAATTTACTACATAAAACGTTTTTAAAACAATTTAAGTTATAAAAAGTCGATATGTATAAGCTACTCACTTATGATTGTCGTCAAGTAGGCGTTGGAAAATTGACTTTGACATTTTTATCGGATCTTCTCAACATGTGCTAAAAGGAGATGGATATAGAAAAAATGAAGGTTTCAAAGGTAACTAGATGACAAAAATAAGTGAATGGGTAATAAATATTATTATTAAACTGTTTAATGTTGTGTATGTATTCTAAACCAAGATCTTTACAACTCTGATCTATCGAAATACGTACATAACTTTAGTCAGCAATACAGAAAATAGTTCAAATTACTAATGTTTTTGAAAATGGACTAGTTACTGGAAATTCAGTAGGCACTAGGACTGATTTTTTTTTTTATTTAAACTGCTCAACTTAAAGTTCGGCACAAACAATTTTTCGTGTCATTTTCAATGAGTTGTAACTTTTTAAGTAATTATTATATAAATTAATTTAATTTATATATAAATTGTTTTAAATAAAATTGTGATGCAAACAAAGTGATGCAAAAATTGCAAAATTTCGATGTTCTGCCATTTCGCAATAACCTTTTCTTTCCTTATCGTTTTCAGATAAGGAGTAGGTAAGCCAACATCCATATATCGGGACCTTTCCGCCATATTTTTGATTAAAGTATTCTGAATTTTTATACAGAGTGAAAAGTAAAATGGGCGAAATTGTTGTTGTTCTTATTTGTAAATCGTCGTAGTTGTTTCACACCCTATATAATGAAGATAATGTCGTTTTTTTTTCAAAATTATCCGCGTTCCTTGTCTATAGAGGATGAAGTTTTAGACCGTATAAATTTTATTTAAAACAATTAATTGCTTAAAAAGTTACAGCTGATTGAAAATGACACGAAAAATTACTTGTGCCGAACTTTAAGTTGAGCAGTTTGTATACAGATAACTGTAGATGGTTCGATATTATAATTTTGTCATAACCGTGTCATAACCGTTGTCAAGATCCATCGAGGAATTAACGTCATGTTAATGTTGACTTTACGTCTGATTTCTAACGTAAAACCAACATTAATAATCTCAATGTTAGCCAATCTTACGTTGATCAAATTAACCCAATTCTGTATCCCATCACTTATTTTTGTCATCCCGTTACCTTTGATATCTTCATTTTTTTATATCTATCTCGTTTCATCACATGTTGAGAAGATACGATAAAAATGTCAAAATCAGATTTCCAACGCCTACTTGATGATAATAATAATTGAATGCTTAAGGGAAATGCGTATAATCCATTCAGTTATTTCTGTCGTCAAGTCGGCGTTGGAAATCTGACATATTTCACCCGGTATAACATGACTGACAGTGACAATGATTAATAATTAGTTTGAGGTTAAGGTTATTGTTTACTGTTTTGCTCACATAGTTGCCAGATGACTTCATTAGTTCAAGCCTTTAATAATAATCGTTACTAACCTAGAATCTAGTAAAAAATAGGCAGGGGCTCAACGCTAGCAAAAATATTATATTTTATTAATCTATTTTAAAAAGGAATCTTTCACAACCATAATAGTTGAGGCTAATAAGTTTCCCGGAAAACAACGTTATTTAAACGTAGAATCATCGTTTGGTCCGTTGATTTATAGTTGTCACGTTGATTTTAACGTGTTGATTTCAGGTTAATATAAGCGATAGTGCACAATCATGATTTTCGACCTTAAATCAACGTTGTTAAAACGTGTTTTGGATGTGTTTTGATATTGGTTGAATTTATCCTGTTGATTAAACATTGCAAATAGGTGACAGTAATCAAACTGTCACGAATGCGCGGTTGCGAAATGTCTTTTAAAACTTATCATCATTTGTTCGGTTGATTGATTTTAAGCTGATTTAAGTTGATTTTTGGATGATTTTTTCGAAAATGAAAAACCTTGTTTTTTCGACGTTAAATCAACGTTGTTAAAATGTGTGTTGAATATGTTTAGATATTGGTTGAATTTATAACGTTGATTAAACGTTGAAAACAGTTCTACATGCCACATACGCTGAGCGCTAGGTGGCGTTGGCGTAAACGGCGGACGACCCAGATTCCTATAACGAGGCTTAGAGGGGTAGGACGTACTGCCACGATCCCCGGTGTTTATCTTTTTCACTCGTGTCGGGCGTCGGCACTGTCGGCTGCTTGAGACTTGAAATGTTATTGCCGGCCATGACACAGTATAAAGAATAATACATTATATCAGCAACGTCAGTCGGTCGAAAAATTGAAACTCCCCTCCCCTTGCCCCGTCCGCGCGGCCGCCGGCGGTGCACCACCAAACCGGTTTTGGCTGGTTTGGGCAGTGCATCGCTTATGCTTGAGCCGTATACAAGTCCCCTGTAACTACTCGAGAAAATTGCCAGGTGCAGGTGCGCGCGGCACGCTTTAGTTTTGGGAATATCAAAAGTGCCGACACGAACTGACGATACTGGTATAATGTATTGTTACGATCGCAGCAACGCCGCATGGGAGGCGGGGCAACGCATGGGAGCGTGTTGGTTGGTGGAGCTTCGCGACCTATCCGCGCTGCGTCATGGCTGACACGAGTGATTTATTGCTCGGCTGGCTTAATCTAGCCGGCAGTTGTTTACAACCGTTTTTTTTATGTGAGATTATTCAAGAATTCTTATAAAGAACTTTCTAGGTTTTTCTGCAATTTTAGGATTGTATATAAAAGGCGCATAGAGCGGCGGAGTAGAGTAGTCTTATTTTAATCGAGCTATAAGTAAGCTAAAGTACGAAGCGATATTAGAAGGCTATAAAGTGTTAAGTAGTGAGTTATTTAGTAGTCGAATTGTACCTGTGTATATTTGTGGAATAAATAAATAGTGTTTTCGTGTTAAATCGTTACACTGGAATTATCGAACCCCGAGTTCGCAACAATTGGTGTCAGAAGTGGGATTCCAGTGGGAATTTGGGGACTAATATTGCTGAACTGTAAGTGAGTGCTTCATTGCCGGACATTACGTGTTTATGCCAGTGACCAGAAGCCAGCATCAAGCAATGGAGGATCAACTTGCCGCCCTGCTGTCCCTTATGCAACAACAGAGGGAAGAACAGGAAAAACGTGATCAAGTACAGGAGCGACGTTATAAAGAACAAAAAGAAGAACAGGAAAAACGTTATAAAGAACAAAAAGAAGAGCAGGAGAAACGTTATAAAGAACAAAAAGAAGAGCAGGAAAAACGTTATAAAGAACAAAAAGAAGAGCAGGAAAAACGTGATCAAGTGCAAGAGCGACGTCATCAACAATTCAAAGAAGAATTAATGAGCCATCTTGCAGTCAGGGAGCAACAGTTGGAAGAAAGAATAATGCAATCCGTTAGTGAATCCGTTAACGAAGGACTCGAAGCTGTCAACCAGAGGGTTCTCGAGCTAGAAAAGAAATTCCGGGAACAACTTGAGGACGACACCGTGTCTACAGAGAGTTTTAGCACAGCCAACGCTAAAATTAAGCCTCCCGATTATGACGGTACTACGGCGTGGGAAATTTATAAAACACAATTTGAGGCAGCTGCAAAAGCTAATGGCTGGTCCGAGCCTCAGAAAGCTACATCATTAGTGGTAGCACTTCGTGGAAAAGCGGCTGAACTACTCCAATCTCTGTCGGCAGCGGATCAAAGTAATTATGCCGTTTTAGTACACTCTCTGCAACTACGATTTGGAAACGAGCACAAAGAAACCGTGTTCCAAGCCCAGCTGAGGATGAGACAGCAGAAGTCAGGTGAATCCTTACAAGAATTTGAGGCGGACATAGACAGACTAATTCACCTGGCATACCCATCAGCCCCTGAATGTTTTCAAACGCAATTTGCCGCCGAAAGGTTCATTGAGGGAGTTCGAGATAGTGACCTGAGGTACCACTTACGTCTAGTCAGACCCAGGAATATCAGCGAGGCACTAGTTCGGGCCCTAGAATTCGAGGCGTCACGAGTGTCATCTGATTCTTCTCCAAGTGTAAGAATGGCAACTTGCGATGACGAGGGGGATACGTCTAGGGGTGAATCTATGGCAACTTTACATAAAGCGTTGAAGGATCTGGCAGTCAATATCCAAGCCTTGTTGCAAAGACCTCCTCTATCAACAGGCAAACGGGGCATAAAATGTTTTAACTGCGGTAAACTCGGTCACGTCAAGAGTAACTGCCGTAATAGGGCAAGAAGTCCGTCGCCGTTGTTTAGAAGATCGAGCGGCAATCAAGACCGCCCTAGAATTCAGGAAAAACCAATTCCTGTCAATGTAAGGGGGCAATTGACCGAGCCCGTTAAGACCTCCAGGATCAGTCAAGTCAATCAATCAAGTCAAGCCAATAATTTGGGTGGCAAAAGTGTTACAGAGGCCGGACGCATTAAGGAACAGAAGATCCAAATTGAACATCGACCAGGAAGGTCTCACGAAAATGCCGATGCATTGTCCAGACGGCCATGTAAAGAAGATAGTCAGCATCGTCGAAGAACTAAGCAGCGTGAGGGACTTCCTTCTGTAAGGAGAACGTCGGTGGAAGTAAACGATGGCTGGACCACACAGACGCTTCGAGAAGAACAGTTGAATGATTCAGATATTGGACCCATTCTCTCTGCAAAGACTGACGACAAGAGACCAGAATGGCAAGAAATCGCTGGTAAAAGTCCAAACCTGAAGGCGCTATGGGCCCAGTGGCACTCTCTCAAAATAGAAAATGGACTACTGAAGAGAGCGTGGGAGAGTCCGGATGGCAAGTCCGTAGTCAATCAGTTGGTTGTTCCTGGTAGCAGAAAATCAGATGTACTACAGGAAATGCACTACGGAACAAGCGGAGGCCATTTTGGGGTCAATAAAACATTGGCCAAAATTAAAGAGCGGTATTATTGGGTGAATTATCATGAAGACGTCGAATCTTGGTGCCGCAAGTGCGAAGTTTGTTGTGCCACAAAAGGACCTCGAACAAGATCACGCGGCCGAATGGTGCAGTACACTGTAGGTGCTCCATTCGAGAGGGTAGCAATTGATGTCGCGGGACCGTTTCCTCAGACTGAGTCGGGCAATAAATACATCTTGGTCGCCATGGATTACTTCACTAAATGGCCTGAAGCATACGCCCTGCCTAATCAAGAAGCAACGACTGTGGCAACGGTGCTAGTAAATGAAATGTTCTGCAGATTTGGAGTCCCTCTCGAACTTCATTCTCATCAGGGCCGAAATTTTGAATCGGCTGTTTTCCAGAAGGTCATGGAACTTCTCGGAATTCGCAAGACCAGGACAACTCCTTCGCATCGACAGTCGGATGGGATGGTAGAGAGATTTAATCGGACCATGGAACATTACCTGTCTAAAATGGTGGCAGATCATCAGCGTGATTGGGACCAACATCTACCTCTCATGTTGATGGCATATCGAGGCTCTACGCATGAAGCCACTGGTTATACTCCGGCGAAAGTGATGTTCGGAAGGGAAATGAGGCTTCCTGCAGATTTGATGTATGGAACACCAGAAAAAGAGTCGCTCAGCTCTGAGAATTTTGTGGAGGAGCTTAAGGAGAGGCTGAACAATGTTCATGAGCAAGTCAGGAATAAACTGCGGATATCCAGTGATCGAGCCAAAGCAAGATATGACTTACTAGCTAACTCCCGCGGCTTCCAGGATGGTGATTTGGTGTGGCTATACAATCCGAGGCGAAAGGTGGGGAAGTCGCCCAAACTTAGCCAAAATTGGGAAGGACCTTATACAATTATAAAGAAGATTAATGATGTGTTGTATAGGATCCAGCGGACCCCTAGGTCAAAGATGAAGGTCGTTCATTTGGATCGATTAGCACGATACCATGGAACTCTATCTGTTCGGGACGAACAGACTTAGGAGGAGGGCAATGTTACGATCGCAGCAACGCCGCATGGGAGGCGGGGCAACGCATGGGAGCGTGTTGGTTGGTGGAGCTTCGCGACCTATCCGCGCTGCGTCATGGCTGACACGAGTGATTTATTTCTCGTCTGGCTTAATCTAGAAGGCAGTTGTTTACAACCGTTTTTTTCTTATATGAGATTATTCAAGAATTCTTAAGATTCTTCTAAGAATTCTAAGATAATTCTTAATCGAGCTATAAGTAAGCTAAAGTACGAAGCGATATTAGAAGGCTATAAAGTGTTAAGTAGTGAGTTATTTAGTAGTCGAATTGTACCTGTGTATATTTGTGGAATAAATAAATAGTGTTTTCGTGTTAAATCGTTACACTGGAATTATCGAACCCCGAGTTCGCAACAGTATTATTCTTTATACTGTGGCCATGACACGACGTTCGTTGTTGTTCGTTTCGCTTTGTTTGTTTACCGTTCTTTTATTGTGAAAAATTTCAAATCGCTTAAAAGGTGAGTACTCATGGGTTGAGATTGTACTGTTTTTTAAGATTATTGACAAGATGGCTGGAATCTCACCACCACCATTGGTTTTGATGAGGGTGGCTATACTATTTTGCAGGCCAACTAATTTAAGTAGATATGGTTAAATTAAGCGGTACTAAATTAGGAACATATAGGCATATTAAGGCTGATATAAATTATTTAACTACGCATCACAACAAAAATTAATGCTTGACGATGACTTGATCAAAGCTTTATTGTCTCTAGAATTACAGTCTCATTAAGAAAGCATTCCAATCCGTTAAATAGAACTAAGTCAAAATGTGTGTACACCAAAATTCAGCGGTGATTTTTGTCTTGTTCTCACCCCAGGAAAAAATCACTTCCTAAAAGGTGTATACCTACCAGATTTAATTTCCAAAAAAATTCTTTTAAATCCCATATACCTAATTTGCCTTGAGCTCTACTAAATGTTTTGATATAAAAATGTCTTTTTTTTTTACAAAAGCTAAGTAATTTTCAGAATCTCGAACATAAATAGGTACTCATCATTTCTAAAGTTTTTTCACTTTAGGTAGTTCTGAAGAAGGCAACAGAGAAGCTGCCGAAACATTAACTAAGTGGATTCGTTCGAGCCCTTTCCAGGGTAAATTGTTATTAGGAGTAATTTTACTGTGAATTGTGGGAAATTCCTTTTCCAACAGTCCAAAATCGTCCAAAAAAGTGTATGAGGTAGAAATTACCCAAAAGTAAGTACTAAAAAATTTAATTCTTGTTTAAAATTATTCCTGGTTTACAGTCACCCCCAGTCAACCCCTAAGTGCTGTCCTTCCTTTGGTTTTAAGTTTTAACATATATATCATCAAAAACGAATTTATAAAATATAACTATTTTACTAATGATTGTAACTAGCACAAGTATTATATTTCCAATAAAACATGTTTAAAATATGTTATGAATTTTTTAATGATAAAATGCAAAGTTTGATATATTAAATACGTAAAGACGTCAACAAATGGACGTCTTGTGGATGTGACATGTGACGACGTAGTGTGAGATCCTGGGGTCAAACACTTTTTTGTATGTGCTTTTTAATTAAACATTAACGCTCTGTATATTTTTAACAGCATTTTTGGTATACAGTTTTTGTCTTAACCTAAATTAAATCTCATTAAACAGGTTCACTAATTTTTATTGAATAAGTTTTAACTGGGTTCAAAGTTCAAACCCTGGTAAAACTCATTTGACATAAATTATATTCATGTAAATGGAAAAAATAGATGAAAACGTTGATTTAACGTTTTATGTAAAGTTGATAGATACGTTGAATAAACGTTTTAACCAAACGTAGATTAAACGTTTTAAGGAAACGTTGATGAAACGTTTTAAGAAAGGTTGATAAAAACGTTGATTCACCGGACATAACTACGTTGAAAAAACGTTTGGTTACGGTTTTTTTTTAACGTTGAATCAACGTTCAACTGTTTACTGGGTTATAGTGTAAATGTGGTATCAGCAGTATGTACACCCTACAAAAATGCAAGTGATGGTATGCATAAGAAGTTTGCTTTTTGAAAGAAAAGAAAGGTGGAATACAGTTACACAAGGACAGGACCATGATATGTATGTCAGGAATATGATATATGTCTGTCAGCGGCAATTGAAAGCATGAAAGTCGGACAATGGGCTGTAAGCTGACAGTGAGCAAATGTTATATTTTGAGAACTAAATCTATTATTTCAAAATTATTTTTGCCACTTTAATATTTAATTATAATTCAGAAATGACTAAAGCCGAACGGCTATTGCTCTAATGTATGCTACAAACAGATTTTTTTATCTTGCAACTTGATAAATAAATGCAAACCTAACTGTTAATGGTTGAGGTGGTGGATAAAAAAGTTTGTCTTGACTGCTGAACCTGAGCCTGCTCTCAAGTGTTTATGGTGGAGAAATAGGATTAATATGAAAATGTTGAATAGTGGGTTTAGAAGAAATCATCACAGTTTCATAAAGAAATTGCCTTTTTTTCTAACTGAACTAAGTGTCTTTAATCTTCTGGTCCTACTTGCTTGTCCATTTTGAAGCTTATTTACTGATTTATAGTGGTACGGTGTACTACTGGGTATGTTATTTTTATGTAATTATAAAATAAATATGTAGATAACGATTTACCTAAACTAACTTAGAAGGCCTCGATGAAAGCCCTGAGCCCTGATCAGGCAGTACATAGTATACAAAAAATTTGAAATATTATCTGCTCTAAGCTCTAAGTCATAATAATCATGACACTGATAATAAAAAGAGATAATCATGAGGCAAATTACAATGTCTTACCAATTATCTTGTACTTTAATTACTTCGTTTGGTCCAAAATTCTATCTCCACAGTTAAAATGAGAAGGAAACATTATCGTCTGGATAAACTTGCCAGGTATTTAATAATTTGGCTTTAAGTTCTGTATTTTTTCGAGTTTTATTCAACAACAAACATGCATAGAAAAAATAAAAATTCATTGCGCAGTACGTGACGTCACTTGATGAGAAGATAGTTGACAGTTGAACGTCGCGAATATTCTTGTTGGCGTCATGCGTGGTTCGCGGGTGGAATTTTCACGTTTTTCGTTCAAAAAACGTTTTCGGAAAAGTGCGAACTTACGTGAATGCATGTGGAAACTTCCCTGTATCCCCACATGCTACTTTTCCTTGGCTCGAATTGCATTTTCAGTGCCAATTTTGACTTCGCTTGATGCCTCTACGACACCATCAAAGAGCCATGTCAGCGCATTCCAGAGATCAGGTTAGTGACCACATTTTGTGCATGTAGAATCCCCAGATGGTAACCCCAGTGTCCCCATAGTCTATCAATTGTGGACCCTAAATTCATATTTCGCATCAAACATTGGAAATAATTAGGCAATGATGAATCATTTCAAATTTAATACAGCGCCATCGCTCCGCGGAGCGGCTGCTCTTGAAACTATATGTCAAAATCAGTAGAGATAATAGGAGAGCAAACTCCTCATTTGAAACTCCTCCGCCGAAAAACCTATGAGAGCAATAGCCTCCTCCTCCGAAAACCCATGAGAGCAATAGCCTCCTCCTCCGAAAATCTATGAGAGCAAACTCCTCCTCCAAAAACATATGAGAGCAATAGCCTCCTCCTCCGTCATCTCCACATACCCATCAATTACCCCACCACAACAAAACCACCACAACTACAACAAAACCAGCACCACCTAACAAAGTATCGCATCGCATTCGCTGAATTTGCAAAGCCGGACTGGGTCGACTTATTTAATTTTACGCCAGCGAGACGGCATTCGACTTCCTTTCGCCCAGTTCGTAAATCTCGGCAGTGAAATACTTTTGGACCGGCTTATTAATTTACAAAGTATAAGCAGAGGGAAATTATTAAAATTAGTATGAGTGAAATAGTTCAGTTGGCGCCAATAGTTGAAGAAGATGAACCTATAGAACCCCCAACTCAATTTATGGAATTGACACCATTAATTGAATTAGATTTGGACTTACCATATAATGATATAAATGATTTGAACAATGAAGGCATAGAGAGTTTTTTGTCTACAGCTGATCCAAGTGTAGACCTACCAACGCGAAATCATTTTATCAATTCGATCACTGCAGATATGAGCATATTTTCCTCTCCCCCTTATCCAAGAGAAGAAGACGATTTTGAAATGGAATATGCAACTAAAGAACAACAACATGAAGAAATAGTGACTTGTATTATTTGTTTTGAAAAAGTGAATGAAGTTTGTCACCCAAATAGTTGTAATCATAAATTTTGTTTGCAATGTATTATAAAATGGACAGATAAATGCTGTTTGTCATCGTTGAAATCAAAAAAATGTCCATATTGTCGCCAAAGTTATTCTTATTTGATTGAAACTACAAAAGATGTAATAAGACATCATAATATTTTTACGGTGAGAAGGCATAATTAGTTTTAAGTTTTATACTATAAGGAATTTGTGAAATAAAACATTACAATGGTTTTGACTCAGTATATTTTTAAAACCAAACACGAATTGCTCTTAGCTACTAAAATTATTAAAAAATAACCCATCAATTGCACTTCGAACATCTCTTAACTATTAAAATTAAGTAAAAAATAAATTAATCCTAACTACTAAACGTAACTAATGCATGAAAAGAAACTAAACATCGGCATGAATAGACCCATCAGTTTTTATATGCCTAATTTCAGCTGTGCCATAATTACAGTATATGCAGGCTTGCGGTGGTATTACAAAGAACAGCTGTGTGTAACACATCGCACATTTTAAGTCTATGCTATTATATTCGAGGGCACGTTTGTAATGGCAATTAACAAATTCAAATGTCCCGCCATAAAGTCCAATTGAGTGGTTTTCATTGCACTGAAAACACAAGGCATAGGTACCCCCGAATATTGATGTTATTTGTGCATAGGATTGTAATATGCAAAAGCTTTTCCTTTCATACCACAATTGGTTCACTTCCTGAAGTGTCACTGCACTTACTTTCACTTCACCCACGTCTGCAATCTCTGACTGAATCTCCATAGCTAGTCCTTCATCTTCACTTTCCTCATCATCAGAAGTTTCCACTAATGTGTTAAGGTCTATGTTTTGCAAAGCAAACTCACGTCTTTCCAAATCATTGTTATTTTGTTTATATTCCACCACTTCAGTTTTATCGATGGAAACAAACCGTTCTAACCGTTGTGCTGCACCGGGTACGTCAGAATCGTCACCATCACTATCAAGTTCAAGAAAATAGTAGTTCTGCATCGTATGGCAAAATTACGGCGAAGTGGAATACAGAGTCAAAAACAAGAAGCTCTAACGTCGAACATCTTACAGTCAAGAACAACTCACAGTTTGTTTCAAAAATACACTGAGTACAGAAACGAACAAGGCATTGAAATATATAGCACGTAATATCTCCAAAAGCATGAAGCAGGGAAACAAGTTTTGTTTTTTTTTTTTTGTAAATTGGCTGAGGCAAAATTGCATTTACCTTGATTACATATGCACCACCATGTTTGCAGTTTCTAAAGAAGTCACAAACCAGCGGTATAACATTAAATAAATTAAGGAAAAAGTTTAAGATTTGCTTTTTTTTTTAAAAGCAGACAGTTATACAATGACCTACTTACAATATAGGTTTGTTTTGAACCTTCATTTCGTCTTTTGGGATTCTGTGCATGTGACCGAGGCCTATTGTCTCAGCAGTTTGTTTTCGGTAAGCGGCAAATTATAATATTCTCATTTTTGCATAACTCACATATTCCTTCCCTGATATCCCTTTTCTTGCTTCATGTATTGTCTTTCATGTGGTGTCTCTTCCATAATCCAAAACCTTTAAATTTGGGTCGTTTAAATTAGTTTTGCTCCCATTCGTTGTTGGTATACATAAAATTATAATAGCCGCTCCTAGATGTAACCTCAACCTTGTATCTACCTGGTGTTTACCCATCAGTTTTGTCTTAAGTAAGTTTGATTCATTCTTACCTAACAGTTATTTGTCATTACTCACAATGATCTCATCAATGATGTCGACTCCTAATAACAAGTTAATATTACCAGGCTGATCGAACATTCTATATCCTAAGGAATTATAACATGGTTTGGATTAATGTATGTCGTTGACAACTGATCAGTAATTGCAGGCAACCCATCTATTTTCTTGGAAGTGGAAATAGAACTCCTAAAATGGTTAAACTGTAACGACATTCAATCTTTTGCACCCAGCAAAAATACTCAATGAGCTCGGGTCCAATAACGCCCTAATTTTCCTGTTGTTTTTATGATCACGAATAAAGTCTTCTTGTCAAGTTTGTAGATGTGGTTTGTGTACTACCGTCTTGATAGTAATTGTTTTTAACATTGTCTTGAGAGGAAGGTTGAGTTATATGATTATTGTACCTTGAACGTTACTAGCACCAGACAGATTGGGATGTGTTTTGTATTGTTAGCATTTCCAGATAAGTCTTAAGTCTCTTGCTTGTCCATGAACAATCTGAAGCCCTATGGTCGAAATGTAGACAAATGTTGCACACATTTAAAGGTTGCACTTCTTTCACCCTATCATTAATATTTCAGAATTTTTTTTCAGAAAAAGTTTGTGAATTTAATGACAGTGGCTATAGGATCTGTAAAGAATGCTTCTCTTTTAAACGAATGTGGATATCTTTAAATTTATTGCATTGTACAATATTATCATGTTGGGTGAAAGCAATAATTTCTAATATCTGACTTTTACTAGAATTCAACAAAGCGAATGTTTTGATGTCTTTGACTATACTTTTCCATCATGCGTCTGATAATAATGCATAAGTTCACACTGATTATAAAAAGTAATAAGATGTCCTGTTGAACTACCGACTAACGTAAAGCTTTAAGCTCCTTTAAACGTTAAAGTGTTAGGTTAGTCGGTTAACTTTCGCAGTGGATTTCCTGCAAATTTTAGACATGTTTACTTTTGGTAATCGGTCAGATAGTTTGAAAAATCAATGTTAATTTATCCAGGATCGGTTCGTGGTATAAAAAAGCTGGGTTGCACTAGGGTAGGTAGGAAAGAAAGCGCCGAAATTTTTTTTAGGTCTTCTACGAGCACTTATTTTTGGTCGAAAATTGTCGAAATTGTTTTTCGTATTAAAGAACGTTTACATAAAGCGAAAGCCCATTTAATTAAAAAACAAAAAAAAACGAAAAACAATCAAAACATAGCAGATAATTAATTCTCTGTAGTAGTTTTGTTGTTACCATAGTAAGGCCGAGGAAAGGGTCGTGTGCATTCGAGTGGGATAACACAACAGCTGTGTTCTCTATGCACTATCGTGGTAGTTTTGCAGACAATTCTAGTGACCATATTATTGTGTATTATTGTTTTATTGTTACTATAAAAATATAAACCGACTAATTAATAAGTTAAAAGAATAATATTCGGCAGCTCAAAATCTTGGGGTTGCGCAAACCTGCAAACATTAGGACGAACAGCCGCTGAGCTAATCTCATTAACCTCCCAATAAGCATGCAACTATAGTTGCTATTAATGTAAAAATGTTGTAGTGGATTAGATGAGGGCGAATGAAACGTATGCTAGTTTAAACATAAGCAGTTACAAATGCGAATATAAAGTCATTGCAATAAGGATTCGTAGAGATAAAACCTGTATAACAATAAAACGCCAATTACATTAATAATTACTCTACATTACAGACATTAAACAAGATACTAAACAAGATACAGACATTAAACAAGATATTAAACAGATATTAAACAATAATCAATCTTGTGATTCACATAAAAAGACACATCGCTCTCTCGCTTCAACAGATGTCCTTTCAATGCACGTTCTGTTTTTACAAATTCATCATTGCGCCAAGAAAAACTTGGTAAAGTGTCCAAAAGGTAATACTTGCAAAACTACCTCTCTCACGAAAAATAGGTGAGAGTACATTGTTCTTACCAAAAGGCACTGCGTGTCCTAAGGTGTTGTTGCGCGAAAATATCATTCGTCCTTCTGAGATAAAGTGGGAACCGTCTTCAGGTAAAAAATTTCTCTAGGAGCTTCCAAATCAGTTATAATGAGTGTTGTCCGAAATCCGAAACGTCAGATTGAAACTAGGTTTGTTAACATATACAAGCTTGGCATGGTGAAAAGATATTCCCTGTGAAGGAACACAACTGGCACTTATCGCTGGCAAAAGCAAAAAAAATAATATTAACATGACTGCAATGTGGTGAAGCAACATTTAGATCCCTGCATTTAAAATCATACATTTAAATCTAATCTTCATGAATACACGTGAATACACTCGTAGAATTGCAAATTTAATTAAATACTTTAATGAATCTAGTTAGTACACTCGTATATGTGAGATGTTCTACAGAGCAGGAGCAGGCGACCAAGCATCGGCGTATTTTAAATCCAATTCTGCATGGAAGAAACAAAGTAATACTAATATTTGTCCTACATTGTGAATATAATATTAAGTTTGACAATATTTTTAACTTCAATTATTTTAACATTTATCCAATACAACTTTAAAGCTCTAAGTTCCTAATCTATCTTCCAATCTTTAAAAATTTCACAACAAATTGTTACAGTGGACAGACAGGTCGTCCAATTGGGATCCGCTTATTGAATTTGATTTATCTATTAATAAATAAAATAGGTACATTTACCTACGATCACCAAGTGTTCAAAAACACACCATATTCGATCAATGTAAGATATTCATTATGCAGTGTAAAAAAAAAATCGCACAGCTTGGTAAAAAAGAAATTGCACCGTTTCATAAGAAATACATCCAAAACCATGCAAAAAAGTCACACAGCTTTGCTAGTGTGACCTTAACTTAAAAGTAATTAAAGCCTTAGAAAATGTGTTTGTGTTTATAATTATGTGATAAAAAGTAAATCATTAGTAAGCTAGTTGAATTTTAAAGCAGTGATATGAATTCTTAAGCAATAGTTTGGTCATTCTCCAGATTCAGTTGACTAAAACTAAAACATACAGAGAGGTAACAGATAGAAAACAAACTAATATAACTTTGTGTGAGCAAGGTCGTAGGTAGAGTGTAGTTTGTGTTGTAATGCATTTACGTACCCACGGAATCATGCTTAACCAGCTTCATGCTTAACTTTCTCATTTGTGCATTGTTCCTAACAACACTTGTTTCGTAACATTATATTATCTACAATCGTTCAATAATGACACATTTTGCGCTTCTAAAAGTTGACCTTTTTTGAGAATTATTCTTTAACGCGCGTTGCCATGAACAGCGAGCGATAATATTATACTTAAGGCATGTACTGTTTCCAATCTTGGTTGCGGTTAGTCGTTCCATTATTTCCATTATTCTTGAAAACGGTATGCGAAGAGGGTCACCGAACCAATCAAACATCTCCGATTTTCTCGGTTAATCTGTCAACATTGTGAATCTGTTCTTGAAAATTTGATTGTTTTTGGAGGTTTATTATAGGTACCAAGTACCACATACACAAAAAGTAAACAATTATTTGCTGCAAAGAGAATCTGCTACCCCATTTTCTTTCCCTATTTTATGATTCTATGACAGCTGTTTACCAGTTTTGTTCCGAAAATAACCAGTTTTCAGAAACCATCGTACATCAAATGTCAATCCAATTATTTACCAGACGGTGAACCAGGTTTGGAAGCGGTACATGTCCTAAAATAAAAGTTTCATAACACTGGCGCATGAATCCAAATTTGCAGAGCGCATAGCGAGGCGACGGCATGGATTCATGGCATTATGAAACGCATATCTTAAATTTTTTTGAAAAGAGAGTCATTAATTCGTAGGTAGTCATCAATTTGTCGATCAACCCATCTGCGCACTAGTTTCGGGGTCAACCCCTCATCAGCACAGCTTTGGCTGGTCGACAAATTAATGAACCACTATTCGGCTAATTGAAAGCAGGAAACGTAAAGAGTACCGGTGAGATGTTTGTACAAAGCAGGCGACATCCATCAGCGTGTTTTAGATCAAACACTGCATGGCAGATTCCTCTCGGTTCGAGTAGCAGCTCATATTATTCTGTACCTTTTACATTTTTTTTTTATTGTAATGAGGTAGACAAAAGTGATTAAAACTAAACATAAGTTATTATTTCAAACGTCTAGTAATTTTGGTTCCTGTAATTATATTTCTTACACTTTTTACTGTCATCACATTACTGTACGATCATTTTTTTGCCATTAGTGTCACTTCTTAGTTTTGTTAATATTAACGTACCTTAACTGTTTGCTTATGTTTCTTTATTGAATTTATGCCTCACACATTTGAATTACTCACTTTCACTTTAGTATCTATCGGATTTTGCGGAATTCTTTCGGTTTTGTCTTCCTACTGAGGTCTAGTTTCCGTTGGCCTGGCTGATTTTTATAAAACTTAGTCTTATGTACTACAGAGTGCCTTTTTCTTACTTACTTTGTTAGCTTTGTTTACATGCAACACAAGTTGTGGCACCGCCATTCCGAGTATATTTCTGAGGGCTTGAATGGTGATTATATCATTTTTCCAGGGTTTCTGATTAGTTTTTTTTTTTATAACTGGAAGAGAATTAACTGTCTTTGTCTTTGTTAATTTCATTATTTTTATTTTGATTAAATAACAAACCGATCTAATATATATTCGCAGCTTTCGTTTTGGCCGACATGACATTCCTTGATCCTTGAGTAATGCCTTTGTCCCGGTGTTCGACAAGGATGCATATTTCTTAAAGTGATCTCATTTTGGCGTAAATGCGCGGCACCTCTAATTGGTTTGTTAGTTTAAATCAATAATTAGTTAATTCCTTTTGCTCTTTCTTGACCTGTTTTATATCTTATTTATCGACTAGGTTCAGTCCTGATTTATTTGCTATTTTTGTTAATTTTAACTTCAGTAATTACCTATTTATCTTTAATTCCTTGATCAACTTATTTGCTACATGCGTGACGTCATTGTTAATTCACCGTTCTGATTGAATATGTGACATGTGACACCTTCCTCCCGTCCTTACCATTGACCGGTAATGGTACTAAAATCGATAATTTCGTTTGGGAATTTGGGTTTTTCTTTTTCACCTGAGACAGCCGCGGATCCGAGTTCTACCTTCACCACCCTTCATCCGTCCATTAATTAACTGTTCTCTAGTTTTCTTATTGCTTCTTGTACGGGGTGTTCATTAGAAAACTTCATCTAGCAGGCTATGAAATTTTGACAGAAAAGGTTGACATAATCACAGTAAATGGACTTTTATTTCTCCATCCTTTTCTTTTGACATTTCACAGCCAACTAGATGAAGTTTTATAATGAACACCCCGTACCTTACCTTCAAGGGAACAGTTTATCTGCGTCGGCAGGATTTCAACGGCCAGTGATTAACTCCCACTGGTAAGTTTCACGTTTGCCCTTTGACGCCGCCATTTGCTAAATGGTTTTGGCACGTGTTTTAGCTCAAGTTTTGAAGTCCTTTGGCTATTTCGGTACCGGCTTTACTACCTTCTTTGTTCCTGAGCTGCGATATCCAGGATTTTTTCCTATAGAAAAACCCTCAGCGAGGTAATTATACCTTTATTCTTTTTTAGTTTTTATAATAAATCTGCTTTCTTTCTTTTTTATTAAATATAGTTTGAGGTTTGCTAGTCAAAATTGCTAGATCATATTTAATTTGATTTGTTATTATTGAAGTGTAACTTTACTTGTAATTTTTTTTATTCATTGATTTATTTCATTTTTCTAAATGTATTAATATCTTTCAGTAACTATTACACATTACTAGGAAAGCAAATAACCTGTTTTAATTGTTATAAATTTGATCAGATTTTTTTCCTAGGATTTTTTCCTTTCAAGTTTTTCTTCAAGTCATCCATTGCTAACGGCCACTGCAGGCTACACACAGTTACTGCTTTCAGCTGTGACCTCTAGGAACACTCAATTACGACTGTATGTAGACTGTAGTCTTAAGCACTAACACCACTATAATAGAGCAACTAGTAAACTACCAGGTTGAATTTTTTTTTGTCCTATCTTGTGTATCTGTTAGTTTATATTTTGGCTTGGTGTTGAGTTCCAGATTACACCTTTGGAGGTTTCCGACTTTACTATCAAAGCCAGTGGAGCTAACCTACCCCACTCTGCGAATTATCTGAACTGGGGCACACTTCATTTGGCAGGCCACTAAACAACTCACACCCGTTTACTAAACTTGTTTTGCTTTCACTCTTCGTTTATTTTTTTATAGAGCTTTTTCCTATATTCAGGATTTCATCCTGAAGAAAGGGTGTGGCATTACCTTTGATAATTTGACTTTGACATTTTTATCCTATCTTCTCAACATGTGCTGAAAAGAAATGGGTATAAAAAAATTGAAGATTTCAAAGGTGACTTGATGGCAATAAAAAATGAATGAGATATGAGTTGAAACTCATGTTGATTTTGATTGAATATTACTTAACATTTCCATAAACCGGCACTATGTAACATCTAATTTTACCTATACCATCGAAACAGAGCTAAAATAACTAGAACCTCTCCGTTTTTAAGGTGTGTCTGTCAGTGTCTTAATATCGAGCTGAACGAATCGAATTACATAAAGGATTAGATAGCTCGCTGTCAATAGCAACTACCACCGTCAAACAAATATTAATAGTATATTATGTACTAAGGTTGTGAAGTACCTACATTATTATGACCCGAACGTCAAGTTTAAGCGCGTATAGCTCTGAGGGATCTAAGACGTGAGGGTCATAAGTAGTTCACAACCGCGGTGTATATACGATTCTTTCCACTACTAGATTCAATAAATCTACAACAGAAAATTGCTTAAATTAGTAAGATAGCGCTCCGCACATTTTATTCCTAAGAACAGGCGCGTCTTCAATCCATATGGAGGCTTCGTTACCGTGGCAACCGATAAACACAATCGCCGTATGACGATATCGCGGCGCCTAATGCGTCTGACAACTGACAGCTTTATCTCCCTAGGGAGATAATCGACCAGAATGTTGTCATTATAGACAGCTTATGTTCAATTGTTTTATAAGCAAAACGAGAAAACCTACTTCACGGTCATTATGCTGGCCTTTAACGGTCCGTATTAAAGCTAGTAGTGGAAAAATGTATTATTTGGTAGCATTTGCAGATAAAATGTACATATTATGAGAAGAATTTACTTTTTTGCTCTCGAGTGAAACTTTCCTTCCGAATAAATAAAGCTGTACTTCTTGCTATTACTACATAAACAACTATTATAGATTTCAGTGTATTACTACCTAAACATTTGTTCAAACAAATAATAGTATATTATAAACCAAGGTTGTGAAGTACATTATTATGACCCGAAGGTCAAGTTTAAATCCCGAAGCGCGTAGCGCTGAGGGATCTAAGACCTCGGTTGTATATACGATTTTCCCACTACTAGACTCGATAAATCTGCAACACAAAATTGCTGACACAAAAAACAGAGCTAATGCGCCTGACAACTGACAGCTTTATTTATCAGGGAAATAATCGGCAATAACGTTGTCATTATAGACCGCTTATGTTCAATTGTTTTATAAGCAAAACGAGAAAACCCATTTTACAGTCATTCTGCTGGCCTTTAACGGTCCGTATTAAAGCTAGTAGTGGAAAAAACATTAAATGATGCACAAACACATGATGTCTGTTGATGGTAAAAGTAGGAAAGACCCATTTGTTTTATAGCTCTCTTTTTCTTGGACGAACTTCCTGGAAGAACTAAAAAGCCCCTTTTTCCTTTTGTAACTGACTATATTATAACTCACATACGTCTTCATGTGATACGTGACACTTTAAGAATTAACTTTGAGATTTTCCATAAGAGGTTTTTACAACCCTTCCTATCAGCCGCTGAGTGACATGTCTTTTTCTGCTGTATCCTGTTTGTTCGAGCTCCATCTTAACGATTCGTTTATTTCTTTTCACAATAAATGTGATTTGTGTGTCTGTTTTTCGGCTAACAATGCAATGCTTGATATAACCAGTTTAGACGCCCCTCGAGAATTTCTTTATTTAATACATTAAGATCCACCAGCAATCCCTAGCACTTCATACTTTCCTAGAGGACCAGTAAGTGTAGTAAATAGGAATCGCAGCGCATCTTTAAAAATTCATTGTCTTTGGCATACAGCCATTCTTGAGTTTTAATTGTGCTCATGGGTCCGCTATGGCCTAAGGGAATCGATTAACATCATCAGAGTTTTACAGTACTTGTTTGCAGATCCACATTTTTTGACATTTTCAAAACCATATTCTATAACATGCGGTTCATTCACTTTTTTTAAAATGTTATGGGTTTCTTTAGAGCGAGTGTCAAAAGAAAATAATAGTTCAAAAACATTATTTTATTTCAATATAAATTTAAAAAAAATTAGGTGTCCAAGTTGGTAAAACAGTCCAATTAGTATTGAGGGTTTTCTTCACAATTTCCATAGTAGGTGTTCACCACCTTGAACTTTATTCCTTTTCATCTCACCCTTCCTTATTTTCCTAAAATCCTGTCTAAGCCCTAAAAGGGGCCGACTGGAGTTTCAGGTTACTACTCTGGACCGTAAATATATACCGCTATGGCCTGACACAACAAATTTATGCTACTGAGCCACACATTTTTTCTTTAGTGCCAAAATGCAAAGTAAATAGTTAAGCAAATCTTTTCGACAAAGCAATAAAGTTCTAAAAAAACATTTTTTTTCAGAACTTCTAATAAAAATGTGTTAAAAAGCGCTGTCTACTTTGGATAGATACGTAGAAGGGCAGGTATAAGATTTGTGGAACAACGTCTAAGGACATGCAATGCTGTTTGGAAAACGAACTTTACTGTCGCTTGTGCAGATGTCATGCAGATATTATCCGATAGCCATAGGTACTAGAGTACCTATCATTTTCCTGGCGCAATGTTGAGTTCATAGGAACGGAAAAAGATTGAAGACTTAATCCTAGAAATTAGTAGAGGGAGAGTTACGAGTTTCTGTGAGGCAGAAGAGTAATTGTTAGGAGATTGTGTGTTCTAAAAACTGCGTTATATTATTCCGATATGCACACAATATCGTATTAAAGAGTCAACTTTCCAAATACTATGTTTATTTTCTGCTATTCATCCGCTACAACTCTTTCACATTAATATCAACTTTATAGTTGCATAGGTACTTATTCAGGGGTTAATGAGATTAGTATCGACGGTATAAAGTGAGTTACTTGGACCTTAATAGTGAACCGCCTTGAGTGTTTTATCCCCAAATTTGTCTTTTAAAAACCTAGCACAGGTACAGTAAGTAACACCATAAGTAAAAATCCCACCTCCCCACTAGTCTTCACGGTCATACCAACACGAACGTTTTCATATCAAAGAAAGTCCGATGGAAATAGCCAGACTTGGTTAAATTTGCATACCCATAACCCTTTAAAATAACAGGAAATGGCTTGTTAAAATTGTCTTAATGTTTTCTGTTACGGCAAAATGCGCCTCTCCTTACGGCAAAATGCCTCTCTCCAATCTCAACAAAATAAGATGTTGGCTTAGAAACATTGACTTATAACTCTGTTCAGCGAGGGTTAAATATTATGTCATAAATACGTCTGTATCTGATAAAATGTCAGTTGAACAAAATGTCAAGTTATGTTTGTGGACACGTGCAGGTATCAGCTTAGCCTTTTGTGCAATTATTCCAAAATTTTCCCATTTCGGTTATTTTTTCAGAAGGAATATCCGCAGCAGCTTTACCATAGACACTTGCTATGATTCACCCGGCCGCCCGGCCATGGATGTAGATCATAAGATAAGGACAAAATCGGCCCAAGATATTTTGAGTATTTTTGTGTACTTACTATACCTAGTAGTGCTCACAACTTGCGTTGTAAAACTAATAAGCAGAAACACTTGTCGTCGGGTCGCCAAACATATTTTTCCTTTGTTCGTTCGAATGCACCCTTTTCTGCGGAATAGTTCAACACGTGTCCACATGAATTCATTCCTTTGATAAAAAAAAAAAACTGCTAGGCATTTATTGTATATTCAATTCTTGAAATTTTTCTTAGAATTTAATTAAGGATATATTTGATAATAAGACATGCAACATAAATAACTTAAATTAAGTACATAATCTAACTAAGTGTGGGCAATTTTTTTAAGACACTTAGCCGCGGTTTTGCTTTTATCTGTGTGCATGCTTGCATCGTTCTTCCATATTTTTTCTTTAGTTGATTCAGTCGAACACCTCGCTAATTTTGTTTAAAGTTTTATTCATTTCCACAGAAGCGGATCTAGCCTTTAGGTGATACCAAGGGAAGATATTTGTGTGGACCAGTAGGTGCTTGTTCAGGAACAGGGGCTTCTTTTCCACAATTGATAGTTCCTTCGGGACGTATGTTGATCGAATTTCTTCCGCCGCTTCGTCGATTCTAAATTCTAACTCCTTGTTTCTCCACTATCTTGGAAATTTTCTCCGGTTTTTCTTCACACAGTGGCTTCTTCTACATGATTCCTTAAAAGCGGTTCTTTCGTTTCTGTCTTTAGTTCTTCAAAAGCTAGACTCGGATTTCTAAATTTTGACATTTTGAAATTAAGCGTCAAACTGACTTTAGCTGGTGGTTTTATTATTAATAAAAACTAAAAATACGCCTGTTTTTTTACGATCTTTTTTTAATGAAATGAGGTGAGTAATGTGACGTCATATTGAACTCTCGCTGAACAGAGTATATGTTTTTAAATGATACAATAACTAAACTTAGTTTTTTTTCATTTTTGATATCTTTATACTGCAATTATCATTGCTGTGATTACAATAGTATCATAGTATTTACGTTGCATAGTATGTCAAAATAGTCATTTTCCTAATAAGCAAAGTGATCCTTTCGCACATACACTGTGCACAAAATTAGGATCAACAATGTTCAGGGCACAGTATAAGGAATAATACATTATATCAGTAACGTCAGTCGGTCGAAAAATTGAAACTCTCCTCCCCTTGCCCCGTCCGCCGTAGGCCGGAGCACCACCAAACCGGTTTTGGCCGGTTTTAGCAATGCTTTGGCAGTGCATCGCAAGTGTTTGTCTCCTTGTAAATATTCGAGAAAATTGCCGGGCGCGGCACGCTTTAGTTTTGGAAATATCAAAAGTGCCGACACGAACTGACGATACTGATATAATTTATTATTCCTTATACTGTGTTCAGGAGCTACGTATAAGTAATATCTTGAATTTATGGTGAAGGACTTTTTTCATGATGTCATTGATGGCCCCGAACATTCCCATTATGTAATACACGTTCAAGTATGTCTAATAAAATTGTTCTTTCTTATAGCTTACGTTTATTTCTTTATCTCTTCTATAACATTTCCCAATTCAGATTTAAAGTTTTCAAAATTTACTTAGATCATTTTTACACATTTTAATTAAAGTGTTATATTTTAACTACACAAAGACCTATGGCCTTAGAATATTTGTTTCAAATTTTGTAATCATCATATGCATTGTTCAAGTAGATTCTTACATGTCTTATGTATATACTTTTGTGGACTGAGCTGATGCCTTGTTTTTGTCTGTTAAATGACGTAACAAATTATCTTTGCAATTGATGCCTTTTAAATGAATCATTTCCCGAAGCGGAAGCTTGTCCGGCTCCAGATTTTTTTAAAATTATTCAAAATAGCCAAATTACTTCAAAAATGGTTATAAGACATTGAAATTATTTATCTTTAAATCTACTAATCTAAATATTGAATATTGTATTAAAACATAATTCAAATATTATAATACCTACGTCTCGAGATATAAAGTTGACTCCTGTTGCATTAGAGCAATTGTCCCAATAAAGCCATTATGTATTATGTTTCCAAGGACCCTTTCTGAAATGCAGGAAAGGTTTTTAAGTCAGTTGTTTTGTCGGAAATTTAAAATATGGCTTAATATAGAACTGCCTTAGCCGCTAGAACTTAATATAGAATTGCCTAAATAACTTGCGCTACATTGACAGGTATTGCCGCGACAATTAGGCAATTCACCAACTTGTACTTACACGAGAACTGTATTGAAAAACTTGCACAAAATGGACGGTGAAAGTGCGTTTATTTTACTTCATTTCTTGAAAATAAAAAAGAAGAAAATTAAATGAATTTGGATGAGACCATACCTCGAGATTACAGTTTACCGCTGTGCAGAGAATTAGATCATGCTTTGTTTAAAAATTTTACCAGAATGTCCCGAAGCGATTTTGAATTTCTTGTCAATAAAGTGAGCCCCATGGTTACAAAACAAATCACTAAACTCTACCCAGAAACGAAACACCGACAACAAATTTACCCCAACAGACCGAAAATGGGGCTATAATTTATAAAAAGAGATAAACAATTATGTGCGAAAACAATAGAACTACGAATTGCTCGGTATTTTCTACTCGACGATCATACAGTAACACATGATAATCACATAAGAAATATATCTCAATATGGATCAATATGGACCAACATGGAGCAATATTGTCGAAATAATTGCCGTATATTGATAGACATTGCTCGACTGTCGCCCGACGATGCCGAACGATTCGTGTTGAGCAATTAATTGCTTTAAAAGTTGCCTGTATAAAAGCACCTTCAGGGGGACCTTCAGAAGAAACGATTAATGAATGGAACCCAGGTCAGCTGAGATGACGCCACGACGTGCGCCAGTTATCTGCATCAAACGCAGTGAGAACAACAAGCATGAATTCACAACGCAATGGTTACGCAGTGTTGACAAGCTTGTACAAAAAATTCCCATTACAGGTAAGGCATGAAGAAAAGTATGGGAAAACAAAACATGCTCTGTCATTTATTGATATGCCGGTTTAAAATGTAGCATAAATCCAGCCTTTCATATCCTTGATGTTAAAGAATAAACCGCATTCAATTTTTGTTTTTGTCTAGTTATCTCAGGATTTCCCATGAGTTGGCAGCACTAGTGGCACATATAAAACATTGTATGGGAATATACCATCAAAAACGAGTTATTTCTGTCTGACCACTTTCAAAAACCGAGGTTGGTTCGAATAGAGTTCAAGTTATTTTAATTATTAAGTTTTGTATCTCAAACCGGCACAAGCCAATGGCGCCCATAATGTATATTAATATGTATGTTGGCTGCTATTGGCTGTAATAAATTGATGTACTTCTAAAATGACTTATAGTAGACCATAGACAAATTAGTTTTATGTTATTTTTAAGAATGCATTGCATAGAGACAAAAAAAAAATGTGCTCTTTATTGACCAAAACTTGTACCTAAATGGACATGAAAGCCGTCTAGCTACAATAAAATGAAATAAGACGACCCAAAAGTGTTCCGTTTACTTTTTGAAAATGTCGAAACCTTGAAGTCGTCCCACATGGTCATTCGCCGCGCCGTCAGGAAATTCAATGTGCGATTCTTGTCCTCTGCAGAGAGAGCAGTACACTGAAGCCTGAAATCAGTGTACCTATAGGGTGTGACTTCGCAAAATTTGTATTAAACATGATGTTTATTTCTCATTAGTAAATTGTTACAATACGTGGTCAAAAGCCACGAGGTTAAAGATTGATCTTATTTTTTCGAAACCTTTCGCGATAAACGACATATTATTTTTACTAAGGCTCCAGCCCAATATTCCATTTTTCTGCACCAGTTTGAGTGCCATAGTATTTTAGTTTCTTGTGACTTTCCCCTGTTTGTGCAGCACCGGACGCCTGAAGGCGGTCAAGATGATATATAGAATTAATTTATGATGAGTTTTTTGATGGGCTCGAATATAAGAGGTTTCCTTTTTTAAGGCTTTAGGGCTGGTAAAGTTTCTGTTGTTTTTGATAGTACGTGTTACAATTCAATTTATAACTTGAAGAAATTAACTTTCCTGTGTAATCATTACTAAGTGGTCATAATTTCTTTGTTTACTAAATTAACTTTACCAAGGGGAAAAAAAACTCTTATTTTCAACAATTAAAATAAAATTCAATATTTTTTTGTAAAATTCAGAGGTTGAAAAGTCCAAAGAGTGAAACTTCGAAAAATATTTATAGGGCAATAAACTTAACAAATTCTGAAAGCCTAATAAAAATATTAAGTTTGGCTTTTCTTTCAATTTTTTTATCACCCTTATTTCCGAAAATTTTCAATTTTTTGTTTCTGGAAAACGCCCAAGTTCTAAATTAAAGTGTTCATATCTAAACAACCTTTTACTTTGGACTTTTTTTTCACAACAATAAAAAAGTTTATTTTAGTCTGGACCATCATAATTTGGAAACTGCTCTCTTTTTGTCTCTAAGCTCCTATTTTTTTACCCTTATTAAAAGTATTCATGTACACAACGCCATAAAAAATGTAAGCCATGTCTTTATTTATCAACTTAAAGAGGCTGTTTATTATTAACTTTATCAAGATTTTTTAAAATGTGAAAAACTCGTATTTTAAATTAACACACTCTATTCTAAAATTTTCAGTTTTTTTTTTGCAAAATTCATAGGTCGAAAGTCCAAAAATTTCAATTTCGAAACAAATTTATAGGACAATAAACTTAACAAATTTTGAAAGCATATTAAAAGTAATAAGTTTAACTTTTTGTTTCAATTTTTTTTTATCAACCTTATTTCCAAAGATTTTGAATTTTTTTGTTTCTGAAAAAACGCCCAAGTTCTAAATTGAAGTGTTCATATCTAACAACCTTTCACATTACAATTTTTTCACAATAATAAAAAAGTCGGATTTGAAAATGATTTTTAAAAGTTTTCTAAGTGGTCATATTTCCTTTATTAACTTTATGAAGAGGAAAAAATCTCTTATTATCAAATATTTCATATCTAAACAACCTTTTACTTTAGGAATTTTCGCAATAATAAAAAGGTCCTATTTTAGATTATTATGATGGCTCAAACCATCATAATTTCTAAACTAAAAAGACAGATAATTTTTTTTTTTTTTAATTTTCTTTTGAAATTTCTTAGAAGGTTCTCCATTCTTTCTGTTTCTAACGTCCTATTTTTTTACCCTCCTTAAAAGTATTCGGTGCACACAACACCATAAAAAATTTAAGATATGTAAAAACTGTCCTTACTTAACTATCCACTTAAAGAGGCTATTTATTATTAGCTTTATCAAGATTTTTTTCAAATGAGAAAAATTCTTATTTTAAACAAACTCCACATTCTAAATTTTTTTTTTGGTGTCTTTTTCTGACCTGAAACTTTTTAAACTGCAATCAAAACCTAATAAATGGAAGCCGAATGCAAAGCGGTCTCGCGAGCTTAAAGCGAAATAAGCCGGTCCAAAAGTATTTCACTGCCTGGGATTTACGAACGGGCGAAAGGAAGTCGAATGCCGTCTCGCTGGCATAAAATTAAATAAGTCGACCCAGTCCGGCTTTACAAATTCAGCGAATGCGATGCGGTACTTAGTTAGATGATGGTGGTTATGTTGCGGTGGTGGTTTTGTTGTAGTTGTGGTGGTTTTGTTGTGGGGTTTTTTGTAGTGGTGGCGGTTTTGTTGTGGTGGTGGTTTTGTTATGGTGGGGCAATTGATGGGCATGTGGAGATGACGGAGGAGGAGGCTCTTGCTCTCATATGTTTTTGGAGGAGGAGTTTGCTCTCATAGATTTTCGGAGGAGGAGGCTATTGCTCTCATGGGTTTTCGGAGGAGGAGGCTATTGCTCTCATAGGTTTTTTGGCGGAGGAGTTTCAAATGAGGAGTTTACTCTCCTATTATCTCTACTAAAATCCGATTGTCTAAAGCTGCGTTCACATTGCGGCATTTCCAGTGGTCGCCTTAATGCCGATTTCTGATTGGTTTTAAATTGTTATGGCGGAAAAGTGCAGACTTTTGACCAATGAGATATCGACATTATAAGTGCTTCGAGAGCCTGCCCACGTGATTGTACCATACTAGGTGAGTTTTCGCAATGACAATTTTCGTTAATGAGTTGACTTCTAATAATATTATTGGCATAGGAAGTTCAAATATGAAAATGCTTACATTTGCGCTATTTGTTGTTAGGTGGAGTAGAAACAACGGGTGTTCGTTAGAGAATGGTCGCGTTCAGAGGGCTTAACTGTTGACTATCACCATAACCATATGGTAACCCAACATGTTGTAATTATGCTGAACGGTTTGTTGAATCGTTTTGAATTTTAGAAATGTTGAATTATTGTGTGTAGTCTTATTCTTTCCGGATGAATTTTGTATTTTGTATATAGCTATAAGAATAGTGCCACTGACCTATAACTATCAAACAATCTATGTGAACTGAAAAGATGGAAAACCTGTTAGTAGAAGAATTGATTTTAAATGAGGAAAATAATTTGATTGGAGTTGAAGCGGACATACATGGATTAGTGGAGCCCCTTCCTGATAATAACATTTTTGGACATAGAAATGTTCCAACTTATAACAAATGATATTTTGAACAAATAGTTCCAAACTATACCTTATCTGAATTCAAGAATCATTTCAGATTTTTTCGATGTGATATAGACAGGCATTGTAGCCCCAATGATTACTCAAAATGGGATTGTACATTTAGAAAAAAAAGTTCTTTTCTTTGTATGGATTATGGCAAAGCAAAAAAGTTTTTTAGCAGCTAGTGACAGATTTGGATTTTCCAAAGGAACAGGGCATTATATATTTTTGAAATTATTGGAAGCATTTGTTCAATTCAAAGAAAGATTTATTAGATGACCAACTGCTAAACAGAGTCATGAGATGGAAGTGAGAAATAAGCAACGATGCGGTAAGTATTTTCAGCTTTGAGGTCCCATTTAATAATAGAGTTAAGCAATAATAATTATTGGTACTGGTTTTCTTTAGGTTTTTCAGGTGTGGTAGAGATTATAGATGGCTGTCACATTCCAATTAAGCAACCCACAAATAACCCAATAGATTTCTACAACAGAAAAGAATTTCATAGTGTAGTTCTACAAGAAGTTTGCAACGACAATCTTCCTTTTATAGATTTGTATATAGGAATGCCTGGAAGAATGCATGATGCAAGAGTACTTCGTCTAAGTCTTATATAGGCGTTTACAGGACAAGCCTCCTTTGCTTTCGGCCCAAAAGCACCATTTAGGGGATGCTGCTTACCCTCTAATGGCTAATCTACTGAAACCATTTAGAGATAATGGTCATTTGAATAGACAGCAAACAAGATATAATGAAGTACTCTCTGGTCAAAGGTCAGCTATTGAAAGAGCTTTTGGTTTACTAAAAGGTAACCATTTCAATTATCAATATAGTTTCTTGATAAAAATAGATGATTTTTAGGACGATGGAAGCGACTAAAATTTTTGGATATGTCTCTTGCTGACAAAATTCCTGAGGTAATTTTAACTGCCTGTATATTTCATAATTTTATAATGCTGAATAATGAAGAATTTGAATTGTTCAATAATGATGATGAGGAGCCAAACTTGCCTATCGGATTTCAGGGCAAAGAGTAAGTAGGCAATGAAAATAACCAAGGAACAATAAAAAGAAATTATATTGCTTTTAACAGAATAACAGAAAACTGTAATCTAACATTGTTTTAAATAAAATTTATGGGACTTATATTACAGAATATTGGCTTGTCTCTCCAAATATGTTTTCATCAAATAAATTTTTTCTGCATTCAACTGATTTGAATGTTCAATAGCTAGTCTGACTTTTTTTAACTCCTCTAATCTCTCTTCCTCTATCTGCAGTTGACGTTTTCTAAATTTTATATATTTTTTTAATTTGTTCTTTAACACAGGCATTTTTGGAGTTTCTGGAAGGCTTTTTGGCAATTCTGTCGATACCTTTGATTCAGTTGCATCTAATGTTGCAACTGCTAGTGGAGTATTGACAGTTTTATCAGAGAGTAGCATCTCACTCATTCTTGTGTAGTGACGCCAGTTAATACGCCCTCGTCCTGTTTCACTGCTTTTATTGTTATCTTTTATTTTATTAAACGTTGACCTCATATTTCTGAACTTTTGGTCTAAAGCACCATCAACAATAAAGCCATGTTGACACATTAAGTCAGCTATTTTATTCCACAGAATTTCTTTTTCTTTACTTTAGGGTTTCTAAAATTGTCTCGTACTTATTCATATTCACATAAAAAAAGAAGAGTACTTCTCTCATTCTATATGACATTTGAATCATCATTAGTCTGTTCTGCATTTTTAATTTCATCATTTAGGCTCTCACCAGCACCAGTATCTTCCTCAAATGTTACGTTAGATGGATATTTAATCTTGTTGGGTCTATCATAATAAGAGTTTTGGTCAGGAAGTAGAAGCTGAGACCTACATTCTTTCTGCAGGTTAAAGGGTTCTTCTGAAAGAATAAGGCAATTACATATAGTATATTATGTTATAAGAATCAAAACACAGAAAAATTATAGATACATCAACATCTACCGTATTGGAAGTTTGAGTTCACTAAATTATTATTTACAATTTTGTAATCCTTGAGAACTCTAAATTTAGGCTTCTCCGTCATTTTCGCTTTTAAGATCTATTCTTTTAAAACAAATTTATTAATAATAAACCGTCGTTTACATACAAACTTTTAAACTAGGTTAGATTTTGACCTTGAACGGAAATTCTCACCGACTCAACGATGTATTTCCCCGGTAAAACGTTTAGTTAACAGATTACACTCACCGCTTCCGTACAGCGAGTTAACCTTGCTCAACATATGCAACGGTTGAGTCCGCTGAACGCCGTCAATATCATCTAGAAGACTATGAATTTTTGACAGAAAAGGACGGCGTAAGTAAAGCAATTGGACTTTCCATCAGGCGAGCGTTGGGTTCATTTAGTAGTTCAGAGATTTAGGGGCTCAGACACGAGTATATTAATCGATAAGTTTTCCCTGTTGTTGAATTAAAAAATATTCAGATGACAAAAGGGGTCATCTAATGGTTTTCAATTCAATTTGCAAAACTTAGGTGCTCAACTCAAACAAAGATGATAGTAATCAAAAGTTATAATTTAAAGCAGGAGTCTTTGAGGTCGTGTTTGGCTAATTTAGTGGTCCAGAGACTTAGGGTCTCTTACAAGAGTATATTAATCGATAAGTTTTCCCTTTTGTTGAATTAAAAAATATTCAGATGACAAAAGGGGCCATCTAATGGTTTTCAATTCAATTTGCAAAACTTAGGTGCTCAACTCAAACAAAGATGATAGTAATCAAAAGTTGTAATTTAAAGCAGGAGTCTTTGAGTTCGTGTTTGGCTAATTTAGTAGTTCAGAGACTTAGGGGCTCAGACAAGAGTATATTAATCGATAAGTTTTCCCTTTTGTTGAATTAAAAATATTCAGATGACAAAGGGGGTCATCTGATGGTTTTCAATTCAACTTGCAAAACTTAGGGGCTCAAATGCTAGGAATCAAAAGTTGTAATGTAAACCAGGGGTCTTTGGGTTCATGTTTGGATAAGTTAGTATTTCTGAAACTTAGGGGCTCAGACAAGAACACATTAATCAATAAGTTTCCTCTTTTATTGAAACGAAACATATTCAGATATCAAAGGGCTAATTTAAACCAGGAGTCTTTGGGTTCGTGTTTGGGTAACTTAGTATTTTCGAGACTTAGGGGCTCATACAAGAGTATATTAGTCAATAAGTTGTTCTTCAAATCAGGAGTCTTCCAGTTTGTCGCAGTTTTGACATTTTGAAGTTGCAGCATTTCTTAGAAACTCAATAGATTCAACAATAGCTTTGTCGTCTGTTAAAATTGCTATTTCATTCACTTTGTTCATTTTAGACACATTTTATAGGAGTGACGAAAAACGGGCTTAAATACCCGATTTACGTAAACTGAATTTTTATTAATCATTAATTATGAATTAGAATTGAAGACTTAGGAGGGTTTGCAGAACGTTGAATAATAATATTTAAAATGGTGTGTGATGTAAATGGTGAAGATGAAGGTAATAATGGTGATATGCTCTTCCATATCAGGGGTTAACATTTTCTATCCACATTATTTAGCTATTTAAATAGTAAAGCAAACTACACTTTTCCCTGCCAATAGCTTGTATCTTCAGAACGACTGTATCTAGACTGATTAGGTTCATTTGTGTAAATACTTTTATTAATTGCTTTTTGGAAAACAACGAAAAATAATACATAATAAAGTGGACTGTTCACTGTTTTGATTTTTGGGGCGATTTCAAGCAGTATGTAATTCATTTAAACTGGCTTACCGTTCATAACAATATTTCACTCTTTCCCCCTTTTAGAGATTAGATAAAGATAGAAAAAGCTAAAAGGCCAATGCAATTATTAGTGCTTTCCTTACCTTGCCATTTGAAATTGCCCTACAAACTAGGCCGCACTGCGCATGCGTTTGAATCATTTTAGATTTTTAGTATTCTTCATTCTTCCTCGGATTATTCCACCAAGGAATTCCACGTTGAAAAGAAACTTGAATCTTTGAACGTTTCAACTTTATACTGCTTGGTTTAATTTTTATGTAATACAGGTACATTCTTTCATATGGAAACTGAAAAACATTATCCATCCAGCCAAGATACTATCTATGTCTGATTCTCTTGATTAATTACATGTTGTATTTACCTAGGTGCATGCGTCATGCACACAAAAAAAACAATATATGTTGGTTGAATTAGGTATACCTATCTACTTACGTATTAATAGGTAGTTCTAGAATTGCATTGTTTTCGGTTCACGTTAATCACTTTTATGGTTACTGATTAGTGTTAATTATTTTTGGCATCTTATTGTTAGGATAACACAGTTTTGTTAATAGCAAAATACAAAAGGCACGTGTTATGTATCAAAAAAATCGGCAACCGCAAAATCTTAATGACACATCTAGTCAAATTTGTTTTGACGACAAGTAATGAAACAATCGCAATCGGTGTTATACCGGAGAAATTCCATGGCAAGGCTTGATGCCAAAAATAACTGAATGGATTATACGTGACATCAATCAGCACTATATAAAAAGAGTAGATAAATTTTTGCATTCGATATCTACAGTCGATAAGAATCGAAGTGCCAAATTTCATAGATAAATCTATCGATCAACTAATAAACTTCGCTGCAGAAAATTTAATAATTATTGATATGCGATACGGAAAGGTCGATAACTATCAAACGTCGATAACTGTTATTTATCTACATATTGTTATAAAGTCCAATCCTAAGTTGTCCTGGATTGTCTGCGATTAACAAAGACTGCGCACGTGACTTGCGTCAGCATGACTCGGAAATCTTTGAAAATAGAAAAAAAAATGGTTACACACGACTTTGTTGCTGGAAATTTATTAGATGTAACGTATTGATGACTAAAGCAATAAACATTTGAAAAATACTATTAATATATTGTATATGTATTCTAAGCCAAGAATATTACAACTCTTAATTGACCGATATACATACTACTGACTTCAATCAGTAATACAGAAAATGGTTGAGAGTACTCACGACAGTGAAAATCGACTTGTTGCTGGAAATTCAGAAGGCGTTAGAGGAATTTTGGTAGCATATCGATCGAAATGCGTACGTGACTTCACTTAGTAACATACAAAAATAGTTTAGGATAGTAATGAAAAACCGTCAGCGACGTTTAGGTCGGAATTTCCGTAGACAATAAAACTGACAACTATGGCTATATCGAATGATCGCATGCTGTTTCTATACTAACTACAAATATCGACGTTATACAGGGTGATTTTAACAAATATTTTAAGCGCATATTCGCAATAAGCCCCTGTCATTTTTAAGTTTTTTTAATATTGAATAAGGGGAACGGGAGAGTATATACTTTTCTTGGCCGATAGTTTATGTTTCACGAAAAATCTCCAAATCCAAAGAACATTATCAGTTTCTAGAATTTTTCAAAATCCATCGAAGAACTAACGTAATCATAACGTTGATTTTACGTCTGATTTCCAACGTACACAACACATTGGTCATTTCAATGTTGAGTATACGTTTTATGAGTCCAATCTTACGTTGATAAGATTAACCCAGTTTAACGTTGATTGAACAACTAAACCCGAAAAATAATACAGAAAAATTCAACTTTTCAACGTCGATTTTAAAAACAACTTCAAGTTGAAAAATGTTTTCTTTCCATAATAAATTTAGCTGGTTTAATTGCCTATTTATTTGTTTTCAACGGTTAAATTTGGGTAGATTTTAGAGCACATTTTAAGTATAGAATAATTGTTTTTTTTTCTACGTTGATATCATCTAATGTTAATAAGAACTATAAAAATCAACCAAATCGAAAATCGACGTTTAACGCTGACTCAAGTTGCTTAAAGATATGTCGCGAGAAAATCCAATCCTATCTTGTCCTTGATTATCAATGACAAAGAGTACGTACGTGACTTCAGTCAGCACGACTCAAAAATCATTAAAAATAGTAGTAAAATGACAACACCTACTTTCTTGCTGGAACCTTTGAAATCCTCATTTTTTTAAACCTATCTCCTTTCATCACATGTTGAGAAGATACGATAAAAATGTCAAAGTCAGATTTCCAACTCCTACTTAATGATGATAATAAGTTAATGGTTAAAACTTGGGCAGGACTTCTTCGATGAATTGAAGTGTGTACGTAACTTCAGTCAGCACTATATAAAAAGAGTAGATACATTTTTGCATTCGATATCTACAGTCGATAAGAATCGAAGTGTCGCATTATAACTATCAAAAGTCGACAACTGTTATTTATCTACGTATTGTGATAAAGTCCAATCCTAACTTGTCCTGGATTGGCTGCTATTGACAAAGACTGCGTACGTGATTTGCGTCAGCATGACTCGAAAATCATTGACAATAAAAAAAAATGGTTACACACGACTTTGTTGCTGGAAATGTATTAGATGTAACATTCCTAATACAATTTAAGTTCGACTAAAGCAACAAACATTTTAAAAATACTATTAATAGATTGTATATGTATTCTAAGCCAAGAATATTACAACTTTTATTTGACCGATATACATACTACTGACTTCAATCAGTAAAGGTGCATTTCTAATCAATTTGCAATTGAAGTGAAACTTCGACCCGCTTATTTGCTCATTGGTTGTCAAATGTTTCCATTTATAATTCAATTCATGCTCAGCACTGGCTCGCACGCGTGCCAATGCCGTCAAAATTGTTTGCAAGCTTTTGAAATTCGTGCTGACACGAGTTGTCAATAGTTATTAAAACTATAAGTTGAAAGTGTACTACATATAAACCAACTATGAATCACAAAAAGTAAAGTTAGTCCAGTTAATGCTTCTAATATACATAGGTATTTGAGTTTTAAGTTACAAATATAAATGAATAACCTAAATAATGTTTTGTGGAATAACCTCTTAATGTATATGACGGACAAAAACCAATTTGTGCTTGACATGACATTGAAAATGCATAAATTCCAATCCAGCACGCGTGCCGAAGTTTCACTTCAATTGCAAATTGATTAGAAATGCACCTTAATACAGAAAATGGTTGAGAGTACTCACGACAGTAAAAATCGACTTGTTGCTGGAAATTCAGAAGGCGTTAGAGGAATTTCGGTAGCCTATCGATGGAAATGCGTACGTGACTTCACTTAGTAATACACAAAAATAATTTAGAATAGTAATGAAAAACCTTCAGCGACGTTTATGCCGGAATTTCAGTAGACAATAAAACTGACAACTATGGCTATATCGAATGATGGCATACTGTTTCTATACTATCGACAAATATCGACGTTATACAGGGGGATTTTAACAAATATTTTAAGCGCATATTCGCAATAAGCCCCTGTTATTTTTAAGTTTATTTAACATCTAATAAGGGGAAAGGAAGAGTATATACTTTTCTTAGCCGATAGTTTATGTATCACGAAAAATCTCTAAATTCAAAGAACATTATCAGTTTCTAGAATTTTTCAAGATCCGTCAAAGAACTAACGTAATCATAACGTTGATTTTACGTCTGATTTCCAACGTATACAACACATTGGTAATTTCAATGTTGAGTTTACGTTTTATGAGTACAATCTTACGTTGATAAGATTAACCCAGTTCAACGTTGATTGAACAACTAAGCCCGAAAAATAATACAGAAAAATTCAACTTTTCAACGTCGATTTTAAAAACAACTTCAAGTTGAAAAATGTTTTCTTTCCATAATAAATTTAGCTGGTTTAATTGCCTATTTATTTGTTTTCAACGGTTAAATTTGGGTAGATTTTAGAGCATATTTTAAGTATAGAATAATTGTTTTTTTTTACCTTGATATCATCTAATGTTAATAAGAACTATAAAAATCAACCAAATCGAAAATCGACGTTTAACGCTGTCTCAAGTTGCTTAAAGATATGTCGCGAGAAAATCCAATCCTATCTTGTCCTTGATTATCAATGACAAAGAGTACGTACGTGACTTCAGTCAGCACGACTCAAAAATCATTAAAAATAGTAGTAAAATGACAACACCGACTTTCTTGCTGGAACCTTTGAAGTCCTCATTTTTTTTAACCTATCTCCTTTCATCACATGTTGAGAAAATACGATAAAAATGTCAAAGTCAGATTTCCAACTCCTACTTGATGACAATAATAAGTTAATTTTTAATACTTGGGCAGGACTCCTTCGATGAATTGAAGTGTGTACGTAACTTCAGTCAGCACTATATAAAAAGAGTAGATACATTTTTGCATTCGATATCTACAGTCGATAAGAATCGAAGTGTCGCATTATAACTATCAAAAGTCGATAACTGTTATTTATCTACGTATTGTGATAAAGTCCAATCCTAACTTGTCCTGGATTGGCTGCTATTAACAAAGACTGCGTACGTGACTTGCGTCAGCATGACTCGAAAATCTTTGAAAATAGAAAAAAAAATGGTTACACACGACTTTGTTGCTGGAAATTAATTAGATGTAACATTTCTAAAACAATTTAAGTTCGACTAAAGCAACAAATATTTGAAAAATACTATTAATGGATTGTATATGTATTCTAAACCAAGAATATTACTACTTTTATTTGACCGATATACATACCACTGACTTCAATCAGTAATACAGAAAATGGTTGAGAGTACTCACGACAGTGAGAATCGACTTGTTGCTGGAAATTCAGAAGGCGTCAGAGGAATTTTGGTAGCATATCGATCGAAATGCGTACGTGACTTCACTTAGTAACATACAAAAATAGTTTAGAATAGTAATGAAAAACCGTCAGCGACGTTTATGTCGGAATTTCCGTAGACAATACGACTGACAACTATGGCTATATCGAATGATGGCATGCTGTTTCTATACTAACAACAAATATCGACGTTATACAGGGTGATTTTAACAAATATTTTAAGCGCATATTCGCAATAAAACGCATAAAAAACATTGGTAATTTTCAATGTTGAGTTTACGTTTTATCAGTCCAATCTTACGTTGATAAGATTAACCCAGTTCAACGTTAATTGAACAACTAAACCCGAAAAATAATTCAGAGAAATTCAAGTTTTCAACGTCGATTTTAAAAACAACTTCAAGTTGAAAAATGTTTTCTTTCCATAATAAATTTAGAACTGTAAACTACTTTCGGTCCTTGAAACTTAGCTGGTTTAATTGCCTATTTATTTGCGGTTTTTTACATATTTTAAGTATATAATCTTTGTTTTTTCTACGTTGATATCATCTAATGTTAATAAGAACAAAAAATCAACCAAATCGAAAATCAACGTTTATGTTGTGTACGTGACTTTAGTCAGCACGATATAAAAAGAGTAGAGGAATTTTTACGTGACAGTTTGATAATTATCAAAAAAAAATTAATAACTGGCAATAGCCGATAAGTGTTGCTTAAAGATATATCTCGAGAAACTCCAATCCTCTCTTGTACTTGATTATCAATGACAAAGGGTGCGTACGTGACTTCAGTCTCAAATTTACTAGATATAACCCTACTAAAACAATTCATTGGGATACTACTTACGGTGACACGCCTTCTACGTCGAAATAATTGAAGTGTAAGTGAACTTTCTCGTTGTCCTTCCCGTTGAAGAAGTAGTAACACTCCGTGTTCCTGGGGTAGAAACCCGGAAAATTTGGACTGTGGAAATAGCCAGATTTGGCTTCATGACTATTTAAAGCGAAGGCACATGGGTAGTCGGGTAGCTGATTACCAGTTTTTATGCCGAAGTCTGAAAATATAATAAGTTCATGTCCGCAATTCCATTATGCGAAGCACACCCACATGAAGCGTAAAATTGAGCAATGTAACCACAAAATTAGAAGTTTGGAACAAAGTTCATCATGAATAATTACACACACGTATTACGTGGTGGAATATGCACAGCCAAATGAACTTACTTTCGGTGAAACTATACGTGGCATTAAATCCTCTGGAGTATCTGGAGGCGTGCAAACTTTGGAACTCTAGCTTTAGCCGAGGTCCGTTCGACATCACAGGTTTAGGCACGGTTGAGCCGCAAAATGAGTCTATTTTCTCCATTCGACCGTCGATATGTACAAATGCGTTCAATGAATCCTGGTGCTCACAACTGAAAGTTAACACAAAAAAGAAGTCCTAATGAAAGGCGATTGTCCCGAACTGGAACACAATAGAGCAAGAAATTTTATGAAAAGATCTTGTTATTATCCCTATTGTTGTCTAAAATTACAGCTCAATTATATATTCCTGAGTAGTGAATGATTGGTCTTAAAGAATTTTTAACTCCTCTAAGTTTGCTTCAATCATGGGAAAATGGGTTTTATACCTTTTATATGAAAGCTTTCACTGTGCCTTAAAAGTATGGTTTTATAGAAAACTTACTCGTTAGAGCTGTCCTTTAAATTGTACAAATTAAAGTCTTGAAAAATGATTTGGACCCTCTCCTTCCCCCTGCCCTGAAACTCGTATCTGCAGGTGGTTTTGGTTGGATATGGCGACGGATACTGCGGACTCATTATGCTGCCGCTCTTGCCGGTGTCGCTGCTTATCAACATATCACAGCTAGAGCCTGAAAGTAAAGTTTTCAATCAAATATTGCAATTGCTCCTAGTTGGGAGTTGTCTATTAAGGTACACATAATGACAAAAAAGATTGTTAAACCAGATTAAAGTTCGCTCCCAAAGGTAGTCTAAATACTGCTATTAATTTTTGGCAGTTTCTTCAGTGTATAAAGTTTATTGGTGCGTGACTTAAAACAATTTTTTTCTAGTGGAGCTAGTTTATACTTTAGTTTATATAAGACGTATCCTACTGCAAACAAAGAAGATTATAATAGCTATTTATGTAACCAGTTACGAAAAGTCCGATTTGAATATGACGAATAAGATACACAAAAAAGGCTTTTCGTCACGTGTTTCATACAAGATTTTTTCTAATTTTGACTACAAATACCTACTTAGAGATAGATTTATTATTATTAAACTTCAATATTTACTTTTGAACCACTTTGTATCTACTTAAAACCGTAAAACTATAGCAACGGTGTGCCACAACCGAAACCTGCAACTGGTGGTGAAACGAACTTTTCATCACTAGTTACGAAAGATTTTACTTTTCGTAATTAGTTACGAAAAGTAGGACGTTACGTCACTGTCATTAGTATTGAAAAGTGCCATTTTATATGTCAAAATTAGAAAAATAAATGAATACATAAAGGTACCTTCGCCAGTCCTTTCAGAAACATAAAAAAAAATCGGTATAGAATGGCGAAGGTTTAGTTTTATCCGAATGTCACTGAGGATATAAAGCAAAGGTCTCCCAGCAGCGATTTTGGCTGTAGATATTTGGCACTTTTTTGGTTCCGACGCTTATAAATCCTAAACAAGTTGGTCAGACCACGCGCGCAAAGCGCCCATGGTTTAGGAAATATCCTAACGTTCCTGTGATATAGCCCAAACTGCCGTAAAATTATCAACAAAGAATCTGATGATACCTAAAAGTAACTGAAATGTCGAAACGTTTGAAATACTTTATCTCATATTCCCAAACTTAACAGCTTTTGAAGAATGGTAAAAAACGTGTTGAAATTCATAAAAAACTATAAAATGGTACCACGGGTACCGATATCAAGGTTCCAGTTTATGACATATTCTTTGTGATTATGAAAAGAACCAACAATTGAAATTTCAGTTTTCTAGCTTTGAGTGTTCATAAAAATGTAATATTTGCCAATTTTTGGGTCAACCTATAGTATCTAAATCAGAAATCCTGGCAGTGTTTATATAAGGTAATAAAACTTAAAAAAAAATATATTGGTAAACAACAGAAATCACCTCTCTATTTATCATAAAACTAACTCGAATTAACACAATAAATTAATTGATATCGATCTATATGCAAAAATCTTAAAATTCCTGGGTTGCAACATTTTTTGGGACACTTTATATCATCTAAAACGTAAATATATGCCCTATTGGTCACGAAACTACTAGAACCAACGAATAAAATCGACTACTATTGATTTATATGGGAAAAGTCGATATTTCTACGTTATGCATATGGAGACCACCCGAAAACCTAAACTTTGAGTAAATCGTGAATTTCAGCTTTCAACGGCTTATAACGCGTTTTAATGAAGATTTATCCCAGAAACCTATACGGGAAAGCAAAAAAGGAGAATAATTTTAGGGTTTTTTAACAATTTGTGGATAAAATGGCGAAGGAATTATTTCGCAGTAAATATTCATATCCGACTATACCAGACTTTTTGCATAATTATAAAATTGCTTTAATTGGTAAGTTTGAATAAAGCTCTCATCGCCAATATCTAACATTTTATTTCATCTTGCCTACGTACTAAATAATCCACCTTTTCTATGTAAAAGACACACTACTTAGGGACCTCTTCTGCATTATTACCATATATTAGCTTTCCTTATAATTTTTTTAGCCACCCTATACTATCTAAAACAGAAATCGACGTCCTATTCCTTATAAAACGACTGGAAGTAACAAATAAAATCGATTACCATAGATTTATATGACACATATAGAAAATTTCATGTTAAACATATGGGGCTCTCAAACCGGCCCAAAAAACTTTGTGATCAAATTTTGAAATTTTGAGATCAGATATTGCTGCCTTTAACAGCTAATATCTCGTTTCGATGAAAATCTACCAGAAAATCTATAAGAAGAGCTAAGGAAGTAGAAGAATAGAGCTACATGAGGAGCTGATTTTCGAAGGTCTGCCTAGAGCAGTAACTGAACACGGGTGTCCCAAAAATTAGGTACAATTTTTGCACTTTTTTTAAATTTTCTCGAAAACCCTGAAAGGTAGCTTTTTTCTGATACATGCATCTGATAGCCCTTAATGACCTCTTCATATATATTAACGTGCATATCGAAAAACCTCACCGCTTCCAAGATAAACAGAAAAATGTAAACATTTCAAAATTTTCAATGGGGGGGTCTTGAAAATTTTCACCCAAAATCGATTGTCATAGATTTTATCAATAATCATCTCATATGAAAGAGGGGACAAAAATATGTAAAAAATTTGCAATTTTGAAATTTTCAGAAATTTCCTTCCTCTTCAAAATGGCGCCTAAAATGTTATTTTTCCACTTTTTATTGACATTTTAATACCTATATCTAGATAATTAAAAAAAATTGATGAGACCTTCCAGATACAGGACAACATGATATCTATACACGATCAAAAGCTTTAAAACGGCATTGGAATAACGGTTGTTTAAACTAGAATTTTTGAAATTTAACATATATACAAACAAAAACTAAAAATGATGATGAGATAGTCAACTGATAAACGAAAGTTAAAGATATGGACAGAACCGAGCAAAAAAATAAAGAGTAAAAAAAATATGTTTAAGAAGAAATAAAACAAAAAATAAAAAACTGAATGGTGAAATAATAAAAGCAAAACAAATTTTGTACAGAAAAGGTAAAACTTAAACGCAGAATTGTGTAAAAAAAGGCGAAAAGAAATAGTTGTAACAAGCCAAGAGAGAGTAAAGAAAAGAGCCAGAGAAAGCAAATCATAAATAAATAGATAAGATCTAATAAAATATTAAAAAGAACAACCCAAGCAAATGGCTAAAAAAATAAAAGCACAAATTGCAAAATAAAACAGTAAAAAATAATGAACCGAAACACGAAAATTAGAAATATGGAGATAAGTGAGTAAAAAGCTCATAAAGGTATAGTAGGAAAACAGAATGATCAGAAAGGAGTAACTAACAATATAAAAGCTGAGAAAATACAAATAATAAACAGACAAATGAAAAGTGCAGATATATGAAAGGGAAGACAAAGAAAGAAAATGGCAAATGAAATGTTACATATTAATAAAGTAGTAAAAAGACATACGGAGGAAGTAGCTATATAGTAGAAAAAACGTAAAAATAATGAACAGAAAAACGAAAGGTCGTTCAGGAATGAGTAGAAAGCAGATGAAGAAAAAGATTGTTGAAATCAAGTGGCAAATTATGTTAAGCATCGATAAAATAACAAAAAACTGAGATTAAAGAGAAATAAAAAGAACACAAAGCACTGGCTAAAAACAGAGACTAATAATTGAAAAGTATGAAAAATAGAGAGAGGAATGTGTAAAAATAAAATAATGAATAAGTGGTAAGAGCCAGATGTTTAATGGAAAAAAAATGTCAAATTATCTATATTAAATTTTGGCAAAAAAGCATATAAGTAAATTATAAACAGTAAAACACAAACTAATAACAGAGACAAATAAAGGTCAAAGAAGTAAAAATCAATTAAAGAAAACGTGGTAGCGACACTGCACATGCATGGCGGGGGTGACACGCCAAATTCAAATTCTTGCACTTTTCGAGTCGTTTTTCCAAAAAACAGTCAAAACTGAGGTATTGAAAAAATTACAGGGTGATAGCTGACCATAAGCTCTACAACTTTACTCTTAAAAGTTTTTCAATAAATTCAACCGTACAGGCGCAAAAAAATAAACACCGATTTCCCATGTTAATCTCCTATGTCCAGGGTTGCCTGGACACCGGGAATAAACGATTTTCATTCACCAAAATTATTTCAACACTAGATGACAACAGATAGACCGATCTGAGTGTATTGCCATCTTTACATTCTTATTAAAAAAACAAAGGATGGGAATACTCTCAGAGCGCTCGAGAGCACCACCCGAAACCGTCGTTAGTCGAAATCGCATATGTTCTCGAATTCGGAGTTCGTCTGTTAAATGATATGCACGTCATCATATTTATCTCTCAATGTTATTTTTTATTAATTTAGTAATGATAATAATGCTACACATTTTTAGTTTACCTAAACCACCTAAACTATTGGTTATGATTTAATACCTGTAAAACCATTGAAAACCACCGTTCTAACCCATTCTATTTATTTTACAAATATTATACACCACTAATTGGGTAAGTACCTAGACCCGCAAACTGCAAAACTAAACCACTCTGAAATAGACTTATTTCCTGCATGCTTAAAAAAAATAGTATATGTAACTCGGAGTAAAAGGTCTTTTCAGCACGAAAAAATCCACTTTTACTCCTAGTGACATAATCTACTATTGCTGAATGAAAATCCTTTATACATGCGCCACCATAACAGTAGAGGTGACTTTTGACTTTACTTTTACTGCCTAGGACTTTTTGCTACTTTTTTGGTCTCGGAGGATTAGAAAGCCCACTTTAGGTGTGCGTATGGAGAAAATCAATGACGTACCTACTTTTAGTCCGCTTGAAAAAAAAAGATAATTATGAGGTTGTGAATAAAGCTTAACTGTGTCGTTACTTATTGAGGTTTAGTAAGTGGTATATTGATATCAAACTTCGAAAACTCCCACTCATTGTTAAAGGAGAATGTTTATTAACTGCTACTTTTTTTAGTTTCTTAATTAATTTGTAGTGAAATTGTTAAACAGAACAATGCATAGCATCAAACTCAAATAGTTCAGGATAATTAATGAACATGCCAATTATTTTTTCCATGAAAATCACAATCTGGCTCAAGACGATTCCCGTTTAAATCAGAGGTAGAATTTTTTATAAAACAAAAAATTTTGAAATGTAAAAGTTGTTGTTTGATCTTACAAATATTATTATTGCTACACGTTTCGCCTAAAAACGCATGATCAGACCGCAACCAACAGATCATTATTATTTTTACTACAATTGGTTTAACTTAGAACCTGTACCGAAAAAATCAACTCGCATAATGAGCTCTGGATATATTCTAACGAAACCTGAAACACCAATAAAGAACTTAAAAAGTACGAAATTTAAATCGCTTTTCTTGACTAATTCGCTATATGAAACAGATAATTTAACGAAAACTCAAATGTTCTTCCTCATTGTTGATGTTGGCTGTAAGTCTGAGCTAATTGCCCGCTTACCGAAGTTTGCTTAAAAAATCCCGCTGTAGCTCATTAAAAAGCTGAAAGGCGCTGCTAATAAGATTAAGGTTCAGAGATGGCGTTTTCGCTTGCCTTTCGTGTTCCGTTTCAATTTAAAACGGGAAGTAATTAAGTAAGTTTTTTTGTTCGCATCTAAAGCCCAACCACGAGAAAGAATTATATACCTTACGACCGGTAGTTTCGCTTGAAAGTGTTTCTTAGGAAGCTGGAAATGATGATGAGCACACTAATCATCAAATTTTCCTTAGGCGTTAAAAAACCCAGCTTGAGATAACTGTTCGAGCTGGAAGACAAATTAATCAAACCCCAAGCTAAGTTTCGTGTCCTTAATTAAAGCTCTGCCTTGCATAAGGCTTAAATTTGTACAAAAACAAAACTTTCGACAATTAACTTAGAAACCACGCAGACATATTGCAAACTGGGTCTCAAACTAACTGTTCCTTGGAATTCTGCTTGAGTGTTGACGGTCATTTATCTCTCCAGGAATTTCTTGCATTTATTAGGATTCCGTATTCCGGAGTGTCTACGTGACGTCTCCCTTCATTGAGCTCACACACAAAGCACTTTTGAACAAAGATTGCAGGTAATGCTTCCTCGAGCGACGCAGAATGCAAAGAAAAACTCTGGTACAATACGAACTATAATCTCGCAGTAAACTAAAAATAATTCTGTTAAATGTTGCTCTCCCCCAGGAAATAATAAAAGTTGTTTTAATTTAACTTTACATCCGAACTCCGTCCTGAGGTTGAAATAGAGGTAGGATTTAGGAACGAGAAACCAGATTAAAATAGAAGGAAAATAAATAGCATGACCCAACTCATTTAGATGTCTGCCTGATTTATTATAAGTGCTGGTGTGCACACAACGCCGACGTATTATAGAATTTGAAAACTATCTACCTTCATCACTGTATAATATAAATACGTTTTGCCAAGCTTTTACCTTAATGCTTATAAAACTTTAAATTTTTAGTGCTTCCAAACTACTATATTCCAAGCCGGGATATCCGGATTTAAATGAGAATTGTTGGGAGGGATTTTGTAATTTTAATGGCAATAAATCATTATTCATCCAAAATAGCTTGCGTTTGATGCGTAACCTACCGCCCTATTTCAACAGGATAATGATGTAATGATCTATAATAATGATAAGTTAATACGTATACCTTTTGGCGCTTGTAACTTGGTCCCGGTAATATTAAAAAAGCTGATGGTTATTTGATGCTAAAAGATATCTTGTCTTAATCGTAGAAAATCAGAAAATGCAAAATGACTCCTCCCAATATATGGAAGGCCAATTTGGTACACCTTGTAGAACAAACGATACTGATCCTTAATAAGCTCAAACATCTTTTTTCCCTAAAAAAATTACCAGAACATTGACCTCGAGGGTCTAAGAAAGTTAAATAAATGTAAGCCATGCCATTCATTATTTAGCCTTTGATTCAAGAAGTGAATTCCTATTGGCTAACCGGTCGGTCACTAGGGCAACCGAGCTGTCAAGCCATGGCAAGGTATACTACAACGCCATGGTTGTAGGCTTGCTCTACAGAACTCTTCAAAACTTGTTGATAAAGTTCCGTGGGTACCATGACGTAGTGAATTATAATTGAGTTTTAGGAATTGACAGTTAAAATTGTTTTGTAAACTACAAGACTTGACTTAATCGTGAGAAATCAGAAAATGACAAGGTATCACTCGATTCCTCCCCAGTTCATGGAAAGTTAATTTGGGACACACTGTAGAATGTACAATACTACTTTGGACCAACGAGAAAAATCCATTAATGTACCTCACATTTTTTCTTCTCTTCGAAAATTACCAAAACATTGACCCCGAAAGTCTAAGAAAGTTAAATAAATGTAAGCCTGCACTTCTTTATTAGCTTTTGAGTCGACAAGTGAATTCTTATTGGCTAAGCGGTACAAGGCCTTGGTTGTAGGCTTGCTCTAGAGAACTCTTCAAAACTTGTTGATATAGTTTCGTGGGTAACATGACGTAGTGAATTATCACTGTCGCTTTAAATCCATGCAAATGCCATAACAAAACAAAAACTACTAGAGGAAAAAGTCGACAACATCAGTACGCCCCCATCACAATTCATGTTAAAACTATCCCATGCTTCCAATTGCTACATAATTGAATGTATCAAAGAAATAAAAAAGAGATTAAATGACAATCTTTATATTCTTCGTCAACTCAAACTGTTTAAATAAAAGCCTGTAGAATTTACAATTTATGAAGCTTAATTGGACACCATTTTGAATTGGTTTGACCAAATGATAAGAAATTTGGTAAATTAATAGATCTTGATGTATCTTTACACTCAAAATAAGGTATCACTCCTCCAAAATTTCCAGCTCAATGCTTAACTATTTAGGGGGATCAGATTAGGGGTTGAATCTGCTCAAAAATTTGGTCTCTCTATATACCAAACTTAACGTTTCAAGGGATGTTCGAATCGACCCCGTTTTCCACCCCGTTTTTCTTCCAATGGAAAAAAAAATTGGGGAGGATTCTTTTCAATAGGCCATCCTGTAAAAGCTATGTAACTGCAATGGAAGATGGATAATGAACGTCTTACATTTTTTCATTTTGTTTTATTAATTTAGCTTTATTAACTTTTGCTAATTTTGCTCTTAGAATAGGCGCAGGAGTTAGAAGTAAGTATGTTGCATTTAATGGAAATTTAAGTGCTATGGGGCACACGTACAGATACATGATTGAGACCAGTGGTCCCAATTGGAATGTTTTAAAGGGAAAATTCTATTTGTAGATGAGATAAAAGAAAGAGATATCGGTGTCTAGGGCTTAATTTTTATGCTAAACTTAATGAAAAAAAGGAGTTTTGATAAATAACTCCGTTTCGGAGCTACATGGAGCTTTCGACAAATCTGCATTTTTACAAAACGGCTATGGATTCTTTTCAGTTCAAAATGTTTGTTTTTTCTTAAAGCATCTTGAAAGAACGGTGTTTCAATCATTAGAATTCAATTTTGGATTGTCCAAAAATTTCTCAAAAACCTGGAAGTTTAGAATAACCCCGTATTTGTGATTACGTTACTAACAGAATTGTTTAGCACTCAACACCCACCCATTCAACCAACTTTATGCTCTTATCAGTCTGGGACACACTGAGAAAAATCCATTAATATGATGCAAATATTTTTTTTTTCTAAAATTACCAGGCCATTGATCTCGAGGGTCCAAGGAAGTTAAATAAATGTAAGCCTGCCATTCACCAATAGCCTTGGAGGCGATAGGTGAAATTCTATTGGCTGCGCAGTCAGTTGTCAGGGTAGGCAGTCAAAGCATGGCAAGTTACACTAAACCGCCATGTTTGTAGGCTTGTCCTAAAGAGTTCTCCAAATCGTGTTGATGAAGTTCTGTGGCTACTCTGACGTAATGAATTATAATTTACTTGACTTGACTCAATTGTAGAAAAGCAGAAAATGACAAGGTATCACTCGACCTCTCCCAATAAATGGAGGGCCAATTTGGGACCCACTGTATAATGTACAATACTACCTTAGACCAACAAGCAAAATCCCTTAATATGTTGCAAATATTATTTCTCTTCTAAAATTACCAAACCATTGGTCTCGAGGGTCCAAGAAAGTTAAATAAATATAAGCCTGCAATTCACCATTACCCTTGGAGGCGATAGGTGAATTTCTATTGGCTGCGCAGTCGGTCACCAGGGCAACCGGGCTGGCAAGCCATGGCAAGGTATACAAAACTGCCATGTTTGTAGGTTTGACCTACTTAAGTTTCCAAATCTTTGTGATGAAGTCTCGTAGCTACTCTGACGTGATTAAACTTTAGAAATTAACAGTTTAACTTGTTTTATAAACTATTCGACTTGACTTGAGGTCGAGTCTAATCAAAAAATAAATAAGATGAACTGCGGACTCATGCATAATAAACCGGTTTTGACGTATATTCCTGTGGCTTTAACAGCATTTTTAAAAGAGCCCCGGAGCACTAACGGCATATCATGGCTGTTCACATTCAAAAATATGACGATAAATCTTATTGCCACACCGGAGCGTGTAGCCTCGGGGGTTCTCTATTATTCAACGAACGTATACAAGTGAAAAGCATCACGTAAAGAATGAATTAAATGGAGGTTTATAAACATTTATTACGTTTTTTTTCCTTACGCAGCTTTTATGCAGAAAATTTCTTATTTGACCACCTACAGCATTTTTAAGAATAATTTTTCTTGTTTCAAATAATCTAACAAACTTGATTTTAAATATTCTATGGAGAAAAAGGAAAAATATTAGTTTCGCAGTTAAAACCTTGAAGTGAGACGTTAAATAATTGATCAGCAACTAACTTTAGTATATTTTCAACGTTATAAAAACGTGTTAATACGTGTCATACACGTGCTGCTTGGTTTTGATTCACAAGGCCATTACCAAAATTACAACTTTTATAAATCACAAGAACGTTTGTTTAAAGTTCGTAGACAATGATGTACCATTAAACGAAACATCTTAGACTTCCATTGTCTTTATTGAGTCTTTTACACGACGTTTCAAGCAGTGGAATCTTTGCTCGTTTTCAAGTGAAACTGAAAACGAGCAGAGATTCTACTGCTCAAAACGTCGTGTAATAAAACTCAATAAAGACAATGGAAATTCAAGATGTTTCACTTAAATCACAAGAAGTTAAGATGGAAACAACAGTCTCCATGAACTCCCTAGTTGCTGGAAAACTGTTTTTGTACCCTGTTTTGATAGTTTGATGCCCTACAATACGTTTATGTAAAGAGATTGCAACTGGGTCTAATTATCGTGGTTCTATTCAACAATAATAATGATAATAATAATTGCTGCGTTTCCATGATATGCAGTATTCATCAATGTGTCAAGAAAACTCCCACAAAGCAATTAAATTTTAATTACGTTTCCGGGAATTAACATACCGAACATGCTAGTTTAAACAACTTTAACAGATTTACTATAAATTATCATCGAAAACAAACTACCGGGAAAATCTCCATCGAAAATCGTACAAATGCAAATCGAAATTAAAATACGTTCTAATTGACAATCACATGAATCAAATAACGTTTATAGGGCCCAACTGCAGCGGATTGTTTACAAAACGAAGGTCGATGGAGGAGCGCATTTAAAAAGGCCCTTTAATTGATTACACTCCTTCAATCGGGCACGTTGCATTGAGCAAATTTAGCCGGGGGAATTGATATGGAGTATAAACTGTGCAATTTAGGCGAGAGCTGATCAAGTTCGAAACAGCTCAATCCAAATGGGAATGCATGTTGTATACCAACATGAAAATAAATCGTCTAGTTGAAAAGAAATCGATATTTGTTTTAGCGAAACAGAGATCGGTGGGTCATGAAAAATTGCTTAACTGATGACCCTAATGGGTGGACAACCATTTTTGATACTCTGCCTAGCAAGCACGAGTGGGCCAATTTCCAGTAAGAAATGCTTCTGATTGTGGCACTTTGCAAGTAAAAAAAAACACGTTTGGGGTTAGCGCATAATAAAACCAAAAACAAGAGCTCTACGTGCGAGGAATTTAAATATTAGGGCACGACGCCTCGTTCGCAGATGCGTAAGAAAAATGGTTCTTCTTGAGTTCAAGATTTTACTTACAAAACCACTAATGGCAGAAATAATCGATTCAATGTTATACAAATTAAGAGTATGATTGCGAATGACAATAAGAAATTAGATAACCGCAGCCTCAATTGGGACCGTCAATCCTTCACCATTTTGTCCACAAAATTAATTTTTCACAATCACTGCGTTGGATGATTTTATCATTGCAACAAAAAGGTTGAAAAATATTAAAAACCTCCTAATGTATAGTTAGGTTTACATGAGTTGTTATAGAGGAACAAATTGAGTACGATCGCGAATACAATCAATAGAAAGGGGGATAACCCCGGCCTTAACTACCAAGAGCTACTTCGGACCGTGAGTTCTTCACCATTTAGGCCACAAAACCAATTTTTTATGAGTATTGGGTTGAAGAATTTACCAATATAGCAAAAAAAAATGAAAAACATAAAAAAAGTTCACTCCAATAGTAAAAATAATCGTTTTATACTATTTCTGTTAGAGCAGTTTCCAACAAGCCGATTTATGCTTGTCTCCAATAATTTTAGAGCGGGATTATAGAATTTCTTAATTTTGTTAGCAAATTTTCAACCTTAACTCATATACTTAAGTATCTCTTGATCCTTTGTTTACATGGAATACATGGATTGTAATGGACGAACAAATTATGAATGCGATTGTGAATTATAATAATAATAAGTGGGATAACCCTCGGCTTTAATTACCAAAGAGCAACTTGGGAACTTTAATCCTTCACCGCTTTGTCCACAAAACAAATTATTTATAAATATTGGTTTGGAAGATTTTATAATTATAGCAAAGAAATTGAAGATCATCAAAAAATTAATTTAAAATTTTTATTAAATCGAGACTCCTAATGATCAAAATAATCGTTTTATAGTCTTTCTATTAGAACAGATCCCAAGAAACGGATTCATAGATTTAATAATAATTTTAGAGTGTGGTTATTCAACCGACGTAACATATAATATTTTGTTTCGATATATTGTAATAAGCGAAAAAATTAAGAGGTAATAACAATAATAAGTTGGATAACCCCAGCTTTAATTACCAAACTTATAAATATCTAAACCATTTTGTCCACAAAACCAATTTTTTATAACCGTCCGGTTGGAGGAGTCCATTTGTGGGAGGTGCTCAACCTCCCACAAATGTGTGTTTTGTGGCTTGGCATTAAAACGCAAAATATTCCTGTAGCATATGTTGTTATTGATATTTTGTTTGTGGGTTTAAAACTAAATTAAATTTAAGAGTACGATCACAAATAACAATAAGAAGTTGTATAACCCTGCCTTTAACTACCAAAGATTTACCTGGGAAAGACAAACCTTCACCATTTTATCCACAAAACAAAATTTTTCATAACCGAAAATTTTATAAACGTAGCAAAAAAATTTAACAATATTAAAACCGCAAAGTACATCTTAGACAAGAAATATTTATACTGATGCATGTCGCAAAAACCACATACGGTCAACAAAATAGGAAAGCTCGGCCATCCCCAAAAGCATAAATTTTATGTATGTCCATTTGTGGGGGGGTGCTTAAGCAAATAACGAATTTCCTGCTTTGGCAAGAAAACGCAAAGTATCCCATATATCATCCCAGATGTTGCGGCGAGATAAAGATGTGTCTCACGAAGATATAGGGTCACGACTACGCATCAATCCCGGGTTTTTGTTTAGATTATCGCAAAATCGAGGGTTTTCTTTGTTAGCTTTTGTTTTTGTAACAGTGCTGGGACCGCAGAGAAACCTATTTGTTCCCAGTAAATCAAAATTCTAAAAACAGTAATATTGGGCATATAAAAAAAGAACCAGTAAAATTTCTTAATTTATGAGGAAGGGAGGAGACCAATAAACGCTTGGCATTTAAATTGTTCCAATTAGCTACTTTTCGAAACAAAACGGTCTATACTACACAAGATTCTATCTACAGTTATGCTCAATTAACTCAGATTAAAAGAATGAGGGTATTGAGAATTTGGGCACTAAAATTATGGACGTATGATGTCAGGAAGATTGTTGTTTACCATTATTTTATAAAGCGGCAACTTCTATGGGCAGTGTGCTACCGAACAGGTGGTTGCAACATAGAACACGTTACTTTCGAGAAGATAAACTAGAGTGAACCGGTTTTGGTTTTCAGGCTATCCTCCAGCAGAAAATTCCAAAAAAAGAGGACAAGAAGCGTTTCTGAACTGTACAGTCGCCCAAATTGGTTGTTCTGGTCCTACGTTTTTCCTTTTTCTTTCAGGTTTAAAACAGTAGAACTTTAAGTCAGCATTCTCAAATACTTTATATTTAGTTCAGGCCTAAATAGGCATCATCAGGCCTAAAATATCAATTACATAACACTGTTGCACGACAAGAACATTTAAAGACAACTTACCGCAACCAGCACTCATCCTAAAATTTTTTAGGATGAGTTTTAAAAGTTAAAATACACTCACAAGATTTACATATATTGAGAACTAAATTAAACTAAGAATCAATTGAAACGATACACCCCAAATTTTGAATGAACTTTAAAACTGTCTATATCTGAAGCCACTCAACCGATTTTTGTTGGAGATGCCATTTTGGTAAGATCCATGTCTGGACTGCTTTAAGTGGCTATGTACTCGTATATATTTTGCAGGTTTCCTAATACAGGGTTCAACAAAACTTGATGCATTTTTGTAAAAATTCTTTGAGCAGATAATTTTGCGAAAAAAAAAATATCAGAACATTTTTTGCTACGGGAGTATGTGGAGACGCGTCATACCTCGAGACATTTGGTGTTATTTGGATATTTTGCCTGATTCCATAGATATTTAGTTTTTTCTATAAAAGAGGTATCATTTAACACTGGGGCTCCAATTTGCCTCATAATACAAATATTGACAAAAATTTCATATTGAGTATATAGACTATGCATAGGGCAAGATAGGCGTAATGGCTATAAAGTTAGACCCATCTACAGTGGCAAACAGAAAATAACATTTTTTCAAATATCGAATTGATAATCGAATGTCCACATGAGCATTAGAAAAATTTGGAAATGGACGCAGTGATATGTAACCAAAGCTATCCCTAATTGGTTGGATGTACAAGGTGAGCCACAAAATTAACACTAATCCCCATTTTTTTAATCTTTACATCCTGAATTGTGACTGAATGAAACTGAACTTCGAAAATTGTTTGTGTTAATAGGAACAGAAAAAATTGAATATGTTCAGAAAGTATGGCTAATCTGAAGAAGTACGTAAAACAAGATGTCACACGTAAAATTGAATAACACGAGGGCCTTAAAAATACTAAAAGATACTAAGTTGAATAAATAGGAAAAAGCTTAGATCAATCTAAAGCTTAACAAAATTGTTTTTAAGAACATAAAAACTTTCAACTGCGTTCGAGAATCTTTGAATAAATCCAAATCCTTGAAAACAATTCATCTAGGCTGACAGTCAAAGCAATGTCCACTTTTTTAGAGGTATAGTTGTAATATCATAAAAGCGACTGATAATATTTTAATCAGAGAAAAATTATATAAAAAAAACAAAGCAACAAAATTAACAGCTTATTAAAAATATGGAAACAATAATAAAAAAAACATTTTTTTGTTAAATGGTAATTTTGGATGAATGATGATGTGATGTGTTTGTGGCTCTATATTATTTAGTACCTTATTGCAGCAACACGAACTTGCTGCACTGCAGCTACTAAAGTGTCTGAAATTGCAAATTTGTAAAAATGTTTGTTAGAGTTAAAGCTAAAATCGGGTTAAACACCACTGGCATTGTCTAAACATGAAAACTTTTTTGTTTTTGGAGAAATTATTATTTTTTTATCAAAATAAGCGAAATGTGACTAAAAATGCTATAACGCTGTGACAATTAAAAAAAAGATTTCGTGTTTATCGAGAATGTGAAGTTAGGATTATTATCAAAACTCGAAAAAAAAAATATTCAACATGTGTAAAAATTAAAATTTTCAGGTAAGTCATTTAAAAATGCAAGTTTCGATTTTATGCAAATACTCGAGGGAGGATTAGACTAAAAACCGTTTTAAACTTAAACAAAGTGTATAAAAATGCAAATTTTTAGAATTTTTTGTTGGAATTAAAGCCAAAATCGGAATAAAGACGACCTATATGATCTAAACATGCAAAACTTTTGTTTCTGGAGAACTTCTTTTTTTTTATCGAAATAAGTGAAATGTTACCAAAAACACTTCAAAATAAATATTTCGTGTTTTTCGAGAATGTTATGTTATAATTAGTATCAAAACTTGATAAAAAATTACTCAACATGGGTAAAAATGAGAAAATTTTTAGTTAATGCGTAGACTCAGAATTTGACCAAAATCGGTTGAGATTACTCAAATCGTTCAAAAATGCAAATTTGGATTTTGTGCAAATACTCAAGTGAGGAGTATACTATAAATCGTTTTAAACTTACAACATAAAGCACCCGAAAAGCAAATTTATAAAAATGTATGTTAAAATTAAAGCTAAAATTGTTTGCAGAAAATTCAATTTTTGTAACAAAATCGGGCTGATTCAAACTTCACAAAGTATGTTTTTGGTTTACAATAAGTGAATTTGACTTAAAAAGCTTCCAAATTAAAATTTGGTGTTTTTTACTGTCTTTGATCGAAATGACGTAGTCAGACTGGAATTAGTCCCATAAATAAATTTTTTTCTAAATGCCAAAGCACGTTCTAAGGGTGCTTAAAATTCAACCTCTGAAGGGGGATATCTCTCAAACTATTGAACCCTACAGGGCTTTCTGTGATAAGAAGTGAAAGAGGTCATAAAAGAAAAACAAGAAACCGTTGGATTCACACCAATCGTTCTTCAGATTAGCCGTACTTTCTGAACATATTCAAATTAAAAATTGCGACTAATGGTTAATTCGCTCTGTCTCTATTAACACAAACACTTTTCGAAGTTCAGTTTCATTCACTCAAAATTCAGACTATAAGGATTAAAAAAATGAGGATTAATGTTAGTTTCGTGGTACCCTGTACATCTAAACAATTAGGCATAGCTCTAGGTCGCAAGATCACTATGTCCATTTCCAAATTTTTTTTAATGCTCATGGAATAGGAGATTCGCTTTTCTTATGGTCTTGAAATGTTACACTTGTAAAAAAACCTACTTTTTTGAAACTAAATAATCAGGCAGCGGAATTCCAAAATTATCCATACATTTTGTTCCACATCACTTAATAGTGGACATTCGATTATCACTTCAATATTTGAAAAAATTTTAGTTTGCGTTCGCCACTGTAGATGTGTCTAACTTTGTAGCCATTACGCCTATACGTCTAGCTTGCCCTATGCACAGTCTTTATATTCCATATGAAATTTTTATCAATATTTGTATTATGGCGTAAATTAAAGACCCAGTGTTAAATGATCCCCCATTTATAGAAAAAATTAAATATCTATGGAACCAGGCAAAATATCCAAAAAACACCAAATATGTTCCGAGGTATGAGGGATATTCATACACTCACGTAGCAAAAAAATTTTCTGATTTTTTTTTCCGCAAAATTATATGCTCAAAAAGGTTTTACAAAAATGCATCAAGTGTTATTGAATCCTGGATTAGGTTAGGAAACCTGCAAAATATATAACCGAGTACATAGCCACTTAAATCAGTCTATACATAGATCTTACCAAAATGGCACTCTAACGAAAATCGGTTGAGTGGCTTCAGAGATAGACAGTTTTAAAGTTCATTCAAAATTTGGGGTGTATCGTTTCAATTGATTCTTAATTTAGTTGGAAATGTTGAACATCATCAAAAAAAAAACGATCAAAGTTAAAAAAGCAAAAATTTCCTTGAAACACAGTCGAAAGCCTTGGTCAGGTTGAAAAAACAGCCGTTGTAGCCTCACACTCATTCTGTAACTAACGCTGTTAGCTCTATGCTATTGTCAGTCTATAATTACAGGCATTTTTGCTGAATTAAAAAAAAGGAAGAAATGGCCGTTGTGAAACAACCTTGATAGAATAATACACTGCACAGAAAGAATATCTCGAATACATTTGGGTTGTATTGACTTGAAAATGGCCTTTTACTCTTCTACAGTAGCAAATGTTGTGCAAACAGTGCAAGACATTGCAAGAACGTTGAAGAATACACGCTGATGTATTTACTTAATTTGGTTGCAAACGCTTAAGAGTTAACTTACCGTATAGTAAGTCAATGTTTAAAGAAGTAAATCTGAGCATGATATTGAGAAAACAAGTTCATATGAATACTTTATTCAACATCGCAGCAAACTAAAACTTAAAATTTTGTCACTCAAGCAAAAGAATACACAAAACTCCTCGCCAAAATTGCAACTTTGTTTATATATGCCAAACAGACCAATACCTTAAAATCGAACCAGCCTACATAAATTCAATAAAAATAACCTCACAGCCTTAACATATCATGCAAACAAAAATCAGCAAATTTTTATTATTATTTTTTTTTGATAATCAATTTTAGACAAAAAGAACTTTTTTTCTCAAGCTGACTAAAAGTACGTCATTTGTTTTCTCCATACGCACACCTAAAGTGGGCTTTCTAATCCTGTGACCAAAAAAGTAGCAAAAAAGTCCTAGGCAGTAAAAGTAAAGTCAAAAGTCACCGCTAGTGTTATGGAGGCGCATATATAACCGATTTTCATTCTTGAACACTAGATGACACCAGATAGACCGATCTGAGTGTATTGCCATCTTTACATTCTTATTGAAAAAACAAAAGATGGAAATACTTTCAGAGCGCTCGAGAGCACCACCCGAAACTGTTCTTAAGTTGAGTTCGGTAATTACATCCCGAGCGCTCGGGATATCAGTCTATCTATCTCACTCTACCTTGTTAAGATTTTAGGAAATGGTTTGTGTCCGGAGCGCTCGGATGGAAATACCAAACTCGGCTTTAAGTCGAAATCGCAATGTCACGCATAGTTCGTCTGTTAAATGTCATGCGCGTCATCATATTTATCTGTCCATGTGATTTTTATTAATTTAGTATTGACAATAATGCTAAAAATGTTTAGTTTACCATAATTTACCTAAACCATTGGTTATGATTTAATACCATTAAAACCATTGAACATTGAAAACCACCGTTCTAACATTCTATTTATTTTACAAATATTATACACCAAAGAGGATGAGAGAAAATTGCAAAACTGAATCGCTCTCAAATAGAATTCTTATTTCTTGGATGCTTGAAAAAAAATAGTATATGTTACTCGGAGTAAAAGGTCTTTTTGTGCTTCGCCCAGTTGCAGGCCTCAGCTTCGCTTCGGCCGTCAATCTCTGGGCTCAGCACGAAAAGACCCACTTTTACTCCTAGCGACATAATCTACTATTTTTCAAGCGGACTAAAAGTACGTGATTTGTTTCCTCCATACGCACACTTAAAGTGGGCTCTCTAATCCCGAAACCAAAAAAGTAGCGAAAAAGTCCTAGGCAGTAATAATAAAGTCAAAAGTCACCGCTACTGTCATGTACCTATTATTTAAATATACGGCGAACGTCAATCCCTCACAGTAAATTGAAAATGAAGCTCCTCAGTTTTTCAAGCATCCAAGAAATAAAAACAAATTTATATTGCTACAGAAGTTATTTCTTGATTCCGGCACGATTGACGACAACGAGTTTTGTTTTATTGCAGGGAGCAATATTTCATGCGTTCAAAGGACTATATAAAGCCATTAAAACTTAAAAGGAAGATAGCTATCTATATAATAACTAAGTAAGGGCTACATTGAAGGCTACAATTGAAGGAACAACAGATTCTGTTTTAGAGAACTATTCCACTTTCAGTTTCCACAAAGAGAAGTAAAAAGCTTTAGGGCTGTTGTAAAGATCCCACTGAGAATTTAAGTGTCTTTCATGGACCTACATACCTAGTTATAGGTACTACATCTTTATTTTGTTTTCAAAGCACATGGACTATTTAATAGGATAAGTAAAGCCATATGGAATTAAACACACAAAGATTAGTTAAAGCAAATAAAGTATAAGTACTTACTGAAAGAAACTTCTGGTAGTTGTGGCCTGCTAGGTATAGGTCTTGGTATGGGTAAAATAATATGGAACTCCTATAGGAGCTCATTAGAGGAGGGCCTGGATACAGGCAAAACCCCTGAACATCTGTTTAATTGCAAAACAAACCTACATACTTAGGTATACTGAACAAATCTCAGTCAGAAATAGGGACAATCCTGAATCTGCAGCAGTAAACACAGCACAAAAGACGCCGCACCGGAATACCCAGCCAAGCAAAGTTGAATTAGATTAAACCAAACGGTATTTATGCAGGCCGATAAATGATTTGAGTAAATTAAAATAAACAAACACTAAACTGAAAGTTTAAATTTAGCAAAGAACGAACACGATCAACAAGATGAAAACTTGAAAGCGTCCCCAAAAAGTAGGGTTAAATGCAAGGTTGACAGATGTAGTTTCTATTACCGTTTGTGAGTGTTAAAAAATTAAATTTATTGTGAATTTTATCGGTTTTATAATATCATATGTTCTGTTATAATATAAATATATATCCTGCATAAACTTAAAAATGCTAAAATGGTAATTATCGGTGCTTTTAGTAAGATTTTACTAATTTAACTAATCGCGTGACGTCAGATTCGTCGACAAGTTGGCAACGTAGAACTTTCAAATAATTTTCAAATCTCGCGCATGCCCAGTTCATTTCCGTCGAGTAAATGGGCATGTCGATCGTCAGCTGTTTTTGGCTTTTTTTTAAGGACTGACGTAATTTTTATAGAACTTCAAATTATTTGGCTACTGTCACGGTGGCATATATATAAACGATTTTCATTCACCAAGATTATTTGAACACTAGATGATACCAGATTGACCGATCTCAGTGTATTGCCATCTTTACATTCCTGTTGAAAAAACAAAGGATAGGAATACTCTCAGAGCGCTCGAAAGCTCCACCCAAAATCGTTATTAGTCGAAATCGTATAGGTACTCGAATTCTGAGGGCGACGTCACGTACAGCGGAATTTGGTTAAAAACGGAACGGAGCGTGACAGTTGAATTTAAACCAATCAAATAAAAGCTAAAATAGGAATTGACATGTGTAATGACGTTATTGACATGTGTAATGACGTTATTGACATTTCTGCTCCGTTCCGCTCCGTTCCGTTCCGCTGTATGCTACGACGGCCTCAGATCGTCTGTTAAATGTCATGCGCGTCATCATATTTATCTGTCAATGTGATTTTTATTAATTTAGTATTGATAATAATGCTACAAATTTTTAGTTTACCATAATTTACCTAAACCACCTAAACCATTGGTTATAATTTAATACCATTAAAACCACTGAACATTGAAAACCACCGAATAATATACACCACTAATTGGGTAAGTACCTAAACCCGCTTAAAGAGAATGAGAGAAAATTGCAAAACTGAATCACTCTGAAATAGACTTTTTATCACTAGGAGTAAAAGGTCTTTTTGTGCTTACACAGTTACAGGCCTCAGCTTCGCTTCGGCCCTCAATCTCTGGTCTCAGCACGAAAAGACTCACTTTTACTCCTAGTGGCATAATCTACTATTTTTTGAGATAGTGAGACCTGCCGCTCTCTTTGTCACAGATCTGAAACAGATTATTTAAAATAAGGAAAAACGATATAAAAGTTCAACTAAATGTGTCAGTATCAAGATCTTGGAAAAACTGCCAAAGCCTTTGTGGGTATATCCAAAATCCATTATAATTTAACATTTAAACCCACCTTAATCCAAAGCCTTAAAACCTTCAGTGTGACCTGTTCCAAGTAATTTATTGAATTCCTTCAATCCAATTTAGACGACGCATCGTCAGAGTTAACCTCTTTATACAGGACGTATAATAAACTTCCCAAAGACTGCAGCCGGCTACCATTCTTTTCGTAATGGAAAGCAATTAGTCTTAAATCTCCTGCAGTTTTAGTCTGTTAAATCAACGTTTTGCAGGATACACTAAGCCACTATCTAACCCATTTAATGCAAAAAATTAGCGTTTCTCATAATGAATATCATGAATAATTCACTAGTAATTACTATCGTATTAAGATGGCGCTCACAAGGAAGGTTGTTCCGCGAAGTTTGAATAGAGTTGTGCTGCAATTAGGGCATTTGATAAATGGCTTTTAAGGGAACGAGTAATTGGATGATTTGGAATTTCTTATTTATGTTTAGCCGGCCTGATCACAAAAGAAAACCGTGGACCGTCATCAAATATCTTGCTCTAAAAATCACAAAAAGGCTGCGAAGTTAACGTTTTTAATTAATTAAAGAGAAGATTTATGTTCTGGGTGTTTTTTTGTAAGTCATAACTCTTTCAGGAAAATTTAAAAAATGATGGTTAGTTTCAAAAAAATCCTACTTTTTATATTAACATTAATGTTATCTACGTCCAGAATGAAAAAAGTCTTTAAACCTTAACAAATATTTCTTATCTTGACTTGTGAATCTCGTATTTTTATTCGAGAAGATGAGTCGCAATATAAAAGACTAAATTGGAAAAAGAAATTGCAAAGCAGTTGGCAAGGAACCGGGTCGTTTCCATGGAGCGAATTTGACTTCATAAAAACTATTATCCGAGTTTTCATGCCGTAAAGGAAGTTACTTATTAGCCCTTCGCTTTATTTTACACCAGTTTAGGCTCTGTGTCGACACCAAGGCTCGTTGTCTTGTCTAAAATAAAAGGAAAGAGACATATATTTATTAAACGTAAAGGTTGCAGTCTGCTCCTATGTCGACACCAATATTCTATGTGTTGTATAAATTAAAAAAATAAAATAGAAGAGAGATGTATTTATTAAACTTAAAGGCTACAGTCTGCTGAAACCCTTTATGTAGGCAAGTCCTTTGAGTGGGCTTTTAAAACAGAGCAGTTCTTTTTAGAGTGCATTTGCAGAGCTTGAGAAGTGCTCCTTAATAATTTCGCTAAATCCTGAATTCAGGGGAAGCTGGTACAGCAAGTCTTCCTTAATATTTTAGAATAATACGATGAGTTGTGGTAAAATCAGCAGTTCGATTGCTATTTTTATATCGATTCTCGCTTCTTATCGGCCGATTGCAGTACTTTTAAGAGGAAATTACAGCCCTAAATTTAGACTAGAAGCGACTTTTGGTCATAGATCATGGGTGCAAAAATTTCGCCCTACTCCCACATTAGCCCCCCCCCCCCTCCCACTCCAGCGTAGCAGTGAGAATATAAATGCGATGGACTTTTAGTGGTCGAATCAGTCAACGTCGAGACGCAAAAATGATCACTTCGCCCATCGTCTTACCCTCTATGATAAGATCCGTTGCAGTTGTGAACAAAATATCAGAAAGATATTTAAAAAAAGGGCATAGAAATTTCCCAAAAATCAATAGGAAGAATTATACGATATATTGTACGTTGTTACGTGTTACGTGTTAACATCCTTCTTGTCTGAAGTGGATAATGGTATTTTTAGAGGTATAGGGCGGAATGAAATCAGCTCTCGCTTAAGGATTTACTGACGTTTTGATTGTATAATATTTACCAATCATAAATTTAATCAATCAAATCAAAAAATTTGTCAACCATAAATTATTTTTTCTACAAACGTCAAATAATGACGCATTTTACGCTTTCATTAGACAAACGAAAACCCAACCTTTTTTGAGGATCAGCATGTGAGTTCACTTTTACGCGCGTTGCCCAAGACAGCAAGCGAAAAAGATTTTATCGCTTGCTGTCAATAGCAACTACCACCATTCAACCAAATATTTAAAACGTCATTGTCACTTTGATTTAAATTTTCAGAATGTGTCTTCAGTTATGCTCAGTTGTGATTCACATTATTTGAAATTGATCGTTTGCAGAAAAAACGTTGTATGCATTACGAGTAAAAAGTAACTTTTTTGCTCTCGAGTGATTGCCGCTCTCCGCTTCGCGTCGAGCGGCAAACTTCACTCTCCGAGCAAAAAAGTTGTACTTTTCGCTCTTAATACATAAATAACTAATTTCTAGATACTCTGAATCATTTTCACACACAAAAAAAATAAAAAATTGCATTTTTAGATGAGATGGGATATTTTTAATCTTTAATTCTAATTCTAACGTGAATTTCTCCGAAAACTCCAGATTAGCATTTTTGGATGCACTTTTTTAGATTATTGAATCATTTGTCCACAAAAATTCCAAATTTATATTATTAGACGTTTAAGTAATTGTTTTCCGATTTAGAGTATAGTCTTATAGTCAATTTAAGGAAACCTTGAGGAAAACTCAGTAAAACTCAGAAATTTTGAGAAAAACTTGAGAAAAACTCAGGTAATCCTGATCCAAAAATCCAAAAATTATTATTTCTGGATACTTTGAAACATTTTTCACATAAAAAAAATAAAAAATTGCATTTTTAGATGAGATAGGATAGTTTTAATCTTTAATCCTAATTCTAACGTGGATTTCTCCAAAAATGCCAAATTTGCATTTGTAGACGCTCTTTTTTAGATTATTAAATCATTTGTCAATGACGAAAATTCCAAATTTACATTATTAGACGTTTAAGAAATTTTTTTCCGATTTAGACTTTAATCTTGTAGTCAATTTAAGGAAACCTTGAGGAAAACTCACTAAAACTCAGAAACTTGAGGAAAACTCAGGTTAACCTGAGTTTTCCCAAAATTTTATATTTCTAGATACCTTCAATCATTGTTCACAAAAAAAAATTAAAAATTGCATTCTTAGTTGAGATGGGATATTTTTAATCTTTAATCCTAACTCTCATGTGAATTTCTCCGAAAACTCCCAAACTGGGTGCTTTCTTGTTTACGGCTTTTTTTTTTAAGTTGAGATCACGCAAACTCGAATTAAATTGTCTTTATATATTTATATATAATTTTGTTTTTGCTATTGGTAGAGCAAACTGTCTTACTTCAATGAAGCCTAAGTGTCCTCATTATGTGTGTTGGTGCACTAAGCTTACTGAGGCAACCATCTTCTCAATAAAAAAAAAGTGAAGAAGATTCTATTATACAATTAAAACTTTGGCAATTTTTGAAACGAGAGCTGGTTTTATTCCGTGCTTGAAAGTGATAAAACTAAGTTTTCAATTATACAGCTTTGTGCTTTAAAAGCGAAGCGAAGTGCATGAAGAACTAAAATAGATAGTGACGAAAGAAAAAAAAGACAAATAAATTAAAATATAAGATAGCGATTCAAAATAAAAGGGTAAAGGATAGAAAATAAATCTGAAATTCCATTATTGCAACAATGTGCCCTTTAACAGAAATTAAGAGGTTAAAATGCAGAGAGGTAGTGAAGAAACCAATAGATTACACACTTTAGATACGCACTACTATAATGGAAGAAAAGAAGATTAGACGCAAAACATCTGAAATAAAAACTAAAAAGAGAATGAAGAAAGGGACTTGAAGGTGATAAAGCTAACTTTTCAATTCTACAACTTTGTGCTCTAGAAGCGAAACGAAGTAGATGAAGGGCTAAAACAAATAGCGACGAGATAAAAGAAGACCATTAAATTAAAATAAAAAAATATATATTAAAAATAAATGGGTAAACGATGAAAGATAAATCAGAATTTCTGAATTGCAGCACTTTTGCAGCAGAAATTAAGAGTTTGAAATGCTGAAGTAGTGAAGAAACGAAAGAAGAAACCACTAACCTGAAGGTGAGCGACTTTTCATTCATGCATTGGTGGGAATTTATGCATTTGATGGGAAAAAATTACGCTCATGCGAAAGTGAACTAGAAAAAAAACTAAAAAGTGAAATGAAGAAAGAGAAAAAATAATTAAGCAAAATCGTGCCCCTGTGAAGAAATTAACTAAATTAAGCAATAGACGGATGAGAAAACGGAAGGAGAAATAAAAATACAAAAACTGGAAATAAAGACGAATCTTCACCTATAAAATTCTCTGCACTTAAAATAGGTAGTGATAAAACAAAAGAAAACAACTGAATTTAAATATAAAAAAAGGAATTAAAAATAAAAAGGTAAACGATACAAAATAGTTCTGAATTTCCAATTTTGCAACACTGTGCCCTTGAAGAGAAATTAAGAATTTAAAGTGCTAAAATAGAGAAGAACTAAAAAAGGAAACCACTAACCCGAACTAACCTGAAGATAACGACGAGTTTTCGGTTATATAACACTACGCTTTAGAATAGGTATTACGCGCATGCGTTGCTGACCTAGTGAAGAAATAAAAAAAATATAAAGGTAGATAAATTTGAAGCTGGAGATAAGGTTTTCCTTTTGCAACAATCTGCCCTTGAAGAGTAATTAAGTCTGGACGGAGATTTTCTATTGCAAATTAAGAGGGCTCCTAATTAATAATTATAGCAGTCACCCCCCAATCCATGAAGATATGAGCACTTGTGTAGGGAGCCTAAAAACTGTTTTTAATTTTTTCAAAATAAAAGAGACTATAGTGGGGGTGATTCAGTGATTAAATTGCTATGTGAAATTTGATTCAATGAAGACTGAAATATCTGAAGTACCTACATTGACTACAAAAATACCGGGTGTTCGTTAGAAAAAGTCGTCAAGTTTGCTATAAATTTTTCACACAAAAAGATGAAATAATCAAAGTGATTGGACGTTCGTCACCTCTTCATTTTCTTTTGACATTGTCATCTATGTTCTCTGGTGGTTACCTTTGCCCCGTTCTCTGCCCATATCAAATCCAAAGCACTGATGGCATGTCAATAAAACCAAAACGTAAAAGGCCCACATTTTCGAGCGAGGAGGAAAAGTTGGTTCTTTGGCACGATTAACTTTCCCGCGCGCGGAAACTGCAATATTTCCGGTCTGAGCTTAACGCATTGCAGCGGACTTCGAAAGAAGAAGAGAACATTGAAGTTGGACGACGCGGAGAGCATATAGCTTCCATTGGGACGAGCGCGTGCGTCATAACTTTGCCAAAGTTTCGGTTCGCGGCTCTGGATCATGCAGTGTTGGTATGCGTATCCACATAATTATTTATCATGAGCAGGTATAATGCGAGATGCTCGTAATATATCGTCTTTGTCGGCGGAACGATTTGGTTGACAACGAGCCCTAATGGAAACGTATTTTGTAATGGATGGTGGCGCCTCTGCATTGGATTGTAACCGGGAGACGAAAGCTGCCAGGAATTGCTTCAAAGCGGGAAAAGTTGCATACGAGTTGACGATGCTCCGGGATTACGGTCCTATATGAGGCATATTGGCGAAGTTTTAGCTAACTTTGGTTATGCCAGAGCACTTCTTGGAAACTTCGGTGGTGATGCGGAGGAACATCTTGCGACTTGAAATGTTAATTTTACTTATGTGGTTAATCGGTTTTGGAATTTTTGGGTTGCCTATTACTTTTTTTGTGGACTATATATAATAAAAAAATTTGCATGAAAACTAACTTTTTCTTACCAACTACAGCTTCATAACAACAAGAAATTTAAAAAAAAATTACAAAATGTTTCCGTTGCTCTCAAGAAACACTTATTCATTATTTTTTAATGTTTGCCGTTCAATTCCACTGCATTACTTAAGTAAACTGAGTGATATCACTGTAGATAAGCGAGGGCGCCATCTAGGTTACAAAAAGATATGTAAATGACAGTACGTCAATTGAGCCAGGACCTTTCTGTAAGTAATTCTACATCGCAAGAGCCTACAATTGACTTAATCTTATTCTTGATATATGACCTATCCCAACATTTTTCGAATTCCATTACAGACAAATTACAACTTTTTATTTACTATTTTTTAGTATTTGCAGTTCAATAATTCCATTTCATGATTATTTTTGTTAAAATAATCTCAGCGACGCCACTGTAAATAATCAAGAGCGCCACCTAGGTTATAAAAATATATATAAATGAGAGTATGTCAATGAAGCCAGGATTATTTCGTAAGTAACTCTACGTCGCAAGAGCTTACAATTGTCTTTAAAATCTTGATACCTAATCTGTCCCAAACATATTCGAATTCAAGCAAACAATTTCATTAAACACAAACTGTAGTTTTTCATTTACTATTTTTTTAGTGTCTGTAGTTCAATTCGGCTGCATTATTAAATATTTTTAAGAAATCGGAGCGACGTCACTGTAGATAATCGCGAGCGCCATCTAGTTTATAAAAGGATATATTATTATAAAGAAGTACAGGACGTCAATCAAGCCAAAAGCTTTTAATAAGTAATTCTACGTCACAAATGTCTAGAATTGTCTTCAACATCTTGATATATTACCCGTCGAAACATTTTTCAAATTTCATTAAACACAATTTGTAGTTTTTCATGTACTATTAGTATCTGTAGTTCAATTCTACTGCATTATTAAATATTCTGAGTGACGTCACTGATGACTCGATAATCAACAACTCCACCTAGGCGATATGTAAGTGACAGTACGTCAATCAAACCTGGACCTTTTAGTAAGTAATTCTACGTCGCAAGAGTCTACAATTGTCTTTATAATCTTGATACATGACTCTCGTCCCAATATTTTTCAAATTTTATTAAACACACAATTTGTAGTTTTTCATTTACAGTTTTTTAGTGTCTGTAGTTTGATTCCACTGCATTAGTAAACATTTTTAAAAAATCTGAGTGACGTCACTGGAAATATTTTCGGGGGCCCAACTAGGTTTTAAAAAGATATATAAAGGAGAGTAGGTCAATCAAGCCAGGACCTTTTAGTAAGTAAATCTACGTCTCAAGAGTCTACAATGGTCTTTAAAATCTTGAAACGTGACCTGCCCCTACGTTTTTCTAGTTTTTCATTAAGTCATTAAACATTGTAGATTTCTATTTACTATTTTTCAGTGCCAGTAATTCAATTCCACATTATTAAATTATAAAAATAAAAATAAACTTATTATTAAATATTATTAAGTATTCTGAGTGACGTCACTGTCGAAAATCGAGGGCGTCATCTAGGTTATAGAAAGATATGTGAACGACAGTACGTCAATCAAGTCAGGACGTTTTAGTGAGTAATTTTAAATCATGTGAGACATATCACATTTTTAGAGTTTAATTAAAGGCAGAGTTTAGATACATTTTGAGTTTCGAAACAAAATAATATATGGAACTAAAGTTGCATACAAATCCTCTTCAAATGTATAAAACAACATAACAGCATACACTACAACAAGAGGACATTGCTATTAGTTTTATACTTTGCCTGTCCACTCTTGTCTTGTCTTGTCTCTCATTGTTTCTCGTCTTATGTCTTGTCTTATGTTACGTCTTGTGCTTTATTGGTTCTCGTATTGGGTTTTGTCTAGTCTCTCGTCTTGTTCCTCCTTTTGTGTCTCGTCTTTTCTCTCTTCTTGTATCTGAATTTTTATTTAAAAATCTGTTTTTTATTATTATTAACAAGCAATTCTTCAAAAACAAAACAGGCACTGGCTATCTGGGACCCTCTTTCCATGCTTACAACCTTCTCTGATTTTCAAACCTCTTGACTCTTTACAAGCAAAGGGATCCATTTCCGAAAGTATTGCACCTACTGAGCTTTTAGTGGGAGAAAGAGAGGATATCAAGAAGAACAAAAAACAATTAGATTTACTCCAATCGGCCCACTCGTTCCAAAAATTACTGGCTGTCAAAATTGAAAATTGAGAAAAAATACTTAATCCTCACCTTGGTCAGTTTTGAAACTTTTTTTGTGGTTTTTAATCGAAATGGAACGATTTCAGTCTCCTAGATAACATCACAAACTTTATTCGAAATTTAGCCCAAAAAATGATGTTTTTAAAAATGGCAAAAAGTCGATTCTAAAAGTGCCTTATAAATCGGTACACTCCTTCTAATGTTAGTAACAAGTTAGGCTTAAAACCGTGTTTTCTTTACGATTAATAATTCAAAATATTTCCAATTTTTGCAAAATGTGGAAAGTTTTTCTTTCAATTTGAAAGTCTTTACGATTAATAATTCAAAAAAGGTCCAATTTTTGCAAAATTTTGAAAATTTTTACGACTTAGAATAAAAATTAGAAATAAATTTTATTTGTGCTTCTAACTATATTCGTGCTTCAGACATACATATTTTTTATTTTTTATTTTTTACATTTTTTCTCTCGGTGCTTTTCATCGTTTCATTTAAAATCTAAAAATTTTTTTTTTTATTGTTCTTAATTTTTTATTTTTATTGTTTGTCACATTTTCCAATTTTTTTTTAACTATTCTAAGTTGGATTTTTTTATTGCGTTTTCATCCTTTCGAGGTAATTTTGACCCAAAGTTAAATAAACTGTAACTGTAATGGAAATGATTTGCATTGGAAAAATTTTAGACTAAAATGTTTTTTTTATACGGTATTAGCCTGAAGAGATTTCTCCAACGAGTCAAAAATCAATTTTTTTTTAATAATTATTGTCTCAAGAGGCACCTATTTTTAACCCTTTTAAACAATTTAACCCTAAAATTACAAATATTTTTAATTTATATTTTTAACGAGCTGCTTTTGGACATACTTTTTTAATAATTTCCTAGCTAATATAAATTATTTTTACTCTCGATGCTTTTCGTAATTTTTCATTTAGCTTCTTTACTTCTTACTGTTCTTTCAATATTCATATTTTTCTACTGTCATTTTTTGTGATGTTTCGTTTAAATGTTGTTTCATATTTTTTTACTCAATTTAAAGTGGACTTTTTGTAATATTGATCAAAAATTGAACTTTTCAAACAATTGCAATAGAATTGATTTGTATTGAGACAATTTTGGCCAAAACCTGTATTTTTTTAATATCAAAGCTTTGGCCTGACAAGCCAAAAACTGATTTTAATTGAGGAAGTTGGTCAAGAAATAAGGTCCTTTTAGCAAAATTTTTAGACGATTTTGTCCCAGAATTAGAACTATGCTAAACTCGACTTTTAATACTTCTACCAACGTCTTGTAGACTTCTTTTTTCTATAATTTTCTGATTTTTCCTCGCTCAACGTTCATGTAATTTTTAATTTCCTATCTTATTGTTTCTTTATTCTTTACACTTTCTAATCCTTTGTCACGTTTCGTTGAATTTTTTTGTTTCTTCAATATTTTTTGGTCGATCTTATTTAGGATTTTTTTTGTGTTTTAAACATCTCAATTTTTTTTGCCAACTTGTACTTTTCTAACTAGTAAACAATTGTCATGTAAATAAATTACTTGAAACAATTTTGGATAACAGTTTTTTAACAATTAACGATTCCAAATTTTTTTAAATTTGTGTATACAGGTTTAGCCAGAAATAGATCTCTTGTCAGCAAATTTTTGAAAGTTTTTAGATACTTTCGCCCACCGTTAGAAATGTTTTAAGCTTGTGCCTCTACGATTAATAATTCAAAATATTTCCAATTTTTGCAAAATGTCGAAAGTTTTTCTTTCAAGTTGAAAGTCTTTACGATTAATAATTCAAAAAAGATCAAATTTTTGCAAAATTTTGAAAATTTTTACGACTTAGAATAAAAATTCGTTATTAATTATATTTGTGCTTCTAACTATCTTCGTGTTTCAGACATACATATTTTTTATTTCTTATTTTTTATTTTTTAAATTTTTTCTCTCGGTGCTTTTCATCGTTTCATTTAAAATCTAAAAATTTATTTTTTTTTTATTTTTTATTGCTCATAATTTTTTTATTTTTATTGTTTGTCACATTTTCCAATTTTTTTTTTAACTATTCTAAGTTGGATTTTTTATTGCGTTTTCATCCTTTCGAGGTAATTTTGACCCAAAGTTAAATAAACTGTAACTGTAATGGAAATGGTTTGCATTGGAAAAATTTGAGACCAAAATGTTTTTTTTATACGGTATTAGCCTGAAGAGATTTCTCCAACGAGTCAAAAATCAATTTTTTTTTTAAATAATTACTGTCTCAAGAGGAACCTGTTTTTAACCCTTTTAAACAATTTAACCCTAAAATTACAAATATTTTTAATTTATATTTTTAACTAGCTGCTTTTGGACATACTTTTTTTATAATTTCCTAGCTATTATAAATTATTTTTACTTTCGATGCTTTTCGTAATTTTTCATTTAGCTTCTTTACTTCTTACTGTTCTTTTAATATTCATATTTTTCTACTGTCATTTTTTGTGATGTTTCGTTTAAATGTTGTTTCATATTTTTTTACTCAATTTAAAGTGGACTTTTTGTAATATTGATCAAAAATTTAACTTTTCAAACAATTGCAATAGAACTAATTTGTATTGAGACAATTTTGGCCAAAACCTGTATTTTTTTAATATCAAAGCTTTGGCCTGACAAGCCAAAAACTGATTTTAATTGAGGAAGTTGGTCAAGAAAAAAGGCCCTTTTAGCAAAATTTTTAGACGATTTTGTCCCAGAATTAGAACTATGCTAAACTCCACTTTTAATACTTCTACCAACGTCTTGTAGACTTCTTTTTTCTATAATTTTCTGATTTTTCCTCGCTCAACGTTCATGTAATTTTTAATTTCCTTTCTTATTGTTTCTTTATTCTTCACACTTTCTAATCCTTTGTCACGTTTCGTTGAATTTTTTTGTTTCTTCAATATTTTTTTGTCGATCTTATTTAGGATTTTTTTTGTGTTTTAAACATCTCAATTTTTTTTGCCAACTTGTACTTTTCCAACTTGTAAACAATTGTCATGTAAATAAATTACTTGAAACAATTTTGGATAACAGTTTTTTAACAATTAACGATTCCAGATTTTTTTAAATTTATGTATACAGGTTTAGCCAGAAATAGATCTCTTGCCAGCAAATTTCTGAAAGTTTTTAGACACTTTCGCCCACCGTTAGAAATGTTTTAAGCTTGTGCATCTACGATTAATAATTCAAAATATTTCCAATTTTTGCAAAATGTTGAAAGTTTTTCTTTCAATTTGAGAGTCTTTACGATTAATAATTCAAAAAAGGTCCAATTTTTGCAAAATTTTTAATATTTGCAAAATTTTTAAAATTTTTACGCCTTAGAATAAAAATTAGAAATAAATTATATTTGTGCTTCTATCTTCGTGTTTCAGACATACATATTTTTTATTTCTTTTTTTTTATTTTTTAAATTTTTTCACTCGGTGCTTTTCATCGTTTCATTTAAAATCTAAAAATTTATTTTTTTTTATTTTGTATTGTTCATAATTTTTTATTTTTATTGTTTGTCACATTTTCCAAATTTTTTTTTAACTGTTCTAAGTTGGATTTTTTATTGCGTTTTCATCCTTTCTAGGTAATTTTGACCCAAAGTTAAATAAACTGTAACTGTAATGGAAATGATTTGCATTGGAAAAATTTTAGACCAAAATGTTTTTTTTATACGGTATTAGCCTGAAGAGATTTCTCCAACGAGTCAAAAATCTATTTTTTTTTTTAAATAATTATTGTCCCAAGAGGAACCTGTTTTTAACCCTTTTAAACAATTTAACCCTAAAATTACAAATATTTTTAATTTATATTTTTAACTAGCTGCTTTTGGACATACTTTTTTTATAATTTCCTACCTATTATAAATTATTTTTACTTTTGATGCTTTTCGTAATTTTTTATTTAGCTTCTTTACTTCTTACTGTTCTTTTAATATTCATATTTTTCTGCTGTCATTTTTTGTGATGTTTCGTTTAAATGTTGTTTCATATTTTCTTACTCAATTTAAAGTCAACTTTTTTAATTTTGATCAAAAATTGAGCTTTTCAGATAATTGCAATACAACTGATTTGTATTGAGACAATTTTGGCCAAAAACCTGTGTTTTTTTAATATCAAAGCTTTGGCCTGACAAGCCAAAAACTGATTTTAATTGAGAACGTTGGTCAAGAAAGAAGGCCCTTTTAGCAAAACTTTTAGACGATTTTGTCCCAGAATTAGAAATATGTTAAACTCGACTTTAATACTTCTACCTACGTCTTGTAGACTTATTTTTTCTATAATTTTCTGAATTTTCCAGTTTTATTTAGCTCAAGGTTCGTGTAATTTTTAATTTCCTTTCTTATTGTTTCTTTATTCTTCATAATTTCTAATCCTTTGTCACGCTTCGTTGAATTTTTTGTTATTTCAATATTTTTCTATCGATCTTATTTAGGATTTTTTTATGTTTTCAATATCTAAATTTTTTTGGCAACTTGTACTTTTCCAACTAGTAAACAATTGTCATGTAAATAAATTACTTGAAACAATTTTGGAGAACAGTTTTTAACTATTAACGATTCCAGATTTTTTTAAATATGTGTATACAGGTTTAGCCAGAAATAGATCTCTTGTCAGCAAATTTTTGAAAGTTTTTAGATACTCTCGCCCACCGTTAGAAATGTTTTAAGCTTGTGCCTCTAACTATTTTTTTTTCTATAATTAGTATTTCAGATGTTTTAACTTTCGATTCTTTTTGTCGTTTTTTATTTAAAATATTTATTGGTAGAAAAATGATCTTTACTTCTCTTTTTCGATTTTTTCTGATCACCATAATATTTTATAAGAACGTCAACGTGATTTTTTTATACGGTTTTGACTCGAAATACAACTCTTATAACACATTTTTATTGAAAGAATTTTGGTCCAAGAAAAGGTCTTTTTACAAATGTTTTCAACAGATTTTTGCTTAAAATTAGAAACAATTTAAATTTGTGCTAATCTACCATATCTTTTCATTCGGTGCTTTTTTTATCGTCCCTCATTAATAGTTTTTATTTTTTATTATTCATAATTTTCTATTTTTATTCTTTGTTACGTTTCCTGCAATTTTTTTGTTTCTTCGTACATTTTTTTCTAATTGATCTAAGTTGGATTTTTTATTGTTTTTATTCTTTCGAGGTAATTTTGACCCAAAATTGAATAACCTGCAACTGTAACAGAAATGATTTGCGTTGAGACAATTTTAGCACCAAACTATGTGTTTCTACGATTTATGTTTCCTGATATATTAATTTTCTTCATACGGTATTGGCCCCAAAATAGAACTTGTCCAACGAGCCAAAAATAAGTTTTTTTTGACAGAATTGTGGTTTGAAGGGCAACGTTTAGATAATTTTTAAAATATTTTAATCTAAGAGTAGAAATATTTTAAATTTATGTTTTTAACCAGCTGCCTCTTTTATTTTTTGTTACTTTTTACTGTTCTTTACTTGTTCATATTTTTCTACTCTATTTTTTTGTGATGTTTCATTCAATTATTTTATATACATTTTTTTACCTCCAAAGTACCCCTGTCAAAGTGGAGGTACTGGTTTTATAAAAAAAGATAAAGACATTTTTTATTGCGGCTTTTTCGCCTTCGTCTTTTATGTCCTTCCTTTTATGTCTAGTTTTGTTCGAATTTAATTCGAACAAAATTAGACATAAAAGTGATTTTTTATTAAATAGCAAAAAAAAACTCGATTCTAAAAGTACCTCATAAACTCTAAGACATCAAGAAGAACAAACAAAAAGTTGGGTTCACTCCAATCGCTCTACTCACTTTCCTAACTGATCAATTTTAGAAAAATTGTTGGATTCTTTTTGCTGTTTGTGACCAAAATGGTAAGATTTTAGTCGCCTAATTAAGTAACAAACCAAATTCGAATGTAATTAGCTTCCAAAGTGATTTTTTCTAAAGAAAAAAAGTGAACTTTAAAAGTGCCCACTGAATCCAGACAGAAGTCTGTCTCCGAAAATGTCGCACATACCGAACTTCCTTTGGTGGGAGGTGTAAAAGGAGATCAAAGAAGAGCACAAAAAGTTGGATTCATTCTAATCGGTCTATGAGTCTCTTACAGGCGATTAAAATTGAAAATTAACAAAAAAAGACGTAATAACCTTCCTATTTGTTCAATTTTAGAAATATTTTTGGATTTTTTTTTGCTGTTTTTGACCGACATGGAATGATTTGAATTGATAATGTAACAAACTTCATTCTCCTTAAAAAACAGCGCAAAAAATGCTTTTAAAATACTCGCTTAATTGATAAAATTAGCTCATTTTTAATGCTGTTTAACACTGAAGTTAAATGCTTGCCACCATCGTCCCCTAAATACAAAAAAATCCCCTCTAATTGTAATTTAGCACCCCAATTTAAATATTTTAAACATCCTGCCTTAAATCCCGGCTCCATAATGCCAAAAGGGTTCTCATTTGAAAGGCAAATTTTTTCTTTCTCGACTTGTGTGTCTTTTAAAATACGCCATTCTCAAGCATAGAAATTTTTGCAAAGCAAAGATTGCGTTCTTTTAAAAGTGCAATCGTGTTTGACTTTGTCATACTTGCCTTTGTCGTTTACAAACGATCTGTTTTATTATTAAAAGAGAAATGGTGGTGCGCCCTTGAGATAAATTTGGAAGAAACCCGAATATAAAATTGGGCTAGACCCTCGACAGCAATCTGGATTTTATTGCTCTCGTTACAAATTTACTAGGATGACCTGGGAATTCAAACATTTTATATCTTCTCTTGCGCTCATTTTTCCCAGGTTGTTTGAGGGTATTATTAACATCATAAATTCGAAAGGGGACCGTCTTTTATGACTGTGCTTTTATTGCTCTTTTAGAAGGCTTATTAAATAATTACTAAACAAAAAGCTTCTAAACGATGTTTTGGTCCCCAGACTATTTGTCTCGTTTGGTAGCTGTCTTGTCGTGCGCTGAAACTGCATTAAATCAAAGAAACAAACACAATGCAAGAGAGAGGGAGAGAAGGGCACAATCGCTTAAAACGAGCAGCGACATTGTTACTGGACTTGTGTTGCGAGTAGCAAAATTAGGAAACTTGCTGCTGCCTAGCGCTGTTATTAAAGAGCATTGTTTGAGGGGTTTTCTTGGGCTTAACAAGCTGAAAGCGTACACTTGCCTTCTCATGCCTCGCTCTAAGACATGTACTTGCAATATGACGAGGACTCTCAATAATACGTTTAGAATAATAGAGCCTCTTGTGCATGAGTGTATGATGTAAGTCTCCAAGACAAGCGAATTGGAGCTTGAGATTGGCAACGGCTCTTGCAATAATACACCTTTCGCAATTTCCTTAATGGAGTAAATGTTTAGTGCTACATATAACTCATTCACTAATTTTTGGTTAATTTTTGTATCTTATCTTTTACACCTATAACCTTTTAGCATCTGTTTAAAAGATTTGATAAAATTGTCAAAGTCAAATTTATATCTCCTACTTGATGTTAATAATAAGTGAGTGGCTTACATTATGCTTGTTAGACGAATAAAAAAAAAACTCAAACAAAATGACATAGAACTACTGCTATAATTGGGGAAATAGCCGAGGCCCAGCTGCTAAACCGCTACATTTTCTTGATGGCTAATCAAACAAAAGAAAGTGAGAAAACCTATTTGTAAAAGTGTCACGTTCCATGGGTCCTCCATTAAATAAGCAATCTTTTCCTGTCTGAACATGTTCAACCTCTATCTTTTCGTTGTGTCTTTGTGCGTTACAAATGGAGCTCGATAAAAGCGATATTACGCGAGATAACCATGCAAATTTTATCAGAAATATTATCAGAAAAGAAGTGAAAATAGTTTTTTTATAAAAAATTTTCGGTGCCAAAATTGTATCAAGAAATATATTTATATTATAATTATTCGCACGTTAAAAAAAGTTCAGGTTAATCAAAAAAGAAATTGAAAGAAAAAAATAATTCAACAAAACATGGCAAAGGATAACAACAGAAAAAAATGAAGAATAAAACAACAAGAAGGAACTAAATAAATTAAAAACCAGAAAACTTCGAATTAAGGAACCTGAAAAAAATAAGGTAGGTAAAAAGGTAGGTATTGGCATTAATATAAAATTGACTTTTTTGGTCCAAAATCATCTAAAAACTTTGCAAAAAGAGTTTTGTTACTTCGCTAAAAGGGACAACAAAAAGCGTCTATGAAGTCATTTAAGTGCAATGTCTGGTTACGATGCAATTGCTCTTTCACACACTTTTCGAGTTCGTCCGAGTGTTATGTTTTAGAGTCAACTATGGTTCACTTTTACATGGGCATCGACTTCACAACATTCTTTTTCACAGTTTCCAGTTGCTTTCTGATGCTACTTCTGAAAATTGTGGAATAATCTGTATCTGTATGCTTCGATTAAAGAGAAACTTTGTGACGCGAGATTTTTAATGCGCTGTGACCAAATAAAAATCAATTAACCAAATAAAATCTCTATTTATATTTTATTTGATTTATTACAAGAAATTGTGGAAAATAAAACTTGTTTCTTAAATTCAATTTGTTGCCTTACAAAAATGAGCATAGAGTTGACGTTACAGTTACGTGTCATTTGAGATAATTGTGAAATATATCTTTGAGCCAATAGAAAATTTGTTGGCATGGTTAAGCACCCAAAAAACTTAGAAGTTCGAGCTTTAGTTAGGAAAGTTTGAACTAAAAGGAAATTTCTTGTTCACTTCGACGAATTATTACGAATATAAAAACGTACAAAAGTGTTGTATGTCAATGCTACGATCAAGTAGTGGCAGAAGAGAGGCGGGGCTTCTTATCGATGCTGAACTCGCAAACTATCTCTACAAACAACTTACATAGGTCTAAATTAAGAGAGTGTAAAAAAGCCAAGACAAAGTCTTTGGTTAGGAAGGTTTGAACTAAAATGAAATTTGTGGTTCACTTTGACGAATTAATATATAAAAACGTACAAAAGTATTGTATGTCAAGGCTACTATCAAGTAGTGGTAGAAGAGAGACGGGACTTCTTATCGATGCTGAACTCGCAAACTATCTCTACTAACAACCTACATAGGTCTAAATTAAGAGAGCGTAAAAAAGCCAAGAAAAAGTCTTTGGTTAGGATGATTGAACTAAGAAGACATTTCTGATTTGGGTAGAGGAGGCCCTCCTCTACACTCTCAACACGTATGTGTGTGGTTAGTAGAAACAATTTACTAGATTAGAATCAATGAAAAGCCCCACCTCTACACGAGGACATGCAACACCTTTATATGTTTCTATATATTACTTGGTCAAGGTAAACCAGAATGTTCGTCTTAGTTCAATCCTTCTTAACCAAACAGTTTTTCTTGGCTTTTTAAAGGAGGAAGAGGGAAGAGGGTCTCATCTATACTCTCTTAATTTAGACCCACGTGGGTTGTTAGTAGAGATAGTTTGCGAGTTCAGCATCGATAAGAAGCCCCGCCTATCTTCTACCACTACTTGATCGTAGCGTTGACATACAACACTTTTGTACGTTTTTATATTCGTAAAAATTTGTTAAAGTGAAAAAGAAATTTCCTCTTATTTCAAATCTTCCTAACTGAAAAACCTGAAATTGCAAATCTTCTTCACTCCATCTCTTCTGGCACTACTTGATCGTAGCATTGACATACAACACTTATGTAAGTATTTATATATTAATTCGTCAAAGTGAACCAGAAATTTCTTTTTAGTTCAAACCTTTCTAACCAAGGACTTTTTCTTGGCTTTTTTACACTTTCTTAATTTAGACCTATGTAAAGTCTTAGTAGATATAGTTTGCGAGTTCAGCATCGATAAGAAGCCCCGCCTCTCTTCTACCACTACTTGATCGTAGCGTTGACATACAACACTTTTGTACGTTTTTATATATTAATTCGTCAAAGTGAACCAGAAATTTCTTTTTAGTTCAAACCTTCCTAACCAAAGACTTTTTCTTGGCTTTTTTACACTTTCTTAATTTAGACCTATGTAAATTGTTAGTAGAGATAGTTTGCGAGTTCAGCATCGATAAGAAGCCCCGCCTTTCTTCTACCACTACTAGATCGTAGCGTTGACATACAACACTTTTGTACGTTTTTATATTCGTAATAATTTGTTAAAGTGAACCAGAAATTTCCTCTTAGTTTAAGCCTTCCTAACTAAAAAACCTGAAATTGCAAATCTCTTTACTCCATCTCTTCTGGCACTACTTGATCGTAGCATTGACATACAACACTTTTGTACGTTCTTATATATTAATACGTCAAAGTGAACCAGAAATTTCTTTTTAGTTCAAGCCTTCCTAACCAAAGACTTTTTCTTGGCTTTTTTTACACTCTCTTGATTTAGACCTATGTAAGTTGTTATTAGAGATAGTTTGCGAGTTCAGCATCGACAAGAAGCCCCGCTTCGCTTCTACTACTAATTGATCGTAGCATTGACATACAACACTCTTGTACGTTTTTGTATATTAATTCGTCAAAGTGAATCAGAAATTTCTTTTTTGTTCAAACCTTCCTAACATAAGAAGCCCCGCCTCTCTTCTGCCACTACTTGATCGTAGCATTGACATACAACACTTTCGTACGTTTTTATATTCGTAATAATTCGTCAAAGTGAACCAGAAATTTCCTTTTAGTTCAAACTTTCCTAACTAAAGCTCGAACTTCTAAGTTTTTTGGGTGCTTAACCATGCCAACAAATTTTCTATTGGCTCAAAGATATATTTCACAATTTTCTCAAATGACACGTAACGGTAACGTCAACTCTATGGTCATTTTTGTAAGGCAACAAATTGAATTTAAGAAACAAGTTTTATTTTCCACAATTTCTTGTAATAAATCAAATAAAATATAAATAGAGATTTTATTTGGTTAATTGATTTTTATTTGGTCACAGCGCATTAAAAATCTCGCGTCACAAAGTTTCTCTTTAATCCCTGAGATGAGACCCTCTTCCCTCTTCCTCCTTTAAAAAGCCAAGAAAAACTATTTGGTTAAGAAGGATTGAACTAAGAGGAACATTCTGGTTTACCTTGACCAAGTAATATATAGAAACATATAAAGGTGTTGCATGTCCTCGTGTAGAGGTGGGGCTTTTTATTGATTCTAATCCAGTAAATTGTTTCTACTAACCACACACATACGTGTTGAGAGTCTAGAGGAGGCCCTCCTTTTTCCCCTCTAAAAAGACAAGAAAAAGTCTTTGGTTGATAAAGTTAGAACTAGGAAAAATGTTTCGTTTACAACGACCAAGTAATATACAAAAACATAAAAGTGCTACATATCATTAGTCGCGATCAGGTATCATCGGGAGAGGAGGGGTAAAGCGATTTTCAATATCAGAAAGAGATGGCTCTTCAAACACACATGGGTCTAAATTAATAGTACAGAGGAGACGGTCTTCCTTCTTCCTAATTTAAAAAGCCAAGAAAATTTCTTTAGTTAGGAAAGTTTGAATTATGACAAAAATTTTGGTTCACTTTGGGAAAGTAATATTTTATATTGTCACAAAGAAGCAAAAAGACATAAAATTGCAACATTCTTAAAAATGGTCGAGCACGAAAATGGTTTAGCACGAGCGTTTTTGAGAGAGAAACGGCGGTACTCACGAAGAGAGTCCGGTTTTGGGGGTTTCACGAGGAGTCGGTGCGGAGCGCCGCGTTGGGACCGGTCGGAGGTCGATATTACGCCGGAAGGACGAACGACAACCCGTCGAAGACTAATTAAGTGTTTTCTAAAATTTGTTACCGTCCCGGTACAAGGGAGAACCACCCTTGTTGCCCTAAAGGAACTCTTAGGACGTCCAGTACCCCGAGAGTACGTTAAATTGTTTGACACGATACGGTCCTCTTCTACAGTTAAATTAGGTGAGAACCATTTGTTGTATCGGTTTCTGTTTTCATATTAGCCATTTTCTTAAAGTAGGGTAATTTTAAGGCACAGAAAATAGAACTTTACTTGAATCCCATCATATCATTTTAAATTTAATTCTCTAGTTTTGAAAGCCCCATTCAGTGAGTAAATCAGCTTAAGACCCTTCCACTATTTTATTCGTGACCTACCACATAATTTTTATTCGTGACATGGTGGAGGCGCCGGTTACCACGATGGCCGGAAAAAGTTCTAGATCGGAGAAGGAGCGGAGGGACTCTTCTGTTACGTACCATCTAGGCCGGCACTAAGTTCACTGTAGAGGAGGACCGTATCTTGTCAACCAATTTAACGTACTTTCGGGGTACTGGGCGTCCTAAGAGTACCCGTGGTTTCCTTTAGGGCAACAAGGGTGGTTCTGCCTAGTACTGGGACGATAACAATAAATTTTAGAAAATATTTAGTTACTCTTCGACGGATGGTCGTTCGTCTATCTGACGTAACGCCCCCAAAAAGATCAACCCGACTTCAAATCTTGGAGTCTTGCCTACGTGCAAGCCACCGAGCAAGGCCACAAACTAGACTCCATTCGTTAGCCTCAAAAACGACTTCTTTTTCTACATTTAGACAATGGGCTGGTACCTGATGGTGGTCGTTCGTCCTTCCGGCGTAATGTCGCCCTCCGACCAGCCCCGACGCGGCTCTCCGTACCGACTTCTCCTGAGTTCCCCCAAAACCGGACTCTCTTCGTGAGCACCGCCGTTTCTCTCTCAAAATCGCTCATGCTAACTTTATTTATTGTCAGCACATTTTCCCCAAACGATTGCAACCTTCTTTTCCATGACGTCCATGAGCAATTTGATGTACCCACATGTTGAACAAATTTGCCAGGTTTAATTTTTAAATTTGGGTCAACTAGCGCTTGGTTACTAAACCGGTGATCGGCCGACCATTTTTACGAATATTGCAATTTTATGTCTTTTTGCTTTTTTGTGACAATATATTACTTTGACCAAGTATGGTTGTGATCAGGTAGTGGCGGGAAGGGAGGCGGGGCTTCTCATTGAAGCTGAACCCGCAAACTATCCCTACTAGCAACTTAGATGGGTCTTTAGTAGAGTGTATAGAGGAGACCCTCCTCCCTCCTCATCCCCTAAAAAGCCAAAAGAGCACGCCCTCTTCATTCTCCATTGCTCTATGATAAATTTGGTCACACACCACACTTGCACTTTGAAGGAGGATGGTGAGCTGTCGTGGGTTTTCGGAGGAGGAGAAAAGTTTTCTCTATTTGCTCTTCTCTCTTACCTGGGCACCCTATGTCCAATTAGAGGATACATTATTTGACTCCCTACGTAAATAATGAAGTATTATTATCAGGTCAGGTAATTGTTTTTAAATTTACAGCATTATTGTACCCCCCCCCCCAATAATAGTGCAATTTAAAGTTGCTAGTAACGGAAAAACAACAGACTATTGCTTATGTTGCCCTTTATGAGGACATTTTATTGGTTATCAGACTTAATGTATTAGGTTAATGTATGATTTATATATAGCCATAATATGATTTATATAGCTGGATGCAGAATGCTGTAAAATATCCAATTTTTAAGCCTGCAATATGATGGGAAAGCTGACAGAAAAATCGTGGGAAGCTCGGGAGAATCTCGCATGAAAAATATATCTTGCTTGGGCTTTTACATAATTTTTTACTAAAAGAATACCTTTACGAACAGGGATTGCTGTTTCGCCTACACCATTTTTTTATTATTTAATTTAGCGAGAAAGTAAAATGTCAAAACATATTACTTTTAAAAAGTCTCTTATTCCATGTAGAGGATTTTGTAAAAATATTACAAGTATTCCTAATCAAGTTCAGTTACCATTAAACATGGAAAAATGTGAGAACTATAATTGTTGGCAGATATTTGAAGAGCAACGGTGGGGGGGAGGGGAAAATCAATTAATTACAACTAAACGAAATACAAATCCATGAAGATCAGTTGCTTATTATGGTTTTCACATTGTTTCCATGCTACACGATAACTAGACATATGACTAGAGAAAGGAGATAAAGGATTTTTTCTCCTTTCTCTAGTCTTAATATCAGAGACTTTTTGTACATTTCTGAATTTAAAAACTGAGTATACATTACGTGAGTACATAAAATGTTTAAATTTTTCCATTGTTAAGTACTACATTGGGGCCACATGTGCGATGTAAGTGTCTAGATCCAAGCATGGTGAGTTTTTGACTACTTGCAGTTTCTTGGTTTGGTGTTATATAACTAGTTTGAAAGAAGAAGAGACACTAACAAACCCTTAGTTACCATAAATTCGCGACCCTAATGACAGCACATGCAGGCCAAATCACGGTCACGAAAAATGGTCGCTTACACGAGCAAAGGCGTCCGCCATTAAGCATTCATGGGATTCAAAAACACATATCCCTCTCGGTCTGCATTTAAATTATGCAAGGGCCAAGCTGCAACCCCTTCTGAAATATGCAAACTTGATTTAGTCGGCCCTGTTTTGAGTGTGCACGGCCTCATTTACGATTTGAGGTGGCAACGTCGCCCCAGACTTTTGAATTATTAATTAATAAAGGGAGCGTGCCCAGGGGAGACTCTTGATGAAGTTAATTTGGCCCGAGTAATTGACTGAACGGGATTGTTATCATATTCCGCGGTTTGAGCCTATTTGTGTGCAGGTATGTAAGTGTTCCAAATAAACCAAAATAATCTAAAAACTAATTTTGAGATGTCACAAGAAACAATTACATAACATTTGATATTGTAACTTTTGTACTTGACAATGATCCATTAAAACTTTATGCTAAAAGGACTTTCACTTTTTAATTAACAAGGCTATAAAGTGAATCTAATAAACCCTCCTTTTAGCTTTTCTTTTTTCCTTTCGTCCCTTCTGAACTCGTGGCAATGAAATAAAAACACGTCAGACCTAATAAAGGGCCACTTTAATAAATGTACTTCCTTCCTCGAATGGTATTCTTTTTATCGAGCTGATAGTTACATAAATCGAATTTCTGCTGTTGGCAGGCAAGGGCTTTTAGACGATCCACCCTAGGGCTGAACTAGATGCGGTCTGTGCTACGTCACTATTACTATTATTGATTCCAAAAGCTATCAGTCTCGTAGAAAAGGCAATTTTTTCATTTGTTGGACTTGGGGCAAGACAATAAGAATATTTTAAAACATATAGTTTATTGTTGATAAATTTTCCATTCCTTTAATCCCAACAAGGAGTTAATTGGTGGCATTTTGGTTTATAAAGCTATTGCATTTATGAAACAAGTCAGTTGAATTAGTCTTCCATATCTCCGTCACATACTGTGATGCACCTTAGCTAACGATATAAAACCTCACTCAATCTGATGATTGAAAGTCGTATCTTTTGCCCTCTACTTACAAACATCAAGCTCGTTTTTATTGGGTTATATCTTAATTGCCCCTTTCCTTACATTCTCTGCATATCCCCCACGCAATTTTTCTCCTCTTGTCAATCGTCTTCACAGACTTTCGGTGGACGTCATGTCATATTCGTCGATATCCCATTTTGATCAAAAACGGTAAAAAAAAATCAAAATAATTTTTTCAAAATTGTCCAAAGGTCTTTTCTCTTTTGTCTCAATTTCTAACTTTAATCGCTTATAACTTTAGAATGAGTTTTTTCTCTCACTTCCTACCAAAGAAAGTCCCATGTATTCAATAGTTTGAGAGATAGACCCTTCGGTGGTCGATTTGACAGTACTTTTAGAATGTGCTTTGGAGGCATTTAGAAAAAACGTCCACTCTTATTATGTTTGTTACGTTCATAAGGGTTGAAATGGTTCCATTCCCAAATTTCGAATTTGACCAAAAGAAGAGTCTTCTCCCTTTTTCTCATTTTCCAACTTTGACCGCCTATAACTTTAGATCAAGTGGACCGATTGGAGTCAACCCAACATTTTTTTGCCTTAATACTTTCCTCCAAATCAAATTTCCCTAAACCACCCTTCCTTGACCATCAACCATAAGGAAAGTCTCAAACTCACACAGAAAAACATACACTCAGTCCACAAACCCTCCCTATTATAATAACTTCCAGATCTTTCATTTCAGGACTTCTTAATATTGGTAAAATAAGCACCATCTTGTCTCACAGTGGATGCTAAGAAGATGTTCTGGTCTTAGAATTCTGAATTTTAGAAGGTCATGAACCTTTTTTCAGTGATCATGAATGGTCATGGATAAAGTTCGAGAAAGACTACAAATCTTTAGAACAATTTATGTACCAACACTGTCGTCACAGTTGTTGCTTTTTGAATAAGCACAAAGTAAGTTTTAGACCATTTTGGTAAAGTAACTTTTGGCAACGAAGATGTATTTATTAGCTGTCTCAATCTCTGGAAATAGTCTGGCAACTTTACATTCTACCCTCGAATGGGGCACCTGGAGTGTTTCAGTCCAAGACTCGACGTCTTTATATTAACCCAGTAGACGACTCGACTCTTTATATTGTAACCACCCAGTAGAACTATTCTTCAATATTTGACAGAGTTTCATTCACTTCAAAGTGACTACCACTTGTTCCGTTTTGCATTTCCTCCTCTACATCTGATTTGCTGCTGTCAAGAACAACCAATTGACCGACTACGGTCCTGCAATCTCGAATCTCCCATGCTTTCTTTAGCATTATATTTTCTGTTCTAAGAGAGTCCCACTGAGGCCATAACAACTTCATATCTAACGAGTAGTGTAGTTAGGCGGATACTGGGCTCCTGATCACGTGTTATGAAAAGAGCGCATTGGTACTGCTTATTTATCAATGGTATTGAAAGACGTTTTACCAAAACCTGATAAAATATGGTGGAAATTTGGTTGTATTAGCTTTTTCATGATTTTCGTTAGACTTGAAAGAATCCTGCAACGAATCCATAACTAAACGAAAGGAAGAACAAATGAATTACTTGAATCTGTTGATAGGCAATACTAAAGCAAATTCGACTGTCACTGAGTGGATACTTTGGAGCTACTGCTGGCGCCTCCTGCAGAATGCAAAAATGCATTCCATCACGCTGTAAATCATCCTTTCCTGTCAAAAATTCATAGCCAACTTTATGACTTTTTCTAATGAATGCTCCGTAGATTAAAGCATTTTCTACAAACCAATTTAATAATGTGCTTAAGATAAGATGTAGGGTTTAACTCGCTGGCAATTTTACGTTTTATTAACGAACGCTAGTGAAGATATAAAGCGGTCTCCCAGCAGCGATTTTGGTTGTATATATTTGGTATTGTTTCCCTTTCGACACTTATAACTTTTAAACTGCTCACGTGACGGGATTTTGTTGTATTGCGCAAATGTACAGAAATAAACGGGCTCTCCAAAAATGTGGTCGGTTTGGCGGTACGTGCAGGGGTGGGGGCGACAAGTGGCGTACCAAAGTCAAAAATGCGGTTTTTTAGGTACCCATATTTACGGCGTCTTTGCCGTAAATAACTTCGGACTATGTGGGGTATAAAACCCTACGGGTAGATTTCCTCATATGTGTAGACGAACAATATTGACGTGTAATTCCGATAAGTTAAATAGGAAAATCTAGAAAAAATCGCAAAGTAGGGACGGTTTTTTGAAAAAATTTTGTAATGGTCAACTGGGCCTTTTGGACCCCTCGAGTTAGACTACTGGCCCAAGAGCGATGGTACCAAGAGAAAGGGAATATCCTTGGCTACTTTAGTCCTATCCCGCCAACGGTGTCAGTTTAATACAGAGTGGTCAAAAAAATGTTCAAAGACAATAAAGGAAAAGTGTCCAAAATAGTAAGGTAGTTTTTTTGCGATTTTTGAGAAAACTATGGAGCGATCCAGCTTCGGTGGTATATGGGCAACTAGAAGTCGTGGAGAGAAAAAAAAATCAGTTATTAGTTTTGGTCTAGCTCTTATACCGAGTGAGCTACAAAAGTTTTTCTGTGCCGCAATTTTTGCCAATTTTGGTGTACTTTTCTCACATTTCACCCGGTAGATTCAATATTTTCGCAGCAAAAAATTTGAAATAATTCAGGGAGGTAGTTATACACAGGGGCCCTTAACCATGCCAAACAATCAAGAGCCTAGCTTTGAATTTGAAATTGTGACGAATTTTTAAACTTTAAATTTCAAATTGCCACTTTGAGGTATATTTGTTCGGAGACCGTGCCTCTAATCGAATGGTTTTCTATCCCAGGGGATACCTTGGAATGTTTTCTTTTAGGGACTTAGGAACCACTTTTCGTTGGGACGTCGCGAAATGGTCTTAATTGAATTTCGAAACGAACGATCCAATTTTTTTTTTAATTTTGGCCGAAAATCCCGAATGGTTCCGATTCGCCAGCCACTAATCAAGTAATCGTAACAAGTAATCGGAAGCATTCGGCGGCCGCGCCCTTCTGCAACTGACAGCTGAGATTTTCCGAAATGTAAACATTAACTTTAAAGCCTCAGACTAAGGAAAATCGGCCGAAAAGCGGGAAAAAGTGTCTGACCGGGGAAAATTTGAACATTTCTAGGAAGATTATTGGCAAAATGCCCAGTCCTCGGACACGTTTTCACAAACACTGGTCGATTTGAAAATTTCGTGTCGGATTTCATAAATCATGATGGCTGATGACGTCGATTCCGATGACGTCGAGGCCCGACTACGTTGTCTATAGTTTGTTTGCATACTGTTGCTTTAACAATCCGATACAATATATTTTTTCTCCAAACGTCATTAAATTGCTACTTTATTTGACACAACAGACGAAGGTAAAACACTTCATTTCCTTAGTGTCATCCCGGCGGCAGGTAAAGTTTTTTCCTGCCGCTTGTCGCCGGCAGGTAAAGTTTTTTCCTGCCGCTTGTCGCCGGCAGGTAAAGTCTTTTACTGCCGCTCAAGAACATTGCGATGCGATATGCGAAGTTTATACTTACTTATATTTATTAATAATAAAATAATAAATTAGCACGCGCCTCTCTGGAAGTAAACTTATTATTGTTTCAGAATTCAGCCATGGAAACTAATAGTTTCGATTTATTTGTGCGTAAAGCAATTACCTATACAGTAGTTAAAAATAGCTATTTATGTAACCAGTTACGAATAGTCCGATTTTGTATAACGAATGAATATTTGCGGGACGAGCGCAGCGAGTTCCCGCAATTTGAATGAGATACACAAAAAAGGCTTTTTGTCACGTGTTTCATACAAGATTTTTTCTAATTTTGACTACAAATACCTACTTAGAGAGAGAGTTATTATTATTAAACTTCAATATTTACTTTTAAACCACTTTGTATCTACTTAATACCGTAAAACTATAGCAACGGTGTGCCACAACAGAAACCTGCAACTGGTGGTGAAACGAACTTTTCATCACTAGTTACGAAAGATTTTACTTTTCGTAACTAGTTACGAAAAGTAGGACGTTACGTCACTGTCATCAGTATTGAAAAGTGCCACTTTATATGTCAAAATTAGAAAAAATTATTTAATTTTTTATTGAATAGATTATTATAGAGAGACGATGACAATAATTAATTAAAAAATAGCAATAAAATAAACGGAGAATAATAAAATTATAATTGAAAAAAAAAGCCAGATTGAACCTGATTCGAACTTGGACCGCCAGGATAACAGTCACACGCTCTAACCATCGCGTTACGGAAGACTTTGAGATTTATCCGCATAACCGCGCTTACTTTCATATTGGAGGAATGTCCCATACACATTATTATTATTGATATTTAATTGAAAATTATTGTTCACATAAAGACCTTCTTGTTTTCTTGAAAACACGTAGGATATACGTAGAAACATAGCTTATCTAATTACAAATATTTAAATATACACAGACACAGCTGATGATATTTTTGAAAGCGCGTAATTTGACCACGTCAATCAGTGATGTACTTCACTTATAGAATGACATTAAATAAAAAGTTTTCACTTGCTTTTGAATTATGTGCAATACTTTTAGCTTTGCTATCGCTATAACACATCGAATATAACCTATAGTTAATTTATTGGAACCAAAAATGGTATATTTAAGCATCTAAAAACAATATAAAATAATCATGAACAACTTCAACTGACTATATAAAATAATCATGAACAACTTCAACTGACTACCCTCGTTACTCGGAAGTGACTGTTCATTGGCTGCATTGACTCCGTACGCCTGCTTGATCTAAATCGACAATACATAGGCGCTGGTTTCATTTCACTTTCTATGTTTTGAGTTGAATCTTTTTTAGAATTATTACCAGAAAAGTCCAATAAGGTAACAAATATTTGTATGAAAATAAGTATTGTAGTAGCAATTTAATATCGAAACGCAATGTATGGTACCTATGGGTACCATATACGTTTTCGATGATTGAAAGAGGATTTGACATTGGTGGCTGTCACTTTACCTGCCGGCGACGGGCGGCAGGAAAAGACTTTACCTGCCGGCGACGGGCGGCAGGTAAATTCTTTACCTACTGCTGGTAAGATTGTCTACATGTCTATTAGTACTAATTACAATATAATTAAAAGGTTTGGAGAAAAAATAATATGTCTTATTCGGAGCTAAAGTGACTTTCCTGGCTCGTCCGTGTCGGCGGACTCACTACGTTCGTCCTGCACAAACTGCACAGCCTCGCCTGAAAAGTGACACTTTCGCTTCTTATGAAACAATATACTATTACCAATTCTTCAGGGTGACTAAGACAGGGTGATTAAAAAATGGGGATATCTTTGAAACGGATAAAGTTAGAGAGCTGCAATTTGCTACCATGGTTCACTAGGTAATGGACCGCAAGTTGCCATGGGTCGAAACCTTATTTATGGTACCAAACCCTTGGGTACCATTAACGAAATTTTGCATATAAGTGTTCAGGCTTTTACACGTATATTTCTCATAAGAAAAACGTTGGGCAATCCGTATTATATGGGTGGAATGTAGATTACGTCATATTTGGGGTACCATTGATGGTACCTACATGGTTCAAATTTGGATGGTACGTACCTATGGGGTTATCATAAATTGTGATATAGCTGACTCAGCTATCATAGCTACAGTAGCTAATAATGATACATGGTTCAACTTTGGACGCTGGGTGCCCATGGGGGTACCATGAATGGTATTATAGTTTAACGGTATTAAGTTATACATGTTTTTTGAACCGATGGTTACATCAAGTTGAAAGTCGAATGGTAGGTTTCCCTTTTGTAAATTTCGCTAAAAATGACATTTCTAAAAATCCAAGATGGCCGCCTGAAAAGTTTTGCTTTTAAGCCGATATCTCCGGAACGGTTTGAGCTAGAAAGCGGAAATGTGGTACGTGGCTACTTTATGGGACGGGCTAGAGGTCGCTAAAGTCCAGAACCTTGCCGCGGGTACCGAAGGTTCTATTTTGGAAACTTATTAAATTTGTTGACACTTTTTTGCTACAACTTACTAACTTTTGCTAAAGGGCGCTGAAACTAAATATATCCGACGTTTTGACTTTTTGCTTACTGTACGTCATCAGGATATTCTTCTGTATCACAATTATTGCTTTAATTATAAATGTGCCACGCCCAAACCCCAAACAATCAGTTGTTCGTTTACGACTGGCAAGATAGCTTTAACGAAGGCCTTTCTGTTGGTATTGGTGCTGATTATTCAATTTTATCGTTTTTACATTCCGAGATTTAATTGATTAAATTTCTCATTGATAAGGGTAGAGTGATATTTATACCATTTTACAGCGAAGCTATTTATGATAATAGAACCACAGTATTTCAATTAAGTGTGAGTTGTCTCAAATACTGCTCAAAACGTTTATTACTATTTTGAAAAACGTTGAATGACAAATTAAGCACGTATTTTGTGGCCGTGAATGCTCTATTCATTGGTGTTAATAGCATCATTATAACATGTTTATTTTTCGAATTATATAGATATAAGTATTAAAATGTCCATAAAAAGTGGAAAAATTACATTTTAGGCGTCATTTTGAAGGGGAAGGAAATTACTGAAAATTCCAAAATTGCAAATTTTTTACATATTTTTGTCCCCTCTTTCATTCGAGACTATTTTTGATAAAATCTATGACAATCGATTTTGGCTCAAAATTTTCAAATTTGTAGATTTTTCTGTTTATCTTGAAAACGGTATGGCTTTTCGATTTGCCGATTAATATGATGTATGAAGAGGTCATTAAGGGCTAAAAGATTCAGAAAGAAGCTAGCTTTCACGGTTTTTGAGAAAATAAAAAAAAGTGTAAAATTTGTACCTTATTTTTGGGCCACCCGTGCTCAGTTACTGTTGTAGGCAAAGCTTCGAAAATGGGCTATACGTTTAGGTTTATTCTTCTTCTTCCTTAGCTCTTCTTATAGATTTTCTAATAAATCTTCATCGAAACGAGATATCAACTGTTAAATGCCACAAGGCACAATTTTGCTCTCAAAATTTAGGTTCTTGGGCCGGTTTGAGAGCCCCATATGTTTAGCATGAAATTTTCGATATGTGTCGTGTAAATCTATAGTAATCGATTTTATTTGTTACTTCCAGTTGTTTTATAATGAATAGGACGTCGATTTGTTTTAGGTAGTATAGGGTGAGTCAAAAAATTATGCAGAAAGATATTATATGCTAATAATGCAGAAAAAGTCCATAAGCAGTGTGTCCTTTACATAGAAAGGGTGGATTATTTAGTAGGTAGAGAAGGCGGAATAAAATGTTAGATATAGGCGATGAAAGCGTTATTAAAACTTACCAATTAAAGCAATTTTAATTATGCAGGTGTTTGTTTAAAGGAGTCTGGTGTTGTCAGATATGAGTATTTACAGCGAAATAATTCCTTCGCCATTTTATTCACAAATTGTTAAAAAACACTAAAATTATTCTACTTTTTTGGCTCCTCGTATAGCTTTTAGGATAAATCTTCATTAAAACGCGATATAAGCTGTTGAATGCTGATATTCACGATTTTGATCTAAAAATTTAGGTTTTTGAGCCAGTTGGAGAGAGCCTTATATGCTTAATATAGAAATATCGATTTTCCCATATAAATCAATAGTAATCGATTTTATTCGTTCGTTCTAGTAGTCGTATGATAAATAGGGCATATTTTTAAGGTTTGGATAGTATAGAGTGTCCCAAAAAAATTTTGTAACCTGGAATTTTAGTATTTTTCATGTAAATCGATATTAATTAATTGCGTAAATTCCAGTAGTTTTATGATAAATAGGGCGTAGATTTCCTGTTTTAAATAGTATTCGATGTCCCAAAAAATGATACAACATTCAACTTTAGTTTTTTTTGTTTACCAATATTTGTTTTTGTAAGTTTTATTCCCTTATTATAAACAATGCCTTGATTTCTGGTTTAGACACTCTAGGGTGATCCAAAAATTGGCAAATATTACATTTTTAGGAACATTCAAAGGTAGAAAACTGAAATTTCAATTGTAGATTCTTTTCATAATCACAATAAATATGTCATAAATGGGAACTTTGATATGGGTACTCGTGATACCATTTTGTATCCTTTTATGAATTTTAGCACGTTTTTTACCATTCTTCAAAAGCCGTTAAGTTTGCGAATATGAAATAAAGTATTGTAGACGTTTCAAAATTTCAGTTACTTTTAGGTATTAAAAATGACGCGTCTCAAGTATAATGCACACCATAAACAAACCAACTCAAGATTTCTGCTGACCAACTTGTTTATATCACCTTAATCACTTTTTCCACTTAAAGAATATGAAAGAGAAAAGTTTCGAAACTTGTTCGCTTTCAAATAAATAAGCATTGTTGTTTTCACCGCAATTCTAAATAAAACCTAAACATTTTCATCTCTTAACGCTCTATCTCCATATTAAGCAAATCGCAAGGAAAAAAATCCTTTGCCATAACATCAAGAACATGTATATTTGTAAAGGCTTTCACGAATGAAAATACATTCTAAGCGTTTGCGGGGTTTGAAACCGTGGCTCAAAGGAACTTCTTCCTGACATTTCGTCCACAACTGCGGCGGGCATTATCAAACACGTTGAGGCAATTGGGAAGCAGCTGTGGTGGCTGAGGATAATCCAGGTGGTCTAATCCACTATATAGATCCTTCACCATACCATTCAGAAACTATGGATTGCTTTAACTTTTACTAACCAGTGCTTTTCTAGATAGTAAAATTACTCTACCCAATAATTCTCTACGAAAACAAATTTAATTATCTGCAGGTCCCGAACTCACTAATTCGATAAATCGCAATTTCGGTAATGCATGGGCCAATAAAGGAAGTTTTTACTTTCGATAGAGTTATAATTTTGGCGGTAACACTTTCTGAAATAGCGCTCTATACGCTCCGACCTCAGGTCATAAATATTGAAACCAAACTACCGACCGGTGGCGCTATCATTTAAAGTTATCGGGTTAAAGTTTAAAGAATAGCAGGAGCCATTGTAGCATAAAAGAGATGAGTGGGGCTTTAATGGTGAAGTATGGCTCACACGCGTAGGTATTTGTTTAAATGTGTTGCAAGAATAATAATGATTTGTCTATTTAGATAGTTAAGTGGGAGAAATGAAGAAACTTTTATTGTTTTAACCAGCTAAAGACTTATATAAAGATAATAAATAATGTTATATTTCAAAGATTGTATCTTGTCGCTCTAAAGCTCACTACGCAGTTACCTACACATTACACGATTATTTCATATAATAATTAAATTAAAACCATTCACAAAATTGGGCTTTCTCTCATCATTAGCCTCCCTAGTTGCTGATTTATGTTGTCACGTTCGCTTATCATACCCCCTTTCATTTGGCAGTGAAAATGACCGGTTTTTGCACCACAAGGGGAGATAGAAGCATGTCACATCGTTATTAAAAATTACCCAAAAATGTGGGGGGACAAAAAAATGTATATTTATATATATTATGGCACATTAATATTGATGTTATTTGGTCGTAGGCGAGGATTTTTGTGACAAAGTTTTATCTTCTGTAAATTTTAAGTCTCCAAAGCAGCATGATATTTATCTTTGAAGCCCCTCATGCTGTTCTCAACAATTGTAGTACTTAAAGAAAAATAATCCCACACTTTGATTTACTACTTACGTGTTTCGCTGACGCTGGGCTCCACTTCGGTAGGAAATAGGAAAGTTCCCACTTTGCCCGGCTTCGCGCTATCTGCAACGGAAATGAAGCATTGAAGTTTCCCTTGTATAAGCGATTATTTGCTCGCTTTTGGATAGAAAAGAAAGTCTTAATTAAGTTTTCATGGGGAGTCGCGGGTTTCCAATGCGGAAATTACTCTGCCAGAAATGAAGAAGTTAATTAATAATTGTGGAGCACCCAATAAAAAAAATCGATAATTAAGTGACTTAAAAGTTAATTTTTTATAAGTCTCAAAGCCGAATGAATCGTATAACAATGTTAGAAAGTGTTTCATGAGGTTATTAAAATGTTTATTTACTTGAGATGAAAGAGGATAAGAACCAGAGCCAAAAACAGTAGAGTTCACTCCCATCGATCAACTCGATGCAACGTTATAACCCATCAATGTTTGATAAAATTTGAGAAAAAAGACGAGACCTCTCCCACTAATTTGAAAAAAAATTGAAAATTGTTTTTGTTGTTTTTTGATTGGAAAAGAACGATTGCAATCCCCTAAGAACGGAACAAACTGAAAACAAATTAAATTAGCCAAAAAATTAAGTATTCTAAAAGTTCTTAAGAATCGACCACCGAAAGGGTCCATCTTATGAAATTATTGAACCACTGGGACTCTTGTTGGTGGAAGTAAACAGACGACACCAAGAAAAGAACAAAAAAACAGTTGGATTTCAAAAAAAAATATTTTTTGCTGTTTTTAATCGAAATGGGATGATTGGATTCCCTAAGAACGTAACTAACTGAATTCGAACAAAATTAGTCCCATAAGTGGCATTTTTTTGAAGCGTACAAAAAGTCGATTCTAAAAGTGCACAAAAAGTGACCACCGAAAGATTTATCTAAGAAATCATTGAACCAATAGGAGTCTTGTTGGTGGGAGCAGAAAGAGAACACCAAGAAGAGAAAAAGTTACTTGGACTCACTCCAATTGTTCCGCTCGTTCTAAAATTATAGGCCATCGAATTTAGCAAAAATCGAAAAAATCTGGAATAATACCATTTGGCTAATAAAAAAAAAGAAAACAATTTGAATTTTTTTATGAAGTTATTGTTCGAAATGGTACGATTTCAGGCCTATGAACATATCAAAATACGGCTCAGAACAGTCCCATAGGGGAGTTTTGTATTTAAACGATAAAAAACTCGATTCTAAAGGTGCCTTTTTAGGCACTTTTAGAATCTAAAAATGCCTAAAAATGGACCACAGAAATGGTCTCTCTCCGAAAAATAATTGTACAATGGAATAAATAGTAAAAACGGGAGGGGAGATAAAGCAAAACAGAAGGAAAATGAAAACAGAAGGTCAAAAAAGAAATATAGAAATTAAAAAAAATTGCAGAAAGCTAGAAATTGAAGAATGTCTTGATACCAACACTAGCAATTAGAACAGAATAATAGTGAACAAATGAACAAGAAGATAGGAAGAAAGGAGCAAGAAGAAAATAAGAAGGGCGCAAAAGTTAGCTTGGAATAAACAACAAAATTTGAAAAAACCTTATGGAAACAAATATAAATTAAAAAAATAAAATAACAATAACAGTAAAATAAAATATGTAATTCAGACAATTTTATTCATGTAAATTGCACCCAAAAAATGCCAAAAAAGAGTTTGAAATTTTACCAGTAATTTCAAAAAAAAATGTGGTATAAACACGATAAACAATAAGAAAAAAACTAAAAAAATAATTAAGTCACAAAAATAATTCTAGAATCGTTGTAGCAAAAACGTAGCAAAAAACGTGTGAAAGGTGAAACTAGCAAATCCAACAGAACAAAATTCAAATTAAAAGTACGAGGTATCCCATTTTCTCAAAAGTAAGAGAAATTCCACCTTTGAGGGGTTTCTTCCTTTTTTTTTAAGACAGCAAAAAAAAAAGGTAAAAACGTTTACCTCTTCTTCGGTAAATTGAAAGATAACTGAGATAAGGAGGAGTGCTTAAAAAAAATTTTTTTTCAATTTCACCCTGTATTTCGCTTTTAAAGGGCTACGAAAATTGTTGGCGTCATCTTTAATTTCATAAAAAAGTAGCACACTGCCCCGGAAACGACAACTTGCTATCTTGAAAAGTAAAGAAATGCTCTGCGAAAGGGCCAAAAATGGAATACCCTGTACAGGGATATCATTTTAAGTCGCTCACTCGATTAGCAGCTTTTCTGTTACACTTTTTAAAAATTTGATACATGGGTGTTGTATGTCAAAAATCAAGATGGCGTCGTACGTGGGGATCACGTATCAAATTTTTAAGAAGTGCAACAGGAAAACTGTTAATCGAGTGAGCGACTTAAAATGATTTTCGAAATTCAACAATTTTGCCACCCTGTATAATCGAAATGCCTAGAGATAGATATACGAAGTTGTATATTTTTGTAATCTGCTCGTTCAGCTCTATTAGATTGTCGGTAAATATATGTGTGTTTCCATTTAAGAAAAATCAAGATGGCGTCGTACCTGTCAAACCGAGAGGCCAATAAATTCGCTAACCCTGGATCCGCGGTCGGCCTTAGATGCCACATGACCCCCACGTATCAAATTTTTAAGAAATGCAACAGGAAAACTTCTAATCGAGTGAGCGACTTAAAATGATTTTCGAAATTCAACAAATTTACCACCCTGTATAATCGAAATGCCTAGAGATAGATATACGAAGTTATATATTTCTGTAACCTGCTCCTTCAGCTCTATTAGACTGTGGATAAAAACATGTATGTTTGCATTTAAGAAAAATCAAGATGGCGTCGTACCTGTCAAACCGAGCAGCCAATAAATTCACTAGCCCTGGATCCGAGGTCGGCCTTAGACGCCATACAACCCCGATGTATCAAACTTTTAAAAAGTGTAACAGAGAAGCTGCTAATCGAGTGAGCGACTTAAAATGATATCCCTGTACAGTAAAACTGAATAAAAAATGGCTTAAGAAGCAAAAAAAGTAAAATAAATAGATAAAAATATAAAGAACGCAGTTTAAAAGTGTCTATAGTTAACCAAAGAAACATGAAAAAAAAAATAAAAAACTGAAATGTAAAATCAAAATAGGGTTGAAAGACAGAAAATTGTAGATTGAAAACTGAGTAAATAAAAAAAATGGTGAGTCAAAAGTCTAAAGTGAGTCAAAAAAAATAAAAAAAGTTTAGAAAAAAAAAGAAGCAAGAAATAAAGACATTGAAAGGAAAAAAAAGATACTAAGTAAAGAAAAGCAGTTTTGCCAATTTGTACACATCGAAAAACCAAACCTTATGATGTAGGGGGGTTATCCGTCATTTAGACCCAGAAGTATTCCATAACGGGTTTATTTAAACAAATTAATCAAAAGTACTTGATTCTTAAAATAATAAAAGCATAACACAATCTGTCCCCTTGAAAGTCCTCCCAACATCTCTGTCATTCGTCAAAGCTGACGCAACTTTCTTAAGACAATGACAACCAATCATTCTGTCACTAAATATTGGCACCTTAATTAAAGATCACATTTTGCCGTTCACAACAAGTACAAAAATGTTTGTTAAACAAAAAATTAATAGAAATGGACAAAAGATATTACTTAAAAAAAGGAAAAATAAACAGTAGACAAGAAAGAAAAATACAAACATTCCCAAATGTTTCTTTTTGGGAAAACAAGACAAAATTAAAAGTTGAAATAACTGCGAATAGCGAGAAACTGATCAAAAGGAATGAAAATCATAGAACAACGATCAAATTCTGACAAAGTGATTGTTAAGGAGACTTAAAAACATCTACTTAAATAAAAAACGACGCAAATGGACAGTAATGTCGTTAAATTAAATGGTTTTATTGGTTCTTAATTCATTACCATTAACACTAGATACCGACATTTTTACCCACTGAAATTCATAGATTTATAATTGCCACTTTCAAACCATTAAATTATAATGTGCACTTGTAGGGAAAATTTTGTTCAAAATACGTCTTTTTTTCTCTGATGATATACTGCTGCCATCTCTTATCTTTTAAACTAACATTTGCCACAAATCAGTGCAGCTCGCTTTAAAATCCGGTATCGATCGTTTCATTTTGCTACAACCCCCATCCTACAGATGGCGCTTATTATAATCAATACCGTAATTCTAAACTCCTCTCATAGAGGGCGAAATCATTACCAATGGCTCAATTGTACTAAAATTTGTACAAACTTTAATAACTAAAAAACTTGTAGCATAAGTAAAGATTTTTACCTATAAGATTGGATTCCTCCATAAGCTGGAAGTGGTACCGCGCCTTAAACCCTTGCCCCGGACTATCCGAATTGGCTACGAATTCTATGAACAGTTCTGACCCTGTTGAAAGTACCTCTAGTTCGTTGCCTTCGTTGCAAAGTATTTTGATGGCCGGGTCGGAGTTTGAGCTCCCATCGTAGACCCGGATGAGGTCTGCACTGTGCAGGCAACTGAAAATGCATGACAATCAGTAAAAATGGTCATATAGAAAGTGATTAAAAGTTTGCTTTGCTACTTATGAATTCTGTACTATTTGTTGGTTTGAGTGACAATTTGAGTCATCCTCAGAATTGAATTTAAGTAAAAGAAATGTTTCAGCGTTTCAAAAAATGGATTTTAAAATTACTTTGTTTTGTTTTTATTTGTCTTGGAAAAGCTTTATTTATTTTAAAATTTGGAGTTTTAAGCGGCCTGACTGAATCTTCCGATGGTTAGAGGTGGGGCCTCTGTCACAAGTTAATTTTAAAGTTCTTATGATGGCACTCCCGATAATATCGAATATACAGTTAAGAAAAGTCATGCAACAAAGAAAGTTGCAATGTTTCAGAAGTGACGAAAGTCTTGTAATAGAAAGAAGTCTTGTTTTTCCCTAGGAACTTTTAGGTTTCTAAAACCATCAGTTTAAAAAAACAATCATGAATGCAAAATACGGCCCTAAAGCTGCTAAAAATAACCTTTGCCATATGGTATGAAATTCGGTGTAATTAACTACATTTTTCCACTAGTAGGTTTAATACGGACCGTTAAAGGCCAGCAGAATGACTGTAAAGTAGGTTTTCTCGTTTTGCTTATAAAACAATTGAACATAAGCAGTCTATAATGACAACGTTATGGCCGATTAGCAGGGTTGTTACAGAAAGGCAAGAAAGCGTATCCGTATCGTCGGCTACATTGTACTTTTTATCGTTAGAATGTATTTTAGCCTGGCGCATTCGCCATATTGCAATTGGGAGAATTTTTACATTTACAACAATTTTCATTTATCTCTTGTTATTTTATATCCACTTCTATATAATTATTATTTCCTCGAAGTCTCTCAGTGACACTTGCTGCGTTTGCTCGTCGTTCTCCTGAATCCTGCTCCATTCCAAGTTTGTTAATTGTACTATTTTTCGATCAATTGTACATGGTTCTTTTGCACTCTCATATACTCAAAACAAAGTACATCGGCATGACATTCCTGGTGTTGTTATAAGAAGAAACACAGTGTGGCTAAATTGTACTTTTTATCGTCAGAATGTACTTTCGCCTGGCGCATTTGTCTTATTCTGAATATGTGAATTTTTGCATTTTAAACAATTTTTATTTTTCTTTTGTTATCTTATATCCACATCTCATATTCACTTCTATATAAACATTATTTCCTCAAACTCGATAGTGACATTTCCTGCGATTGCTCGTCGCGCTCTTGAATCCCGCTCCGCTGCAAGTTTGTGATTGTACTATTTTTTGGTCAACTGTACTGTGTAGTCTCCAAATAGAAAACAATTGAATATAGAAGTAGTCAAGGCCTCAAAAATGTAGCTTGGAACCCGAAGATCAGCCCGGTTGCTAACTAATCCGCATGCGTCCTCTAAACAGTTAAGCTTTATTTTTGCCGACGTCGGGCCAATCAACGTTGGCAAAAGGAATTTCTCAGCCAAACAACATCGTCATAATTTTCGTGACGTAAAATGCAAAAGCGCTTGGTGTTAGTATAGAACCTTTTTCCTGATCATCGTACAATTTATAAAATTGTAAATCGTAAGCATCCAAAAAAATACAATTTTGGTTGTAAATTTTGGCTTTTTAGCAGCTTTAGTTTGTGTTGGTGTTGTTTTAACTTCAAGTTTAAATTATTTCAATAGCCTTTCAGTTTATTGCTGTACTATTTTGCTTTTTTTCTGCTGTTCTGTTAAGTTCTGTGCTATTAAATGATTACTTTAAACTTGAAACTGAAGATTCCGGAACCTTTCAACATTATTCTATTTGCAATTATTAACAAGCCCAAATATCCATAAAAAAAAACGTGGATGCCAAGAAGAACAAAATTATAAACGTGCAATGCATAGTGTGAGAGTGTGAGATGCTGAAAAATCTCCAGTGGATGGAGTTTTCTTGGGGTGAGTAGATGTAGTATGTATTTACTTTTTTTTTATACTTGTAGATTTGTATGTAGATAACTAAGGGATAACATCTTTATTGGCAATATTGCGTAACTAAAGGCTTTGGAAGAAATCTTCACAATTAAATAGATGCCGTCCTATAGCAACATCAGTACCTAGCATTTTTGCACTTTATTAAAAAGTCTATTTTTCTAAAATAAATATGAGAGAAATAGGAATTTTCTCTCATATGTATCTAGTTGAATGAGTATCGGAAAAGTAGTTAGTTAGGTATTTAGGTAGCTACTTATATGATATGAAGTACTACCTATTTTTATTTTTACTTAAATGTTGTTGGTGTAGGTAATATACTACCAGCTACCATCAAATTTGAACTCATATTTTGAACATGATAAGACCAATAATGGATTCCAACCCAGGAAATGATGAGGATTATAATTTAAGAAGTGTTGAAGCTTGTCATAAGAGTTATTTAATAGAATTGGAGGTAGCTAATAATTTTTTTTAAAATCTTTTCAGATTTCTATCGGATCCAGTGGTTAAGAATTCTTGTATAGATTTTAGTGTTGGTTGTGGGGTTACGCATCTAGGAGAAATTGACTTCATCATCCGGAGCCACTTTATAGGCGAATGGCACTTTATGGCAGAAGACCTGGGAAAGAAAAAGTTGAGAAAATATGCTGCTCCCACTATTTTAAGTCCAGGTAATTAGAAATTATTCTTTATGCAAAACTAATTTTTGTTTTTCTTCTAAATTTAGAACTACCTGTTAAATTTAACTGTTGGGTACTGATAGTTTTCTGAGCCTTACATGATGAGAGATTTAGATAGAGATCAGAAATAGTGACACAATATGTAGAGAAAAAAAAACATTGATTTATTTTTTTTTAGCTATAAATGGGATTGTATATATACACTATAAGTGGGTTTATTCATGAGAATAAAGAATAACGTTTAAGAATGAAAGAATCTCGGAAAGAATAAGATAATGGTTGGTTACGCATTAATCAAAACATGTGATTATTAAACAAATATTGCTTAATGCTAAGGATTAAGCTATCTTTCAATTTAAATGGTTTTATCTTTAAATAATAATGTAGGTAGGTTATTCCTAAGCTCATTCCTAAGTAAAACCATATTCTTATGCTTAAGGCCATATTGTTATTCTGATGTATAAACAGCACAAAGTAATTTGTTCTGTAGACCCTATAGAGCATGTCATGCTTACAATATTTTTCTTCTATGTATCAATTAAAGGTTCAATAACACTGATATTATATACCTAGAACATTTAGGTACATCCACAACCTACAGGATGATAGGATACTAGAAAATATTGACAAACAACACCATGGAGTTTGGGCAACATCAAGTGTCCTTCAGAGCATTTATGCAATTTGGCACTTCAACTTTGAATTTTATCTTTTCAAAACTCAAAGGATTTTATAAATGTTAGATTTTCGACCAACTTTGGAAAAACAATGCGAAGCAAAAGATACATTGCAGCATGGGCTTTCTTGTCCAAACTGTGTAACTTTTTTCCACAAGTCTTGATGACATTCTGAGTGGTATCCTTATCATAAGACTTTGGAAACTATCAGTCCCTATTGCCAGACTCTGACTCTGTATATAATTTCCTATAACCTGGTATGAACTTTTGTAACATTAAAGGAAGAAATACAGGGTGATCGTTTGGAGTTTAACCATCGGGATGTTGGTTATTTGAGGAGATACAACGAAGATTAAATTAGGGCAAAGTTGCGCAATTAGGAGTCTATAAAAGTTGTTTTCAAATTTTGAAAACTTCGGCTGGTTTTGGAAATATTCACAAAACGTTTTTATTTTTTCTAGCCTTAATTTAATGAGTTAATTAAAAACAATTTAACACTTCTTCATAGCCACTTCTTGCTTTCTTCAACGCTGCATTTTCAAATTTAAAATCCGACGTTTCATTTTCATGCAAACAACATTGCTTCAATTTTTTTTAGATACAGTCCTGTATTTTTTATATCAGATTCTGAATCACCCTGTAACTCTGCAATAATTAATATGCAACAATTAATAATTAATTTTTAAATTTAATTAGAAAGAGCAAGTGCCTTAATAAGGCATTGCACTTTCTAATTAAAAGATGGTACTTATACAGACAATACAATCAGATGAGGGAGTAAAGTTATTTATGTTCTATTTAAAATTATATAATATATATCTGTAAGTTTTTTGCTCCAGCATGGATAAGTCTTAATAGTTATTTTCATAGTTAAGTTTCATTTTCACAGTTAATAGTCACTAAGTCTTAATAGTTGTTTTCATTAACCGACCGCCCTTATCGCTTTGGCGGAATGTATGACCGTTAATATATTTATTTCCTGTCAATCTCTAGGTCCAAAATTCAAATTTGATGAGTGTACAACCATTGACATGGAGGAACCGCAGAAGGCAAAATATGTTCGTCGCAAGAGCGTCACATTATTTTCAAAGGCAAAACAATTAAGAGGGTCCAAGACACGAATAAAATCTTTGAGATCTCTTCTAATAGTTCTCAGGAAAAAGGAACTTCTATCTAATGAATCCATAGATCCTCTACTGGAAAGATTGTTTTATTATATAATATGACAATAATAATTTATAATAATTATCATGTTAGCTCTACTTCAAAGCACAGATTGTTAAAACATAGATAATTTTTAAAAAAATCTCAAAATCAGTTATTGAATACAGGATGTTAAAAAATTATTTTGCTCTTTAGTTTTTAATTTATTTTTATTTAGGTATGGTTTTTATAATTCTTATATACTTATCAAGACTTGTAATAACTGACACAAAAAAAATAACTAATAACAGATTAACCTTACATATTTTTTGAGCCTTGTATGTTTTGAAACAGTTTCAACTAATAATAAATGTAATCGCCTTATTTAACTTTAATAGCTTTACAAAGAAATAAAACTTAATCGAAGGATCCTTTGGAATTATTGAAAATTGCTTTCTGAAATACACTGTAAATAACACTACAATAACCTATACGTTGAATACATAACTTATACGTTTTTTTAAGTAAAATAAGTAAAGAATCAATGTCGTTTATTTTGATTTTGGTGCACAAATAAACATGGCATATATAAAATATGTGTTTTTAATTTACCTAACATTTCAAACCTTAATATCACATATCTTCAACATATGTTTCCTAAACCTCTGAATGAAGAAATCCACATTTTTTGTTTTTCAGATTACCGTAAAATAGTTGTACTGCTTCATTGACCATTACTCAATTGAAAATATTTTTTTATAGGCTAGTGGTACCCAAGAGTTTTATAGACGTCATAGCAGTACAATTCTTCAGCATGCAGAAGTGGCGCGACCTTTTTTACGCGCTTGTCTTCATTCATCTTAAAATTTAAACTGTGGGTTTCAATGCAGGATGGAAACTCCATATCCGAACTACTTCCGTTTTCCTTCCAGGAAATTGGAAGCCAGTATGACAGACTTTCTTTGTCCTTCACTTAGACCAATGTTTATCAACCCTGCAACAAAGAAAAACACCGATACATTTTTCTAATGTTGAATATGTAACAATTGAATTGGCGAATACAATTCTCAATTTAATATAAAAATCAATTGTTTTGAGCACATTTGATCAAAAGACTGCTTAATCATAATTAATGTAATAATGTGATCACTGAATGCCTATTAATTGATTAAGTCATATGCTCCCTATTAATTTTTCGATCCTCTGCTTACTTTCCAGCAGGAGTAATTTAGTAGAAGGCATATATAATAGAGAGGAATTACTAACTTCATCTATGCCAATGAAGTAAATGTTTAACTTATTTGGTTCTTCAACTGCAACATGGTTGTGGCCTTTACACATTAATTTACACTGAATATAAATGTATATAAAGTTTAATACAGTATTTCTATAGGGATAGGGTATCCAAAAAAAACCTCGAAGCAAGCCATGAAATTAAAACTCTTGTTTAAGATAAGTTTACAAAACATAAAAATCTGAACATTTTATGACATTTCCAATTTTCAATTGTTTTTATGAAGTCATCTCAGACTTACTGATCTAATGCCATGGCCTGCTTGAGGTTTTTTTTAATGAACGCACGTTATCTTTGTACTTAAACATTTTACTTTTTTTCATGATTTTTCATCATACTGAAAATAAAGTATAAAATATGTGAAATACAAACCCGTCATTTTTTATTAATGAAGCGTATTGCAAATCCATAATTGACCAATAAGTATTTGATCCAATTTTCAGGATTATTATTACACAGAAATAAATGACTTTGTGAGGAGAATATGTGCATATAGTAAGACAATTGCAAAAAAAGGATCATTCAAGTGGAAAAAGGACTTTTGGTAAACTGACAACACATTTCATAGCTTGTTGGCTAGACTTGACGAAAAGACAAAAAAATAGAAACTACATTCAGGAATCAACTGAGCGAAAATTATTGAGTGTGTTAAGTGTTAACAATGTGAGCAATCTATAAACTAAACTAAGAATCAATTGAAACGATACACCCCAAATTTTGAATGAAATTTAAAACTGTCTCTCTCTAAAGCCACTCAACCGATTTTTGTTGTAAATGCCATTTTGGTAAGATCCAGCTTGCCCTGTGCATAGTCTTTATATTCCATATAAAATTTTTATCAATATTTGTATTATGGGGCAAATTGGAGCTCCAGTGTTAAATGATACCTCGTTTATAGAAAAAACTAAATATCTATGGAACCAGGCAAAATATCCAAAAAACACCAAATACGTCCCAAGGTATGACGCGTCTCCACATACTCCCATAGCAAAACATGTTCTGAATTTTTTTTCCGCAAAATTATCTGCTCAAAAAGGTTTTACAAAACTGCATCAAGTTTTGTTGAACCCTGTCTTATGTAACCTGCAAAACATATAAGCGAGTACATAACCACTTAAAGCAGTTTATACACGGATCTTACCAAAATGGCATCTCCAATGAAAATCGGTTGAGTGGCTTTAGAGGTAGACAGTTTTAAAGTTCATTCAAAATTTGAGGTGTATCATTTCAATTGATTCTTAGTTTAGATTAAAAGGAGGGTTTAATCAAGTATGAAATTTGATGCTAACTTACATGCTTGAAACCTTAGTGGCACCCTGGAATTTCTTTGAAACACACAAATCTTTTCCTTTATTATCTATTTATAAGTCGCCTTTCCATGGTTGAATCCTAGGTTGGTACTACATAAGGAAAAAAACTCTGCCACATCTCATTTCCACAAAAAAAAACTCTTCTCAAGACTATTCTGAAACCCTAAAACAAGATAAGAGGTAAGTAAAAAAAGAGATAAAAAACAGGGTTTACACAATATGTAATTATTTACCCTCATATCTCACTAAAAAAAAATTAATTTGGTAGCTTAACAGTAACAGGCTTCTGAACTTTAGTCATTGCAAAAGAAAAGTAATAATTTAACTTAAGTGCTAAGACGCATCCTTATATTGTTAGTTTTTTGGTACAAAAGTATGCCTTCTAATATGCTTTTTAGTAAATAGTGCACCCGTAAACCTTCATAAATACATTTCTAGTAAGGTACCTGACATAGACATAAGTATGCAGAAAAGCTAATGCAGCATAAATTGCCAAACCAGCTACTTGCTTTTGAGTCAAAAATGAGAGGAGAGCTTATTGTGCACACATTGAAAATGGCATAGGCATAATCTATTTCTAGTCCTAGTAGTTTTAATGTAAGTATCAAAATCTTTATACAAACCTTAACTGCACTGTGGATGTACCCATAGCATAATTGTCTAGCAAGACGAGAGTCACTTTGCTTCTATATGAATAGGATATAAATAGATTATTAACTGAGATAGTGGATCACTGGCCTAATAGAGCATCTGCTGGAACTTGATTAAAATATATCTTTTTCTCTTTTAAACAAAGTTTCTATATACTCTCCAGTGTGTAGGACTTACTAAACCCTTCCTAAAAAACGAGAATTTTTAACTTCAGCCTACCACAACCAGTGTTTATCATTTCAAATTAGGGGTAAGGATAGCCGATACTACGATAGCCCTACTTAATCATACTAGCAAATGCAAATGGCATAAGTGATGAACAAAATGAAAGGAGAGTGCCATACTTATGAGCTGTTGAATAAAAGAAAAGTTGTAAAGCATACATGAGCCCTAACCTTACTGTGGACTCATGTATGCTTTACAGTCTTTACAACAAGGCTAGGGTTGTCAACAGCTGTGAACACAATGTTCCTTTGTAGGGGCTATTTCAAAAACTACCTTAAACTCATGCTGCCCCTACCTTTCATTCTTTCACACCAACACCATATCAAATTATTACACATACCTAGATACTGAATACTTACATCTTTAGGTACTACACAAGCACAAGACTGCACTGAAAAGTGTGTGTAGATCATTTGATAATAAGAAAAATTGAAATTATTGAGAAATGAGTGGAGCAGAAACAGGAAAACTGGGTGCCGGCTGGTGTACCTGCATGACGCTTTCTCGAAATACGAGAATCCAATAAATCCGTCACTTGACACGTTGCGTTAGCGAATCTCGCGCAAACAAAGATTCCTTTTACTAATTGAAAACAGCAATTCTATTACACCAACTTTGCTGAAATAAAAAATTACTGTAAATTATTTGCAAAACGTAATTTTTGATTGTCAAAATGGCCGGAACCGTAAACAAAAGAACCCTGTAACCCACAATCCTTTTAATAAATTTTGCGCATGCGCAGTGAAGACCAACCGGGCTGATGTCGGGATTCCAACGCCTACTCGAACGTTCACATTTCGAACATTGGAACCAAAGGCGACTCTTCGTATAAATCTCAACAGTATTCGGTAGTCTCATATACCCAAATGTACATTTTTGAGTACAAAGTATCATGCGTTCATTTAAAAAAAACCTGAAGTAAGTAAGAAAAAAATTATAATGATGTCATAAAATGTTCCAATTTTAATTTTTTGTATGAACTTATCTTAGACAAGAGTTTTGTTACTAGTTTTTTTTTATGAACACCGGTTATAACTCAATTACGTCATACTGTATCATTTAAGACACTTTTACGTACTTGATTTTAATAACTTTTTTCAGGATTTTATATAGTAAAGAAATTTTACAGTATTGAGTACCGGCACATCCTGTGGCGGTATTCAATAAATCCATTGTATCCATGGTATAAAAATGTCAAAGTGAGACTTCTAACGTCTACTTGATGTTAATAATAAGTGAATGGTTTTTACATCGGTGTAACATCTCTGATGCCAGTTTGCTTGTTTTTTTTTTATATCCAGTTGCCAAGTTTTTTCTGTTAAGGTCATTTTGCTTTTTTATGTACATCCTTTTGATTAGGTTAGTTCAGGTCAGTTCAGTTACGACTTTCCTTTGTTTAAATTACTACGGGTTAGTTCAGTTATATTTTTCCTTTGGTTAGGTTAGTTTAGGTTAACCCAGTTTTGTCATGCCAAGCGGCCTCGCTCTTTTCTATTGGAAGCAAAGCTGCTCTGATTCTCTATGACAAGGCTCCTTGATTAGATTAGTCTAGTTCGTTTCTGTTATGTTTTTGCTTTGATTAGTTTAGTTCAGTTAGTTATGATTTTCTTTTGTTCAAGTTAGTTCAGGTTAGGTCACTCTCTACTCTACTACTTTAAACAAGTTTTAGTTTTCTTGGCCACTCGGGGGTTTTGTAGCCTGTAAAATTCCTGTCAAGAAACAATTCAAACCTCGATGTCTCTGTAGTCTTTAAATTTTTAATGCAGTTTTTTCGGACAATTAATTAAGATTGTGATTACGTTCGTATTAGTTTCAAGGGATATTAATGTTCTGTAGGCTCAGCAATGGTTTTAAAAACACTACATAGCATTATATTGCCCGAATAACTTGCCTCGAGACGTTTTTTACTCTTATTGTTGAAAATCTAGTCAATTACACTATTTTAAACAAATTTTATGTTTTTTTAAAAACTCGGTATCTCTGTAGCCTTCAAAATTCCTGGCAAGAAACAATTCGGACCTTGATGTCTCTGTAGCCTTTAAAACTTTAATGCAGGTTTTCCGGACAATTAACTAAGATTGTAATTAAGTTTGTGTTAGTTTCAATCGGATTTCACTGTTCTGTACCCTTAGCAATGGATTTAAAAAGTCAGTCAATTACACTCATTTAAACAATCTTAGATTTTTTTAAAATCTCGGTGGCTCTGTAGCCCTCAAAATTTCTGTTAAGAAACACTTCAAATCTCGATGTCCGTGTAGTCTTTAAAACTTCAATGCGTTTTTTTCGGACATTTAGTTAAGTTTGTGTTTCAATGGGATTTTAATGTTCTGAAGGCTCAGCAATGGAGTCGAAAAGACTACAAAGACATCAAAGACATTATATTGCCCGAATAACTTGCCTAGAGACGTTTTATAATCTTATGGTTGAAAATCAAATCAATTACACTATTTCGAACAAATTTTTATTGTTGAAAACTCGTAATCTCTGTAGTCTTCAAATTCCCCTGTCAAGAAACAGTTTAAACCTTGATGTCTTTGTAGTGTTTTACTGTTTTAAACGTGTTTGAATTTTACTGTTCTGTAGGCTCAGTAATGGATCTAGAAAGACTACAGAGCATTATATTGTCTGAATAACTTGCCTACTGACGTTGTTTACTCTTGTTGCTAAAAATTCAGTCAATTACACTACTTTAAACAAATTCAATTTTTTTTTGAAAACTCGCTGTCTTTGTAGCCTTCAAAATTCCTGTAAAGAAACAATTGGAAGCTCGATATCTCTATAGTCTTTAAAACTTTAATACGATCTCGTCAGTGCTTTAAACTTGACGCTCGGGTCATAATAATGTACTTTACAACCTTAGTATATAATATACTATTATTGATGGGTATTTTCTCTGTTTCTCTTGGTTAGTCTCAGTTCAATAAAGTTTAATAAAATTCTAGTTTTTCATTTACTATTTTTTAGTGTCTGTAGTTCAATTCTAGCTCATTATTAAATATTCGTAAGTAATCTGAGTGACATCACTCATCGAAGGCGCCATCTAGTTTATAAAAAGATGAGTAAACGACATTACGTCAATTGAACCAGGACCATTTACGAAGTAACTCTACGTCGCAAGAGTCTACAATTGTCTTTATAGTCTTTGCTATGATTAATTCCAGCTTTTCATCGAGGCCATCAGTGGTGAGCTTGGCAACTTGATCAGTTCGAGGTAAAGCATCAAAATATTCAGCAAAGTGTTTCAAACTTTATCCTAAGTTATAAAACCAACAAAGATTGATACACTAAACTTATCAGTCTTAACCTTAACTTGTACATTGGTAAATTTTCTTTTTATTAACTTCACTCAAAAAAAAAAAAATTATCAAGGCACACTTTTTGCACACTGCCTCCGAAGTCAACATCATTACAAAGCTCGGTTTCCTATTGCATATTTTACAATTTGTCCTATATTTGAGCAATGTGAGAAATTTTATGCATGTTTCGGCAAAAAAAGATAAATATTATACTTTGACTGGCACAAACGGAGGAAGGAAAAGATTTCGTGTCACAACGAAAGAGGGATGAAAGAGGAAGTCAACTTGGCGTATCTGTTCGTGTTGCGGTTGTTAAATCACACGGAGATTCCGCGTTTATTTTTGCCTCCCCTCGACTCTGAAGACAGGAAATTATATCGAAGGGCCGGCCAAAACATAATATTATAATAGAAAAATAGGAAATGGATCATAAGCAACCCAGTCAGAAGTCGATAAACTTTTTTTGGCACTTTTTTTTGGCACTTTTTTCTTTATCCGCTTAAACGAGGCCAATTGATTACAGGCTTTACCCTTCGGTGTCAGGAGCCTTTTAGTAATTTTCTTGACTTTTTGCCCCGAGCATGCAATTCAGCACAAAACTGTTAAGTCCTTTATGAACACGTGAATGTGCCAAGTCATAGTTTCCTTTTATTTGCCTTGTTTGTGTCGCGCCCAAGTCAATAAATCAAGAATCTTTCAATATATTTAACAAAAATGCGTTTGCCTTTCTGCCGCGTATCCGAAAATAAGTTCATTCTTTGATGAAGACAAGAAAAAGAGGAACTTCGTGTAAGTTAACAATGCTATCGAATTGGGGAGACGGGCAGATATTCCTCATGTTATAATTCCTTTCTCTTTTATTATATAAAATGATCCTGTTCGGGATTGAATTTTATCCAGCGTTTTCCGATTTTTCTTTTGTATCAGATACAATGAAGAAAACTTTTCATCCCGAGCGGCCTCGAATCTAAGGTAGATAACTTCCGTGAAGTGAAATATGAGATAAAAGTCAAGATTATTAATCCTATTTTTGGTCTTTTTTCTGGGGCGAAAGCAGGGAGGAAAACGCTCAAAAGCGCGAAGGTGTATGTAGACCATTATGATAAAATATGAGGCAGAAAGTTTAATGTTTGCGCTTTGTCAAGTTTTGTTGAGTTTCGGAATTATTCTCGTGACTCGTTCTCCGCAGTGAAAAAGCAGTACTCAGTACTCTTTTGGTTTGTTTACCAACTTTGCTCAGAACTTCCATAGCCTTTCTACTACTTATAGCTAACTAACCCAGTTTCAATACACTCTGATATTGAGTTCCTTTTTTTGCCTCAAAAAGGGGCAATAATATATACTCGGGCCACGCATCATTTATTACGTGAAATGCCCCTTTCACGAACTGCTCTATTAGCTGAAAGTCGTCGAATGCGCAAAGACTCCTACACTTTTTAGTATGTTTAAAAAGCAGCATGCCTTTCAGTTGCGAATTGAGAAGGGTCCTTTGTCTCTTTGAACGTGAAGCTACTTTGTCACAAGTTTAAAAGTCTTTCGTGCAACGGTTTATAGGGGAGGAATAAAAATGTCAAACGCAGAGCGAAGACTCTTGCTATTTATCACGTGATTTCTTGCATATGGGGGATGATGAGAGCGGACAAGCGTGGGTGGTCAGGAATCGGTTAATAATTAAGTGATAACACATCATTACGAATATCTGTACTTATACAGGGTTATTCGAATTCGCCGTTCATCATTAGGATCTCAAAAACCGTAAGAGATATAGATTTGAATTATTATTCGAGTTTCGTATTAGAATGAAAAGTCTATTCTGAGAGCGAATAGCTACTTGCATTCAGATATTTCACACACGACTCTAATATTACCAAGTACCTAGAGCTGTCTGAATTGAAAAACAGTTAGTCCAAAAGTATAATTTTTCAATAAAAATTGCATTTTTTTTAAATCAGTTTTTTATTTTTTTTCCAGTTTAATCCAGCAGATAAAGTAATCTTTTACCGAGTTTAGCCCTAACCTGAACGAACCTGATTTTTTACAGAAACCTTAATTTGCCTTTTTAGAGACTTTGAGTAATTTTACACCAATTTTGGGGTTCAATCTTAGCCTAGTTTTCTCAAAAAAAAAAAAAAACCCAAAAATATGCAATTTTAGGTGCGGTAGGTTATGTTTTATTGTCTTTAAGTGTAATTCTAACCTCGATTTCTCCAAAGACTATAAAATTTGCATTTATTACATTTTTAAACCTGCATCAATGGTGGAAAAACGAAAGTTTGGGGATAAAACTGCAAAGGCCAATTTTTTCTTTTAGCAAGTAAGTACTATGAACACTCCTTGACAAAAATTCATAATAAAATTAAAATTTTAACACCCTGTATCTTTGCATGCATGTGCATTGGTGTTGACATTCAAATATCAAATATAAAATTTGCATTTTAAAGGTTTTGAGCAAAATTTCAATTTATTTAGTTCAAAAAACGTAATTTTAATACAAATTACGTAAATTAGAAGTTTTCAGTCAGTTTTGCCCTTGATTTTGTTCTAAAATTGAGCTACTTCAAAAAATTGAAAACTGGCGTATTTAAAAATCAAGACGCCATGTGGGCGTCAAAGACGTAAGCTACGGAACAGATAACATGAATTTCCTGCCAAAACATTGTTTTGCGGGGTTGGGGGTTGTATCCCAATTATGGGATATAACAGAAAAATTTGCATGGAAACTAACTTTTTCTTAGCAACTACAGCTTCATAACAACCAGAAATTAAAAAAAGCAAGAAAATGTTTCCGTTGCTCTCAAGAAAGACTTATTCATTATTTTTTTGTGTTTGTCATTCAATTCCACTGCATTACTTAAGTAATCTGAGTCACATCACTGTAGATAATCGCGGGCGCCATCTAGATTACAACAAGATATGTAAATGACAGTATGTCAATTAAGCCAGGACCTTTCTGTAAGTAATTCTACATCGCAAGAGCCTACAAATGTCTTAATCTTAATCTTGATATATGACCTGTCCCAACATTTGTCGAACTCCATTATACACCAATCATAATTTTTTATTTACTATTTTTTAGTATTTGCAGTTCAATAATTCCATTTCATTATTATTTTTTTTAAATAATCTCAGCGACACCACTGTAAATAATTAAGAGCGCCACCTAGGTTATAAAAATATATATAAATGACAGTATGTCAATGAAACCAGGACTATTTTGTAAGTGACTCTAAGTCGCAAGAGCCTACAATTATCTTTAAAATTTTGTTACTTAATTTATTTCAAACATTTTCGAATTTTGTTAAACACAAATTGTAGTTTTTCATTTACTAATTTTTTAAAGTCTGTAGTTCAATTCCGAAATGACGTCACTCTAGATAATCGCGAGCGCCATCTAGTTTATAAAAGGATATATTATTATAAAGTACAGGACGTCAATCAAGCCAAAAGTTTTTAGTAAGTAATTCTACGTCACAAATATCTACAATTGTCTTTAACATCTTGATACATTACCTGTCCAAACATTTTTCAAATTTCATTAAACACAATTTGTAGTTTTTCATTTACTATTAGTATCTGTAGTTCAATTCTACTGGATTATTAAATATTCTGAGTGACGTCACTGATGACTCGATAATCAATGACTCCACCTAGACGATATGTAAATGAAAGTACGTCAATCAAGCCAGGACCTTTTAGTAAGTAATCCTACGTCGCAAGAGTCTACAAATGTCTTTATAATCTTGATACATGACCTGCCCCTACGTTTTTCCACTTTTTAATTAAGTCATTAAACATTGTAGCTTTTCATTTACTATTTTTCAGTGCCAGTAATTCAATTCCACATTATTAAATTATAAAAATAAAAATAAACGCATTATTAAATATTGTTAAGTAATCTGAGTGACGTCACTGTAGATAACCGAGGGCGTCATCTAGGTTATAGAAAGATATGTGAATGACAGTACGTCAATCAAGTCAGGACGTTTTAGTAAGTAATTTTAAATCACATGAGTCTACAATTGTCTTTATAATCCTGATAGTTCCAACATTTTTCGAGTTTAACTAAAGGCAGGGTTTAGATACATTTTGAATTTCGAAACAAAATAATATATGGAACTAAAGTTGCATACAAATTCTCTTCAAATGTATAAAACAACAGAACAACATACACTAAAACAAAAGGATATTGCTATTAATTTTATACTTTGCTTTTCTACTCTTGTCTTGTCTTGTCTCTCATTGTTTATTGTCTTGTTTATCGTCTTGTCTCTTATCTTGTTTCTCGTCTTATGTCTTGTCTTATGTTACGTCTTGTGCCTTATTGGTTCTCATATTGGGTTTTGTCTAGTCTCTCGTCTTGTTCCTCCTTTTGTGTCTCGCCTTATCTCTCCTCTTGTATCTGCATTTGTATTTTTTCTTCCGTCTCGTCTCATAGTGCCTTTGTGGGTATTTAAATAGCATCATTTTCGATTCATCTCACTACATTTTATTCGTTATTTATCACCCATATCATTAAATTGTGCTGGAATGAGTTCAGTGGCTTTCTCTGGAGCTTTTAGTTCTTCCAAGGTATATGCTGCTAGTAAAACTAAACTGAGGAGATCAGATTGCCTTGTATTTATTAAAAAACCTACATCAGAATAAAAATTGGAATAAATTTACCCATTTGCAGTGTCACCGTGTACTGAGAGCTCCTTGATTTAAAAATCTTTAATTAAATCGAAATTTTTTGTTATAATTTAATTTTTTTCCATACTTATTTGAAGAGATTTTTGAAAATAAATCTCATTTTCTCGTTTTCACTTTGTATTTTTAACAAGATAGTCTGACCAAACAAGAAAAGTAAAAAGTTTTAAAATATGATAAAAAGGTAATATCATTATAGAAAAATATTTGATGATGGTTACTAAAAGTACATAAATTCTAGCAAAAACGTAAAGTCTTACATATCCTTAAATTTGTAATAAAATGAAGCTTTATTAATTGAAATGTAAGAGTTTTATTAAAGAAACTGGACTCGATGAAGCCCCAGTCAAATTTCAATGAAAACTGACAATCATAATCAGTTAAATTGTGACAAAATATTCACCCATTTAATATTATGTAAGTTGCACAGTGTATATTATTGTCTTGGAAATCTAACTGTATAGGAATAATGGGTACATTATATGGCAGCATCAAGTATTGTAAACCCAACTATCACAGTTGGAGAAACAAGTCATTTAAAAAAATTTGAACAAAATTGCAAGAAGGAAGTTAAGTAATTCAGAACAGAAAAATGTCCAAGTAATTCTATTAAGTTTTTCGTTTACATAGTCTGAATAAATATTTTCACCATTTCATTTAACACGAAACTAATTCAGTAGTCCCTGGAGTAATTTTCTCCAACTTGGCTTCTTACGGTCTCCTCCAAACGAACGCGACAAGGCGGGCCAAATTTTTGTTTTCCACTCGGGTCTTTAATTTATTCAGTTTTTCCGGGCTCGATGTTATTCATCAGAGCTAAACTAAAACGGTCCCGATTCAGAAAGTGAAATGGCCCAAATTATTGCCAGTATTATTGCGAACCTTTTCCAAGTAAATAGATCTTCCGAACGTGTCGACGGACCCGGTTTGGTTTGATTGATGGCCGGGCCTCGATATGCAAACCCTCCGCCCTGATGAGGCCGCCCCCTGGGGCGAAACCGCTCCAAATATGCGCGAAAAAGTACCGTAAATATTGACGAAGAATTTAATTTTGTATTTATACGGTCAGTGATTAGAGACTAGGTGTCAAAGTTGATAAATTCGTCTGCTTTTTTGTTGACTTTTCATTATAGCGTGCAAATAATGCCTCATAATGGGGCATTGTTTTACGAGTCAGCAACATTACAACGTTTTCAAAGTAAAAGCATACTTTTGCTTCATCCCCTTTAATAGAGGAAAAGGGAGAATTTTCCATTGTAAAATAGCAATTTATTTTTAGCGATGGATGGGCTGGGTGATGAATTTTAAATTGCCATATTACCGACACTATTATCAATAAAAGTTGACATCTATGTAAACTAACCTAACTAGAACCGAGATAATATTTCTCGTTTTATCTCCAAGGAAATACGAAATATAATGTTGATTTATAGGTGTCATTATCTTTACCTTATATCTCCTTTTTGCAGGGAAACTTCCTCGAACACAATGCATATCCTCTCCTTGTACCTGTAAATGAAAGACATTAGCCTAATGAGGATAACTTGCTCGGCAAATGGAAGTATGGCATAGACCCTATACGAAGTTTTCATTTTTCATGTTTGTAGATGGAAACAATATTTATTACTCTAAAGGGTTCTTTAGATGTTGAGAAAAGTACTGACAATGGATGATGGGAAAGAATTTGTAGTATGTACTTCCTGTAGGTTTTGGAACCTTCATAGAAGAATTATCATTAGCTTTCAACAAAAAGATTCTCTTCATGTTATAACATTTGTTTATTTATACCCTGTGCATTTGAAATTTGCTTACAGATATAAACAGAGTATAACAGACAAAACTAGCCCAGAAAATAGTTACCTAAAAATACAGTGTGTCCCCGGACAAATGAAAAGACTCTTGTGACAAATTTAAACTTTTGGGGTTTAGTTCTGCTTAGATAAAATCCAGTTCCTAGCATAATTTAAAATTTAAAAAAATCAAGGGGCCGTAAAGATTATCAGACAATCTTTTTTTTTAACAATAAGTTGTTAAAACAAGTTGCTTACAACAAAAAATAAGATTCGTTCTACTAAATGTTGAAAACTTTCCCACAATAATTTTTAGTTTTTTTTTAATTTTTTCTTCTTTTCAGTAACAGACATGTCAAAAAAAAACTATTCGTAAAAATTGCTCATAATCAAAATTAAGAACTAAATCCCAAGTTCAGGTCACAAATTGATCATTGATGAAGCAGTGAACCCAAAAATAATTTCGAGGTTCACCTTTGTTTGATCAACATGGTTGATTTCAAACATTCTTTTTTATTTTTTACAAGAGTCGTTTCACCTATTCGGGGCGACAATGTATACGTAGTACAATGAAGACAAAGGACTGTGAGACAAAGATATTTGTTTTAAACATACAAAGTGTTTTAGTTGAATAAGAAGTAAAACAGCGAAAAAAAAGGAGAAATGAACGGATGAAAAAATTATGAAAGGAACCGCAGAATCAGAGCAAATATAAGCTATTGCTTCAGCAATTTAAAATTAAAACTGCAGGATTTAAAAAGTTCCATAAAAAAAGTTGACAAAATGAACAAAGGTGAAAAGCAAAAGCTATATCGCGTTTCTTCATTCTTCAAAATAATTATCATTGAAACCGGTTCGAATTACCAAAATTATGGCGAAAATAAACAAGTAACTTGAGTCAAGACTAAGTCAAAGACAAGAAAAAAAAATATATAAAAAAGAGTTTTTTGCACTAAAAGTTGAATATTTAAATTGAACCAAAACAACAAGAAAAAACAGAGTAATGAAAGATGAAAAAAAATAGAATTAAAACGCTTAAATTAGGTAAACTCAAAAACCCGATACTTTCAATTTTTGGGGTTAGAAACTAAGGGGCAACGGTGATCACTAATCAGTTAACAGCCCCAAACTAAAAAAAATAATTGATTAATCGGTACAATATTGTTCTCAAGAACAAACTCTCAAGAATTAAAGAAAACTCATCTCTAGTTTTTGTAATGCCCAACCCTACTAATCATCACAGCTTAAAGTTGAGCAAACTCAAAACTGTCTTCCTACACAAGATAAGGTTAGAGAAATTATGCAAAACCGCTACAGGAAATAGAAAAAATAAAAAACAAAATTTATTAAAAATAAAAAAAAAACAACTTTCACTAGCGAATAAAGCTTGGAAAAACAATTTTTTTTCTTTTGGTGCATTTTGACAGTTATTAATAAATTTTAATTCTTTAAATAAAATTTTGACACCCTGTATCTCCTGCTGATGTTGATCACCATGTTGATGATTGATATTTCAGATTAGCGCCAAAGGAAAAAAAATGTTGAAGCCTTATAAGCTGGTGGAAGGATAATGAAAACTTCAGAATCACGATGTATATAAAATAAAAATTGTTATTGCCAAGTTAATATAATCAAACTACTTTTTGGATTCATGATTTTCAATAGATGTTTTCGCTTAGTTTACTGTCTTAAATGCATTTTTTTTCTGTTATCATTGTCTTTACTCTAAATATTTCTTAAGTAGCTTTTGGCTTTAGCTATTTCGGTTTTTGTTTTTTTTTTGTATTTCTGCTCTTTTCTCACGGCTGCTCTTGAAAGATGCTTCCTGCAAACTGTTTTCTTTAGTTTTGTCTGCTGCTGTATTTAAATTTGGATTTTTAGTATTAATTCTTATAGATTTGTTCCTATTTTATATTTTCTTTTCCATCTATTTTTCCCAGCTCATTGTCTCAGTTCTGCTGTTAAGTTTTCTTAATTACTATGTTATTATTTGCTTTGGTTTATTTACATATTTGTTCACTTGTGTATTCAAAAATGCAGTTTCACTTATTTTCTTTCTTGAGTTTTTACTAGTTATCACATGCAGCACATACACACTTATTATTTGCTTAGTTTACATTTGTGCTTCAGTTGTACTGCTTTATGAGAATTTTTTTGTCAATTTGCTTTATTTTTCTTTAGCTCTTTTGACTGTTTTCTTTGATTTTGTCTGCTTTTTGCTTATTTTTTTTTTATTTTTAACCTGCTATGGAAGATTTTTCCAAAAGTGTCTGATGACTTTTGGACAAACGAAAAGACTCTTGTAAAAAGTAAAAAATAAGAAGTAAAACAGCGAAAAAAAAGGAGAAATTAAGGGATGAGAAAATTGATGAAAAAAAAAACACAGAATCAAAGCGAATATAAGCTATTGCTTCAGCAATTTAACATTAAAACTGCAGGATCTACAGAATTCCATAAAAAAAGTTGACAAAATAAACAAAGGTGAAAAGCAAAAGCTATATCAAATTCTTCAAAATAATTATCACTGAAACCGGTTCGAATTACCAAAATCATGGCGAAAATAAACAAGTGATTTGAGTCAAAATAAAGTCGAAGACAAGAAAAAAATATATAAAAAGGAGTTTTACTTTGCACTAAAAGTTGAGTATTTAAAATGAGCCAAAAAAAAACAAGAGTAAGCAGAGTAATGAAAGATGAAAAAAAAAAGAATTGAAACGCTTAAATTAGGTAAACACAAAAAGTCGATGCTTTCAATTTTTGAGGTTAGAAACTATAGGGCAACGGTGATCACTAACCACTTAACAGTCGAAACTAAAAAAATAATTGATTAATCGGTACAATATTGTTCTCAAGAACAAACTCTCAAGAATTAAAGATAACCCATCTGTAGTTTTTGTAATGCCCAACCCTACTAATCATCACAGCTTAAGGTTGAGCAAGGTCAAAACTGTCGTCCTACACAAGATAAGGTTAGAGAAATTATGCACAAGAAGAAGAAAAAAACGCTAAAAAAATAGAAAAAATAAAAAAAGTGGGAAACAAAACTTATTAAAATAATAAAAAAAAACACTTTCACTAGCGAATAAAGCTTGGAAAAACATTTTTTTTCTTTTGGTGTATTTTCACAGTTATTAATAAATTTTAATTTTTTAAATAGAATTTTGACACCCTGTATCTCCTGTTGATGTTGATCCCTATATTTCCTGTTGATAATTGATATTTCAGAAAAGCGCCAAAGAAAAAAAAATGAAGCCTTACAAGCTGGTGAAAGGATAATGAAAACTTTAGAATCATCATGTATATAAAATAAAAATTGTTATTGCCAAGTTAATATAATCAAACCACTTTTTGGATTCACGATTTTCAATAGATGTTTTCGCTTAGTTTACTGTCTTAAATGCATTTTTTTTCTGTTATCATTGTCTTTACTCTAAATATTTCTTAAGTAGCTTTTGGCTTTAGCTCTTTCGGTTTTTGTTTTTTTTTGTATTTTTGCTCTTTTCTCACGGCTGCTCTTGAAATATGCTTCCTGCAACTGTTTTCTTTAGTTTTGTCTGCTGCTGTATTTAAATTTGGATTTTTAGTATTAATTCTTATATATTTGTTCCTATTTTATATTTTCTTTTCCATCTATTTTTCCCAGCTCATTGCCTCAGTTCTGCTGTTAAGTTTTCTTAATTACTATGTTATTATTTGCTTTGGTTTCTTTACATATTTGTTCACTTGTGTATTCAAAATTCACTTATTTTCTTTCTTGAGTTTTTACTAGTTATCACATGAAGCACATACACACTTATTATTTGCTTAGTTTACATTTGTGCTTCAGTTGTACTGCTTTATGAGATTTTTTTTGTCAATTTGCTTTGTTTTTCTTTAGCTTTTTTGACTGTTTTCTTCGATTTTGTCTGCTTTTTGCTTATTTTTTTTTATTTTTAACCTGCTATGGAAGATTTTTCCAAAAGTGTCTGATGACTTTTGGACAAATGAAAAGACTCTTGTAAAAAGTAAAAAATAAGAAGTAAAACAGCAAAAAAAAGGAGAAATTAAGGGATGAGAAAATTTATGAAAAAAAAACACAGAATCAAAGCGAATATAAGCTATTGCTTCAGCAATTTAACATTAAAACTGCAGGATCTACAGCATTCCATAAAAAAGTTGACAAAATAAACAAAGGTGAAAAGCAAAAGCTATATCAAATTCTTCAAAATAATTATCACTGAAACCGGTTCGAATTACCAAAATTATGGCGAAAATAAACAAGTAATTTGAGTCAAAATAAAGTCAAAGACAAGAAAAAAATATATAAAAAAAAGTTTTACTTTGCACTAAAAGTTGAGTATTTAAAATGAGCCAAAAAAAAACAAGAATAAGCAGAGTAATGAAAGATGAAAAAAAAATTGAATTAAAATGCTTAAATTAGGTAAACTCAAAAACTTGATGCTTTCAATTTTTGAGGTTAGAAACTATAGGGCAACGGTGATCACTAACCACTTAACAGCCCGAAACTAAAAAAATAATTGATTAATCGGTACAATATTGTTCTCAAGAACAAACTCTCAAGAATTAAAGAAAACCCATCTCTAGTTTTTGTAATGCCCAACCCTACTAATCATCACAGCTTAAAGTTGAGCAAGGTCAAAACTGTCTTCCTACACAAGATAAGGTTAGAGAAATTATGCACAAGAAGAAGAGAAAAATGCTAAAAAATAGAAAAAATAAAAGTGGGAAAAAAAACTTACTAAAAATAAAAAAAAAACCACTTTTACTAGCGAATAAAGCTTGGAAAAACAATTTTTTTCTTTTGGTGTATTTTCACAGTTATTAATAAATTTTAATTTTTTAAATAGAATTTTGACACCCTGTATCTCCTGTTGATGTTGATCCCTATATTTCCTGTTGATAATTGATATTTCAGAAAAGCGCCAAAGAAAAAAAAATGAAGCCTTACAAGCTGGTGGAAGGATAATGAAAACTTCAGAATCACGATGTATATAAAATAAAAATTGTTATTGCCAAGTTAATATAATCAAACTACTTTTTGGATTCATGATTTTCAATAGATGTTTTCGCTTAGTTTACTGTCTTAAATGCATTTTTTTTCTGTTATCATTGTCTTTACTCTAAATATTTCTTAAGTAGCTTTTGGCTTTAGCTATTTCGGTTTTTGTTTTTTTTTTGTATTTCTGCTCTTTTCTCACGGCTGCTCTTGAAAGATGCTTCCTGCAACTGTTTTCTTTAGTTTTGTCTGCTGCTGTATTTAAATTTGGATTTTTAGTATTAATTCTTATAGATTTGTTCCTATTTTATATTTTCTTTTCCATCTATTTTTCCCAGCTCATTGTCTCAGTTCTGCTGTTAAGTTTTCTTAATTACTATGTTATTATTTGCTTTGGTTTATTTACATATTTGTTCACTTGTGTATTCAAAAATGCAGTTTCACTTATTTTCTTTCTTGAGTTTTTACTAGTTATCACATGCAGCACATACACACGTATAATTTGCTTAGTTTACATTTGTGCTTCAGTTGTACTGCTTTATGAGATTTTTTTTGTCAATTTGCTTTGTTTTTCTTTAGCTTTTTTGACTGTTTTCTTTGATTTTGTCTGCTTTTTGCTTATTTTTTTTTATTTTTAACCTGCTATGGAAGATTTTTCCAAAAGTGTCTGATGACTTTTGGACAAATAAAAAGACTCTTGTAAAAAGTAAAAAATAAGAAGTAAAACAGCAAAAAAAAAGGAAAAATTAAGGGATGAGAAAATTTATGAAAAAAAACACAAAATCAAAGCGAATATAAGCTATTGCTTCAGCAATTTAACATTAAAACTGCAGGATCTACAGAATTCCATAAAAAAGTTGACAAAATAAACAAAGGTGAAAAGCAAAAGCTATATCAAATTCTTCAAAATAATTATCACTGAAACCGGTTCGAATTACCAAAATTATGGCGAAAATAAACAAGTAATTTGAGTCAAAATAAAGTCAAAGACAAGAAAAAAATATATAAAAAAAGTTTTACTTTGCACTAAAAGTTGAGTATTTAAAATGAGCCAAAAAAAAACAAGAATAAACAGAGTAATAAAAGATGAAAAAAAAATTGGATTAAATTAGGTAAACTCAAAAACTCGATGCTTTCAATTTTTGACGTTAGAAACTATAGGGCAACGGTGATCACTAACCACTTAACAGCCCGAAACTAAAAAATTAATTGATTAATCGGTACAATATTGTTCTCAAGAACAAACTCTCAAGAATTAAAGAAAACCCATCTCTAGTTTTTGTAATGCCCAACTCTACTAATCATCACAGCTTAAAGTTGAGCAAGGTCAAAACTGTCTTCCTACACAAGATAAGGTTAGAGAAATTATGCACAAGAAGAAGAAAAAAACGCCAAAAAAATAGAAAAAATAAAAAAAGTGGGAAACAAAACTTATTTAAAATAAAAAAAAAAAACACTTTCACTGGCGAATAAAGCTTGGAAAAACAATTTTTTTCTTTTGGTGTATTTTCACAGTTATTAATAAATTTTAATTTTTTAAATAGAATTTTGACACCCTGTATCTCCTGTTGATGTTGATCCCTATATTTCCTGTTGATAATTGATATTTCAGAAAAGCGCCAAAGAAAAAAAAATGAAGCCTTACAAGCTGCTGGAAGGATAATGAAAACTTTAGAATCATCATGTATATAAAATAAAAATTGTTATTGCCAAGTTAATATAATCAAACCACTTTTTGGATTCATGATTTTCAATAGATGTTTTCGCTTAGTTTACTGTCTTAAATGCATTTTTTTTCTGTTATCATTGTCATTACTCTAAATATTTCTTAAGTAGCTTTTGGCTTTAGCTCTTTCGGTTTTTGTTTTCTTTGTAATTCTGCTCTTTTCTCACGGCTGCTCTTGAAATATGCTTCCTGCAACTGTTTTCTTTAGTTTTGTCTGCTGCTGTATTTAAATTTGGATTTTTAGTATTAATTCTTATAGATTTGTTCCTATTTTATATTTTCTTTTCCATCTATTTTTCCCAGCTCATTGTCTCAGTTCTGCTGTTAAGTTTTCTTAATTACTATGTTATTATTTGCTTTGTTTTAGTTACATATTTGTTCACTTCTGGATTTAAAAATGCAGTTTTACTTACTTTCTTTCTTGAGTTTTTACTAGTTATCACATGCAGCACATACACACTTATTATTTGCTTAGTTTACATTTGTGCTTCAGTTGTACTTCTTTATGGGCTTTTTTTTGCCAATTTGCTTTATTGTTCTTTAGCTCTTTTGACTGTTTTGTTTGATTTTGTCTGCTTGTTGCTTATTTTTTTTATTTTTAACCTGCTATAGAAATTTTTCCAAAAGTGCCTGATGACTTTCAAAATTTTTATTTTAATTTTTGCATTGTGTTATCTTACTCTTATTAGTTATCGTTTGCCGCTCTGTATTAAACTCTGTGCTCATTGTTTTAATTAACTTCGCTCAGATTTATATTTGTAACTCTAAACATAAAAAATTAGTGTTAGGTGCTTTATTATTATTTTTTTTATAATTTTTAGTTTTTGACATTTGTTTCTTAATTCAGTTTTTCATTGTGTTTTTTTTTTATTTTTTGTCTTGTCTCGCTTTTTTGTCTCCTCTATTCTGAGTTCTTTTATTTCATCTCTAAATTTAAATTTATCTTGTCAATGTTCCAGTCTTTGATTCTGATTCTGACTTCTTTTGATTCTGATTTTGACGCGTTTAATGAAGTTTTCCAAGTTATATCTAATTTTTATCTCGTTTTTTTTTATAAAGTTTTTCCTGTATAATTTATATTTCTTTTTTTTTCACCTTCAGATTTAGTTTGTTATTTTTTAGTATTGATCTATATTCTTAATTAAGAAGTTGACAAGATGTGCATAAAAAGAAATTCACTTTTAGGTGACCGCTTCAAAAAATAATTTTTGGAAGTCGGAGTAAGAAACTATTTCAAATTATGTTTTATGTTATTAAATTATTTATTATTTATATTTTAAATTCGATTTGACAAGTTGTAAGTATCTCATTTTCAGTGGCTTTGACCTTTGTAAGTATTCAACGATAAAGACAGTTTTCTTAACATATGATGACCACATATGTAGGGGCTACAAAAGTAAAATCAACAAAAGTTTCAGATAAACAATTCCAAAAATTAATTTTATCAGTTAACTAAGACTAACTTAAGACTAACAAAATGTTTTCTTAACTCAAGTATAATAAAAAGCTTTCTGCTTTTAAAACTTTAAATTTGTCAAATTATCTTTCTTGCTTTTTGAGTTAGCGAAGAAAACATTCCAAAAACAAAATTTTACCATTCTATGTATTTTAAAATATAACATAAAAGACCATTTAAGTAAAAAAGTTATTTCGAAAAGCTTAGGATCTCAAGAAAGATTTTGGATTTTTTTTTGAAAGAACAAGAATATCTTGTTCTAAAGTTGCAAGCGGTGAAAGTTGGAAATTGGGAATTCTCTGAATTGGAAATTCAAGCAGAAGACATAATTTTGGTTTTAGACAGCTAAAATTTGAGAAAAAAAATTATCTTTACATTGCATTGTTGGCGATTTTGAGCTCAAAGAATTGTTAAGATGGCAACGATCGTTAAATGCAAGAAAATAGTAAAAGCAAAGAAAAAAGAAAAAAGGTATGATAAAAAGTATTGCTAGAAGAAGTACTTAAAATAATATGTAAAATTTTAAAGCATTAATAAAATCTCTCAAAAAAGTGGGTTTACTTGACGGATGCACTGACTACATATGACAAAAAAAAGTTTACAAAAAAATAAGAAAATGACAAAACAAAGATTTTGAAAAGCTCTGAAAGAGACATTTAAGTGAAACATGTATGTTTTGGTTTAGATATCTAAATCGTATAACGAAACATTGCAAAATATTTAATTTTTGCAAATGAAGAGTTGAAAAATTTCTTAAAAAACAATAGTTAAACGATAAGCACAAAATTTGGGCCCGCATTCGTTGGACGTTACAGGCTAAATTTCATTGATTTAGGTAGAGTTCGGGCTATCAAATCCTATCAGGGTTCCATTATAAATTGCTATTATTTTCAAGCCAACTGTTAAAACCTTTGTAAAGGGCCAGACACTTTTTTATGATTTTTGGGATCAGGCAACTCCTGGCCAAGGCAGCCTCGGTTAATTTCGCAGTGCTCTATAATTTAGAGGCCACATTTCGCAGTAGTACACAGCTTATTCATCCGAGATCTGCATACCCCCATTAAACTTCCAACAGGTTAAAGTTTGTTCTATACCTCGGAATTATTAACCCTTTAAAATCTGCCCACTTTTGATTTATTAGCGTCCGGAGTGCATTCCCTAAACCCCTTAATAGACTCTTAAATTGATTTATACGGTTGCCGTTGGGTTTTTATTAGGGCTTGTGAGACAGTTGGTCTGAAGAGGTGGAATAATTTATCATGTTTTTGCCACCGAATCATGTGGCATAAATACTGGAAAAGTGGCCCATGAAAATTAGTTTCAGCACGATTTATGATCATCGCTCACCTGGCTCTAAATCGATAGGAGCACCTGATGTTCTTGGGGTAGCTCGATGGGTACCTGGGCGAGTAGAACTTGCCATAGGCCGGATTCTCTCGGGAGCTAAAGAACTGGTAGTCGCACATCGTGTTGAGCATAAGGACACCGTCTGTCCTAAAGTGCCCTGGAATGGAAGTCAGCATTAACTGCAGAAAAGCGAATATAAAATGGTAACGGAAAATATCAATACAGCAAAATTTTTCGTCATTTTTGGGGGCCTGTATCTCGAACCTGCCATAATCGAAATTCGTTACTTGAACAGATTTTAAAAGATCGTTTTTTGTAGATTGAGATTGAGAAGTTAGCCTTAAATAAAAGTTATTTTTTAAAGAATACAGAAGGTATAGAAAAATATATATCAAACCACTGTACAGCCCACACATTTTCTGTACAGAATTTAGCAGTGTTTAGTTTTCGTTGCCTAATATAAGTCTGAATATAAGTCTCTCATTTTTAAGCATACCGAAAATGTGTGGGCACGTAAACGTAAAGTGCCCACACATTTTCTATACAGAATTTTGCAGTGCTTAGTTTTCATTGTTTAATATAAGTCTGAAAATGTACGAGCTCGTCAACCTGCCCTGTCATTTTTAGGCATATCGAAAATGTGTGGGCACGTAAACCTAACGTGCCCACATTTTCTGTACGGAATTTAGCAGTGATTAGTTTTCGCTGTCTAATATAAGTCTGAAAATGTACGGGCACGTCTAGGTGCCCTCTCATTTTCTGTACAGAATTTAGCAGTGCTTAGTTTTCATTGTTTATTATAAGTCTGAAAATGTACGGGCACGTCTACGTGTCCTCTTATTTTTAGGCATATCGAAAATGTGCGGGCACGTAAACGTAACGTGTCCACATTTTCTGTACAGAATTTAGCAGTGATTAGTTTTCGTTATCTAATATAAGTCTGAAAATGTACGGGCACGTATACGTGCCCCTTCATTTTTAGGCATACCGAATGTGTGGGCACGTAAACGTAACGTGCCCACACATTTTCTGTACCGAATTTAGCAGTGCTTAGTTTTCATCGGGCACGTAAACGTAACGTGCCCAAACATTTTCTGTACAGAATTTAGCAGTGCTTAGTTTTCATTGTTTAATATAAGTCTGAAAATGTACGGGCACGTCTACGTGCCCTCTCATTTTTAGGCATACCGAAAATGTGTGGGCACGTAAACGTAAAGTGCCCACACATATTCTGTACATAATTTAGCAGTGCTTAGTTTTCATTGTGTAATATAAGTCTGAAAATGCACGAGCTCGTCAACGTGCCCTCTCATTTTTAGGCAAACCGAAAATGTGTGGCCATGTAATCGTAACGTGCCCACACATTTTCTGTACAGAATTTAGCAGTGATTAGTTTTCGTTGTCTAATATAAGTATGAAAATGTACGGGCACGTCTAGGTGCCCTCTCATTTTTAGGCATACCGAAAATGTGTGGGCACGTAAACGTAACGTGCCCACACATTTTCTGTACAGAATTTAGCAGTGATTAGTTTTTGTTATCTAATATAAGGCTGAAAATGTACGGGCACGTATACGTGCCCCTTCATTTTTAGGCATACCGAATGTGTGGGCACGTAAACGTAACGTGCCCACACATTTTCTGTACCGAATTTAGCAGTGCTTAGTTTTCATCGGGCACGTAAACGTAACGTGCCCAAACATTTTCTGTACAGAATTTAGCAGTGCTTAGTTTTCATTGTTTAATATAAGTCTGAAAATGTACGGGCACGTCTACGTGCCCTCTCATTTTTAGGCATACCGAAAATGTGTGGGCACGTAAACGTAAAGTGCCCACACATATTCTGTACATAATTTAGCAGTGCTTAGTTTTCATTGTGTAATATAAGTCTGAAAATGCACGAGCTCGTCAACGTGCCCTCTCATTTTTAGGCAAACCGAAAATGTGTGGGCATGTAATCGTAACGTGCCCACACATTTTCTGTACAGAATTTAGCAGTGCTTAATTTTCATTGTTTAATATATGTCTGAAGATGTACGAGCTCGTCAACCTGCCCTGTCATTTTGAGGCATATCGAAAATGTGTGGGCACGTAAACCTAACGTGCCCACATTTTCTGTACAGAATTTAGCAGTGATTAGTTTTCGTTGTCTAATATAAGTCTGAAAATGTACGGGCACGTCTAGGTGCCCTCTCATTTTTAGGCATACCGAAAATGTGTGGGCACGTAAACGTAACGTGCCCACACATTTTCTGTACAGAATTTACCAGTGCTTAGTTTTCATTGTTTAATATAAGTCTGAAAATGTACGAGCTCGTCAACCTGCCCTGTCATTTTTAGGCATATCGAAAATGTGTGGGCACGTAAACCTAACGTGCCCACATTTTCTGTACAGAATTTAGCAGTGATTAGTTTTCGTTGTGTAATATAAGTCTGAAAATGCACGAGCTCGTCAACGTGCCCTCTCATTTTTAGGCAAACCGAAAATGTAATCGTAACGTGCCCACACATTTTCTGTACAAAATTTAGCAGTGCTTAATTTTCATTGTTTAATATATGTCTGAAGATGTACGAGCTCGTCAACGTGCCCTCTCATTTTTAGGCTTATCGAAAATGTGTGGGCACGTAAACGTAACGTGCCCACATTTTCTGTACCGAATGTAGCAGTGATTAGTTTTCGTTGTCTAATATAAGTCTGAATATGTACGGGCACGTCTACGTGCCCTCTCATTTTTAGGCATACCGAAAATGTGTGGGCACGTAAACGTAAGGTGCCCACACATTTTCTGTACAGAATTTAGCAGTGCTTAGTTTTCATTGTTTAATATAAGTCTGAAAAAGTACGAGCTCGTCAACGTGCCTTCCCATTTTTAGGCATATCGCAAATGTGTGGGCACGTAACCGTAACGTGCCCAAATTTTCTTTACAGAATTTAGCAGTGATTAGTTTTCGTTATCTGATATAAGTCTGAAAATGTACGGGCACATATGTACGGGCACGTATACGTGCCCTCTCATTTTTGGGCATACTGAAAATGTGTGGGCACGTAAACGTAACGTGCCCACATTTTCTGTGCAGAATTTAGCAGTGATTAGTTTTCGTTGTCTAATATAAGTCTGAAAATGTACGGGCACGTATACGTGCCCCTTCATTTTTAGGCATACCGAGAATGTGTGGGCACGTAAACGTAACGTGCCCACACATTTTCTGTACAGAATTTAGCAGTGCTTAGTTTTCATCGGGCACGTAAACGTAACGTGCCCACACATTTTCTGTACATAATTTAGCAGTGCTTAGTTTTCATTGTTTAATATAAGTCCGAAAATGCACGAGCACGTCAACGTAGCCTCTCATTTTTAGGCATATCGCAAATGTGTGGGCACGTAACCGTAACGTGCCCAAATTTTCTTTACAGAATTTAGCAGTGATTAGTTTTTGTTGTCTAATATAAATCGGTAAATGTACGGGCACGTCTACGTGCCTTCTCATTTTTAGGCATACCGAAAATGTGTGGGCACGTAAACAAAATGTGCCCACACATTTTCTGTACAGAATTTTACAGTGCTTAGTTGTGATTGTTTAATATAAGTCTGAAAATGTACGAGCTCGTCAACGTGCCCTCTCATTTTTAGGCATATCGAAAATGTGTGGGCACGTAAACGTAACATGCCCACATTTTCTGTACAGAATTTAGCAGTGCTTACTTTTTGTTGTCTAATATAAGTCTGAAAATGTAAGGGCACGTCTACGTGCCTTCTTATTTTTAGGCACACCGAAAATGTGTGGGCACGTAAACAAAACGTGCCCACACATTTTCTGTACAGAATTTTACAGTGCTTAGTTTTGATTGTTTAATATAAGTCTGAAAATGTACGAGCTCGTGAACGTGTCTTCTCATTTTTAGGCATATCGAAAATGTGTGGGCACGAAAACGTAACGTGCCCACATTTTCTGTACAGAATTTAGCAGTGATTAATTTTTGTTGTCTAATATTAGTCTGAAAATGTACGGGCACGTCTACGTGCCCTCTCATTTTTAGGCATACCGAAATTATGTGGGCACGTAAACGTAACGTGCTCACACATTTTCTGTACAGAATTTAGCAGTGCTTAGTTTTCATTGTTTAATATAAGTTTGAAAATGTACGAGCTCGTCAATTTGCCCTCTCATTTTTAGGCATATCGAAAATGTGTGGGCACGTAAACGTAACGTGCCCACATTTTCTGTACAGAATTTAGCAGTGCTTAGTTTTCATTGTTCAATATAAGTCTGAAAATGTACCAACTCGTCAACGTGCCCTTTCATTTTCTGTACATAATTTAGCAGTGCTTAGTTTTCATTGTTTAATGTAAGTCTGAAAATGTACGAGCCCGTCAACGTGACCTGTCATTTTTAGGCATATCGAAAATGTGTGGGCACGTAAACGTAACGTGCCCACGTTTTCTGTACAGAATTTAGCAGTGATTAGTTTTCGTTGCCTAATTTAAGTCTGAAAATGTACGGGCATGTCAACGTGCCCTCTCATTTTTATGCATACCGAATATGTGTGGGCACGTAAACGTAACGTGCCCACACATTTTCCTTGCCCACACTTACCCAAAAATGTGTGAGTATGTAAACGTATAGATGCGAAATCTCAGCCATCTGTCTGTGGAAACTGACAACTTTGGAGGAAATCTGCTTTGTTTGACTTTACGATTTTTTTAACTGGTGTGAATCCAGTGCACCGACCCTGAATTTAACATATCTGCCACTTTTCAATTTTTCATTTAGTATTCAGTTTGGTTGTGTTACGATAAGGACAAACTAATTGACCTGAACAGCAGCTGCCGGCAGCAAATTTAATTCCTCAGTCAGTCGTATTCCTTTGCGCTATATCTTTCGAATGGCGGCGAGTTCTGAAATATGTATAATGAAGGACGAGCGTTTTACGTTCCGTGAATAGTTTTTAGAGAAGCCGAGCCGGAATTTTGAGCCGAAAAAATTCGACGTAAATGCGATTTGGCGGAACACGGCATCGTATGCCTCGCGCATATAAATTCGAAATAAAGCATGGCGAGAGAGAGCCGGCATTCAAGAACACGTTCCTCGAGGGAAATAAATTGAAAAACAGTCAAATAAAAAGATCAGGGAAAAGATGCTCGTCGAGGCGGACGTACCGTGAGATCACCGACGGATTATTGTGTAACGAACAAAAATTAAGCTCAATACAGGAAAACAAATTTGACGCTCTACAGCGGGAACATAATTACTGCAAAACAGGTTTTTCGCTGGTATTTCCCAATATAGGGCGCGTTAATCGCCTAAACCGACTAACGAATCGACTCAATTTCAACCAGCGAGAACATCAGTCTCGAAAATCATTAATAATCGTTTGGGCGACAGCCAGCATCCACAGGGGCGGTAATTTGAATTGTTTGTCGTTAATGCTCCATTCGCAAATAACGAAAACCCATTTTGTTGCCAAAAGAAGAAAAATCTTCTGTTTAAAACGTACCAGACAAATAATGGTTTTACATATAACTTTAGCGACCTGACTGACTGAACGAAATTTAAAAACAAAAAGATGATTCTCTGGAAAAGTTTTTCCCCATCAATAATACTTGACTTGAAGTTCTTCAGCAGTTAACCGAAGCGAGTCACGCAGCCGGAAAACCTCTTCGAAGGAAATAAATGAAACTCGCTAGTATATTCCTTGGGAGTTATAACTCTGAAACCACTGCTTGAATTAAATTACCTTGAAAACAGATCCAAAATTGCTGTAAACTTGATATAAGTTGAACTAAACTGCTTGAATGAAAAAGATCGATACAGCAAAATTTTTAGTCATTTTTGGGAATCACTATAGCAGAAAATTGACGCCATTGGAGAATTGTTCATTATTTACTCCGAAATTGTTCATGACTACAATGCAATGGAATTTATCCTTACCTAACCTTTCTTGTTTTGCTCGAATGTAGTCACTGCATCAGAGAAAAGACAATATTGAAGAATTGTTCATAATTTACTCAGATAATCTTCATGTTATATATCATTAAATTTTATTAATTTTTTTAGTGTTTCCATAGATTAACCTGACTTGTTTCCTCAGAAAATGCGCTCTAATTTAGTCACTACATCAGAAAATTGACAATATTGGAGAATTGTTCATAATTTACTTGGATATTGTTCTTGACTACAATCCATTGGAATTGGTCATTGCCTAATTTGAATTATTTTTGCAGAAAATGCGCTCTCAGTTGGTCACTACATCAGAAAATTGACGACATTAAAGAATTTTTCATAATTTACTCAGAAATTGTTACAGTCCATTAAAATTCATTTATTTTTTTTTTCATTGCCTAACCTAAATTGTGTTCTCAGAAATTACGGTATGATTTAGTCACTAGATCAGAAAATTGACGATATTGGAGAATTGTTCATTGTTTATTCGAAAATTGTTTATGACTACAATCCAATGGAATTTATCCTTGCCTAACCTTACTTGTTTTCTTAGAAAATGCGCTTTAATTTAGACACTACATCAGAAAACTGACAATATTGGAGAATTGTTCGTACTTTAGTCAGATAAACTTCGTGTAACAGTTCATTAAATATTATTTACTTTTTAGTATTTTCATTGATTAACCTGACTTGTTTTCTCAGAAAATGCGCTCTAATTTAGTCACTGCATCAGGAAATTAACAACATTGGATAATTAATCATACTTGCATATAATACATACACATCTTTTACTCGGATATCGTGCATGACTACAATCCATTGGAATTTGTCATTGCCTAACCTGTATAATTTTTTTTTCAGAAAATGCGCTCTAATCTAAGTTAGTCACTCCAGCAGAAAATTGACCACACTGAAGAACTTTTCATAATTTACTCAGAAATTGTTTACGTTACATTCCATTAAATTTTATTTAGTTTTTATTTCATTGCCTAACCTAATTGTTTTCTCAGAAATTACGGCATGATTTAGTCACTAGATCAGAAAATTGAAGATATTGGAGAATTGTTCATTATTTAATCCGAAATTGTTCATGACTGCAATCCAATGGAATTTATCCTTGCCTAACCTGACTTGTTTTCTCAGAAAATGCGCTCTAATTTAGTCGCTACATCAGAGAACTGACAATATTTTAGAATGGTTCATAATTTACTCAGATAATCTTCATGTTCCAGTCCATTCAATTTTATTTATTTTTTTAGTTTTTTCATAAATTAGCCTGACTTGTTTTCTCAGAAAATGCGCTCTAATTTAGTTACTACATCAGAAAATTGACAACATTGGACTACTAGGAAATTGTTCAAGATACAATCGATTGGAATTTCTCCTACCCTAACCCGAGGGGTAAACCGAAAAGGAATTGTGGTGTACAGCCGAGAGGAATTAGAAGGAGTAAGTGGGGATTACTCGAGGAATTAGTTGGCATTAGTTGGCATTACTGGGAATTAGTAGGAATTAGTAGACATTGGTCGAAGAATTAGTGGCATTAGTAGGCATTAGTCGAGGAAATAGTGGCATTAGTGGGAATTAGTAGGGATTAGTGAGCATTTAGTAGGCACTTATGAGGAAATTTTTTTGAAAAAGAGAAAAGTATTTTAATTAATTACCTAATGTGAGATGCCAAGACATGGTTACCTGGATTTTTAAATTCAATTTTCTCGTCCTAATTTAAAGATAAAATTAAAAATAAATGACACTTTTTCATAGCCACTTTCTGTTCTCGTCAACGTAGTATTTTCAAATAAAAAATCCGACGTTTTCTTTACATGCACTCATCATTAACTTGATTTTTTTAAATACGGTCTAGATTTTTTTATGTCGGATTCGGAATTTCCTTGCAATTATGTAATCGATGATATGCGACAATTAATAATTCTATTAACTTTTGGGTTAGGTTAAAAAAAACTAAAACCGTACTTATACCTCTTGATATTAATGAACTACCTCGTGAACTACGTAGGAAAATAATAAGAAACCTTATGGATTAAACTAAGAAGAAGACATGTCTTACGAGCGGTTTACAATTTACCAAAACGAGCACGCCTTTGTTTATACGTAGGTGGTGAAGTATCTGAACATCTTTTATAATTTGTTGTTTGTAATTTACTTGATAATTCAATAATAATTATGTTTTACATTAAAATTAGGTTGTGGGGTAGAATGTTTATTAGTAGTTATTTCAAAGATTTTAGCCAAGCTTTCATGTTATGTTAAAATGAAAACAGGCCGAATTAACAAATTCGAACAATCACATCTCAAAATCACCAAAATATAACCTCAACGGAATTATTAATTGTCGTATGTCACCGAATGCAGAATTACAAAAAGATCCAGAATCCGACATGTATTAAATAGAATCCAGAACTTTAAAAAAATGTCTTTAAAAATGTCCAGTCTTTAAAAAAATGAAGTTGATGATCGTTGCATGAAAATGAAACGTCGGATTTTTTTGACAATACTACATTTAAGTTGAAGCGAGCAAAAAGTGGCTATGAAGAACTGTCGATTAGTTTTTAATTAGGTACCTCTTCAAATTAAGGCTATCTTCTTCTTCTTGTGGTTCCTATCCGTTACGGATGTTGGCAATCAGCATGGCGAGCCTAACTTTGTTTACGGCAATGCGGAAGAGTTCGGTTGATGTTTTTCCGGTCCACTTCCTGAGGTTATGCAGCCAAGATATTCTTCTCCTTCCTGGACCTCTTCTTCCGTCGATTTTTCCCTGGATGATTGTCTGGAGTAAGGAGTACCTGGAGTCGTTTCTCATGATGTGGCCCAGATATTGCAGTTTTCGGATCTTGATGGTGTTCATAATTTCTTTTTGTTTATTCATCCTTCTTAGTACCTCTTCATTAGTGATATGTTCGGTCCATGATATCCTCATCATTCTTCGATAGAGTCGCATTTCGAAGGCTTCTATTTTCTTGGATGTGTTTTCATTGAGTGTCCAAGATTCCGTCCCGTATAAGAGGATAGAAAAGATGTAACATCTGAGAAGTCTAATTTTTGTTTCCAGTGTAAGATCATGGCTTCTGAAGAGTTTGCTCATTTTGTTGTAGGCGGCTGTGGCTTTGGCGATTCGTGATTTGATTTCTTGAGTTGCGTCCCAGTTCTCGTTTATACGTGTTCCCAGGTACGTGATGTGTGGTACTCTCTCTATTGGTTGGTTGTTGATGGATAACTGGATGTTGTCGATCTTGTTTTTGCTAATGACCATAATTTTGGTCTTTTGTATGTTTATGTCCAAACCATATTCCTTACTAACTCTTGCTATTTTGTTGATAAGTTGTTGTAGTGCTTGTGGGTTATCTGCGAACACGATGGTGTCGTCCGCGTATCTTATATTACTCAATTTCTTCCCATTTATTGAGATGCCCTCCTCTTCTTCGTCGTCGAGCGCTTCTTTAAAAATCTGCTCGGAGTAGATGTTAAATAGCAGGGGTGAGAGTACACAGCCCTGCCTCACTCCTCGCATTATTTTGACGTTGTGACGTTGTGACTGACGTTGACGTGACCTCAGTTGTTTCTCCGTCGACTCTTATTGTTGCCGACTGGCCCCAGTACAAGCTGCTTATGATATTCAGGTCATTGGTATCGATCCCTGTCTTCTTTAATATTTCCATCATTTTGCCATGTTGAACCCGGTCAAATGCTTTGGCGTAGTCAATTAAACAACAGTAAACGTCAAGGTTAACGTCTCTGCATCTCTGGACAAGGACTTGGACAGCAAAGAGTGCTTCTCTGGTTCCCATCGCATTGACGAACCCGAACTGGTTTCGAGAGATTAGGTTCTCGCATCGATTGTATATTCTTTTATGGATGACTTTGAGAAAGGTTTTCAGCAGGTGGCTCATCAGACTTATCGTTCGATATTCTTCACATCGTTTTGCGCCTTGTTTCTTTGGCAGTGCAATGAACTCTGAGACTAGCCATTCTTGTGGTATTTTACCTGATTTGTAGATGTTGTTGAAAAGTTTGGTGATCTTCTTTAATCCATTTTCGTCTAGAAGTTTCAGGAACTCTGTCTGGATGTTGTCAGGTCCTGCTGCTTTTCCTTCTTTGCTCTGCTCTATAGCTGCCCTCACTTCTGATTCCATTATTTCTGGCCCACTCTGTGCATTACTCCGGGGATCTGGGGGGCTCTCTCTATTATCCTCAAAGAGGTGCTCTACGTACCTAGTCCACATCTTCTTCTTCTCTTCCATGTCTACAATGATGTTTCCATTAGCGTCAACTAGTTTCCCTAAGTTTGTATTCCTTCTTTGTCCAGTGACTTCTTTCACCTTCCGGTGGACGTTAAAGTAGTCATATTTCAACTGCAGTGCCTCTATCTCCTCACAGTTCTCTTTCTGTTCCTTTTCTTTAGCCATTCGTATTTCGTTCCTTATGATGTTGTTTATCCTTTTGTATTCTATGGTGTTATTCTTGTTCAATCTTCTCTCTTATATTAGGTTTAATATGTAATCTGTCATCCAGGTTTTCTTCCTTATTCTTTGTCCATTTTCCTTTAGAATAGTGTTCTTAATGTGTTCCACTTTACTTTTCAGGTGATTCAAGTGTTCTTCTACTGAGCTATCTTCTGTTGTTTCTGCCATTGCTGCATTCAGCTCTTTCTCTACACATTCTTTGATCTTCCCGTTTTTCAGCTGTCTTAGGTTAACTTTTAATGGCGCAGCTTTCTTTATCTTCTTCATAACCACTTTGAATCTTCCGATAACTGGCACGTGGTCGGTTCGCATATCTGCTCCCGGGAAGGTTCTCATACTTAAGCAGCTGTTTCTGTACCGCTTGTTGACTAGTACGTAGTCTATTTGATTCCTGACTATTCTCCCAGGTTTATCAAGGGGCGATCTCCATGTGTATAAACGCCTCGGTGGTTGTTTGAACTGTGTGTTGAGGACTACAAGGCCGTGTTCGTCTGTAAATTTTTCGAGCATATCTCCTCTCTCATTCCTCTTTCCCAAACCGAAAGACCCGATGAGCTCGGTTTTTTCTCCAGCTCCCAACTTTGCGTTAAAGTCCCCCATGATGATGTTAACTTCTTTTTTGGGTAGCCTCTCGAGTATTTGGGCGACATTCCTGTATAATTCTTCAACTTCCCCTTCATCTTTATCTGCAGTGGGGGCATAAATCTGGATGATGTTTAGATTTACTGGTCGGGCGTTAATCTGTATTAGAAGGACTCTTTCTGAGAATGGGACAAAGTTTATGACACTCTGCGCTATCTCCTTGGTGACAACAATGCCTACCCCATTCAAAAACTTACCATCTTGTGTTCCTGCATAGTACACTCTGTGTTCGTCCACATCCACCGAACCCACTCCCGGCCACCTCATCTCACTAATTCCCATGATGTTTACTTTCATTCTTCTCATTTCTTTTGTTGCGTTGTTGATATTTCCAGCTTGTGCCATCGTTTTAACATTCCAAGTACCAATCCTTATCTCCCTGTTCACTTTCATTACACTGCTCAAAACATTTCCTCCCGGAGATCCGATCGAGGAACTATTCCGGACTTGTTTTGTTGTGAGCCTTGCCATGATGATTTTTACTAGGACTTATCCATTCTGGATCTTTAATGAGGTGGTTTGTCCAAAATTCTTCCTCATCCTTATGTCGTTGATTACTTGATTGTAATTCATCCGCCTTTGGGGCCGATTTCTCAACCCCAGGACAATAGGGTGCCCTTACTCTTGTCGGCTCATCCACCCGAAGCTGTTGGCTGACAAGAGGGGATTACTTATACCGGTAATCACTCGGTACCTCTTCAAATTAAGGCTATAAAAGGAATAAAAAAAGTTTTTTTTTTACATTCGATTTTTTGCGAATATTTCCTAAACTATTGGTACGGGTCCAAATGGATTGCAGTTTTTCAATCTGCGTATATTCTAGGTTTATCAAATAATCTCAACAGAGAACTGTCTTCTGGAAACTCAAAGTGGCCTTTTACAAATCAAAAGACTATAAGCAAAAAATTATCATAATAACTGCACATAAATTTGCGTACTGCACTGTATTAACTGCACACCTATTTTACTCGAAAATGGTGAATTTTTAAGAAGTCGTCCAAGAGCATCTTTTTAATATAAAAAATAATGCTTTTTCAGCTTCTGTGTTTAAACTTCAGAAAAAGTTAATAATAAAAAAGTTAGGGCTAAAAATACTCTAAGCCGGGCCTGGTTAACACCCTTCTAAGCTGGGTTTCTAAATTTCGTTTAAATTTTTCGACTTGCCTTAAAAATGCATTCGAACGTACACAATTTTATCACGTTATATAAAACTTTTATCACGTTATAAGATCAAGAATCAGATTGTGATCAGCTCTTGGCTATACAGAAAAGGAAAATTAAACGTAGGAGAACCTTGCAGAAAATGAAGAGTATTGCGAAATCTGCCACCTCAGATAATCCATCTGATGTCGAGTCTGATGGCTTCTCTGATGGCTACGAAGATGGCCCTGTTCCAGACCCCAGAAATTTTAGTTGAAAAATATTACGCTGTTGCGTATGAAAAGCAATGGTATGCATATAGGAGGGTCATTATGGACCAATTAAACTTAGCGGATGTGAACCGTTTAATTTAAAAAGACTAGATCTAAGCAAGATTTATCAACATTATATAAATTAACAAAATAATGATGCTCAGGTAGGGTTCAGTAGGTACTTGTTCAAAAATAATTACGTGATATCAGACGCAGTAATCCTCGACGTCTCGACATGTTTCGGGATATACATACACCCCCCCCCCCCATTGGATATCTAAATACAACATAAAGGTTTTCTATAATTGAAATATTTTGAAATATTGATAAATAATTTTGATAAATATTTTGATAAATATTTTCCGAGGTATTTTCTACTTGCCGATTTGGTTTCTTGTACCGAAATTCCCAATTACATAAAGCTGGGGATAAAGCAGTGGTTAAAACCAAAGAACTTCTATACTTAGTGTTAATACTTACTTAGTTCTATACTTAGTGTTAAAACCAAAGAACTTCTATACTTAGGTATCAATTTCTGAAATAAACGTATGTTTTATTTGTGACCACACTATATTAATCACATTATTCTTGTACATTCTCAAGATTAATGCTAATCTTTCTTCACTTGTAAATCATCAAAATAATGAACATTATTCACAAGTGAATAATGAGTTGTCATGGAAAGGAAAGATGTCGTAGGCAACCGGCAACTCAAAAAGTAAACTGCCCTAAACATGAAATCGGTAGTTACCACTGGTTCATTCAAATAATTATCCTTCTATTAGGATGTATTGAGACAAATGTAGGTTACAGTGTCTCTTTTTCACTAAAAAATGTACTTTTCACTGAAAAATACTTAAAACAGGGCATAAAATGAAGTAATTTACCGTACACACGGTGTACATACATACACATAATTGAAATGAACATGCACGGGCGACTAGGCCGTCATCCATCTGACGCATCAAAGGTCGCGCCGTCGATTAGCGAAACCAGTAGTAAAAAAACCTGCTCAAAAGACATTATATCTAGGTTTCAATCGAGTGTTGAGAAGATATGATAAAAACGTCAAAGTTAAATTTCCAACGAATATTTGACGACAATAATAAGTGAATGGCTTATATGTTTATGTTGCAATTCTGTTAATAAATATCAGGAGCTGTGTTTATTTATTAATTTGGTTCCATGTTTCTCCAACATTAGATTTTGGAGCCCACAGTTCTAAAGACACAAGTTTTTTTGACAATTTTTATTTTAAGAAATAATAGGATTAAGAAAGTTTTTAGAAATAACAGAGGTAAAAACATAATAGGAAATAGTAGGAATCAGTGGGAATTACTAGGAATTAGTGGGCATTACGGGGAATTAGTAGGCATTGGTCGAGGAATTAGTGGCATTAGTAGGAATTAGTCGAGGAATTAGTGGAATTAGTAGGCATTTATTTGGCATTAGTCGGCAATAGTGTACAAGATTTCGGCCTGCGGTTTACCCCTCGCCCTAACCTGAATGTTTTTTTCAGAAAATGAGCTTTAGTTTAGTCTCTACATCAGAAAATTGACGATTTGGAGAATTGTTCATTATTTACTCGGAAATTTTTTATGACTAAAATCCTTTGGAATTTATCATTGCCTAACCTGAATTAGTTTTTCTGAAAATGCGCTCCAAGTTAGTCACTACATCAGAAAATTGACGACATTGAAGAATTTTTCATAATTTACTCAGAAATTGTACATGTTACAGTCCATTAAAATTTATTTGTTTTTTATTTTTTTTTCCATTGCCGAACCTAAATTGTTTTATCAGAAAATACGCACTAGTTTAGTCACTAAATCAGAAAATTGAAAATTTTTAAGAATGGTTCATAATTAACTCGGCAGTAGTTCATGATACAATCGATTGGAATTTCTCCTTGCTTAACCTGCATTGTTTTTTAAAAAAATTAACTTTAGCTTTGACGCTTTATCAGAAAATTGGCGATATAGAAGAATTGTTCATAATTTAGTCATGATGTAGTCCATTGGAATTTCTCCTCGCCTAACCAATATTTTTTTTTCACAGAAAATGCGCTATAATTTAATCACTAGATCAGAAAATTGACCGCTTTGGAGAATTGTTCATAATTTACTCAAACCCTGAAAATTGAATTGTTTTCTTTGAAAATGCCTTCTAAGTGAGTCATTAGGTCAAAAAAGTCCATTTTAATTTCTTATCGCCTAACCTGAATTGTTTTCTCAGAATATGTGCTGTAATTTAGTCACTATGTGTATCTCGGAAATGGCTAACCGAAATTTGTAATTTAATTAGGTTTCGAAAGGCCGCTTCGTCTAGAATCAGGTTGACGTTAAATAAAAACAATTTTTTGAAGAATATACAGGGTAAAGAAAAAAGCACTGCAAAATGGTTGCATTTTAACCCATTGCGTTTGGTATACAGTGTGTGTGGTGGAACTTCATCCACCGACTCACAGGTAGCAATGCCGAAACTTCAGCTATCGACTCACAGGTGGCAGGAGTAGTCGAAATTCTTCATAACATTACACTTCCTTTCCTTCGTCGAATTTATCTTTAAATACAAAATCCAACTATAAACTTTCACCCCGGCGTATTAGGCAGGGGTCCACCACGTTTTACGAATGAGTCCAAGGTAGACCTTGGGCGAAACGCCAAAACCAGAATCTACAACGATCTCAGATCGTCCGAATGGTGTTTCCCTGAATAACAAAAATGTTTTCTGAATCGCGTCAATATTCCACGTCATAATTGGTGACCCTCGACAAAAGCAACACGCAATCTTCCGAACACAACGCAATCTTCACTCACTGCACCACGGAATTGAATTATCTCACCCACATCAATCCCTGGCATCATTCTCTGCAAAAATGGCACATCCATCATCATTCGCCTTGCTCAAGCAACAAGTAACACAACTTTGTTCCGTCAGTTCGCAAAATGAGCCTCACTTCTCTCCCAACAAACAACTTCCGATCTCGTTGTCACTGGGAGTGGAGTATTGTGGCGGAACTTCATCCACCGACTCACAGGTGGCAGCGCCGAAACTTCAGCCACCGACTCACAGGTGGCAGCATTAGTCGAAATCCTTTATAACATTCTACCGTCTTTCCTTTGTCGAATTTGTCTTTAAATACAAATTCCAACTATATACTCTCACCCCGGCGTATAAATTGTGTTTCCCTGAATAACAAAAAACTTTTCTAGTAATACATTTCCCATCTATGGCACGTCATTGTTCCATGTCATACGTAAATGCCGCTGTTGATTTTAATAAAATAAATTATTTTTAAAAGATAATTAATTGCAGAATTAAAAACGTAGATACAAGGTTAATAGAACATTTCTATTCCATGATGTACAGGGTGTCCCGTTATAAATGCCACCGACTTTAACTTTCTCGTTTTTCATTTTAGAAAAAAAAGTTTTATGCAAAAGTTGTAGCATTTTAACGAAAGAAATGAACACAGACTATTTCGAGTAAACTGGATGTCCCGGAAAAGTGTGTCAGACCAAACATACTTATTTTTTACTTGGACTCTCTATATGGGGTAATTCAAATTCGATCCTCGCCATTGGGATCTTGGAAACCATAAGAAATACGAGGTCGCTTAAATTGGGGAAAGTTGCGCAGTTTTAAGTTTTATCATTTGCCGTTTTTGCCAAACTTGAAAAATTCCAAATACGTCCGAAGATATAAGAAAAACGAAAATGTTGAGAATTTTTTTTTTATTTTTTTCTGAGCCTATTTGAAGAGATAATCGAAAACGGTTGATGCATTTTCATGGCAGCTTTTTCTCCCCTACAAGCTGGAGGTGTCATATTTCTAATCCGACGTTCGACAGCCGTCATCAACTTTTTTTTTCTTTATGGACGCCAAATTAGATTTTTAGACAGAAAAATAATGCGTTTTATTCGGATTTCGGATTACAAGAATCTGGGTGACAAATTTCATATTTTTTAAATCCTCGAAGCAAATGACAAATGTTACTTTTTCATTATTTTCTTGTTTCTTAGTTTCATATTCCATTTCAAAATTGCTTTTTCTTCTTCATTAAGTGGAGAGGACAAGCTGTATATATTATTAGTAGGCACCTCATTTAAATCACTTTTTGTTAAGTCTTGGAGGAGGTAGAGAAGTAAAGATTTTAGTTAATTAAGTTTTATTTAAATTAAATTTTACATTTCTCTGTAGCAATACTGTCTACACCATATGGTGATGTTGGTGAAGGGGAGATCAATGGGTAAAGAGTTTGCGCTCTCTTGGATATTGGGATATATATCTCTTGGATCTCTCTTGGAATTTGGAAGGAGTGTGGGCTCTCCTAGGTTTTCGAAGGAGGAGTATGCTCACTAAGGGCGGCACAAGAAGAGGTGTGTTTTTGGGAGGAGAGTTTCCCACAAACCCTTTACTAATTACTATTTTGGATGAACAATAATTTTCACAAATTTCAATCAAAAGAAATTTTGCAAAAAAACTGTTAAAATAAAAAAAATATATATATATTTTTTTAGTTGTTTCATTGATGATATTATGTTTTTACTTAAATTTGTGGTGTCACCATTATTGTGACTGGCAAATTTTGATAGTGACATTTTGTAATATGTGTATTCTACCTCTTGTATTTTGTACCCAACTTGCATTTCCACGTTCATACGTACACTGTGGTCTTGTGGCGGGATAAATTGTAAAAAATTGAGGGCAGCCGATGTGTGGAAAAGGTTAAGCGCATTGGTGTTCGGAAGAAGAGGGCGCGCATTTATAGGTTTTAAGGAGAAAGTGAGAAAGAAGGAGGATGTAACGAAGATATCTGGTGAAGTGGGAACGCGGTCCTAAAGTTATAAAAGTCAAGTTCAATTAATTAGGGTTAACCGAATGGTTGTAGGTTAACTTACGGCATGTTTGCCAGCTTTTAAAATTGTGTATTTCCTTCAAATTCTGGTGAACGACTGCTACAACTAGTCCCTGTCATGCTGGATTTAAACACTTATTAGTAACTCTTATGATTCATTTATTTATTCATCCTTCTACTTAAATTCTAACCAAAAACTAAAAACTCTTTTTTCCTTTTCATCCACTCCGCTCCCTGTTAGGTGTGCAACTTACAATGCCTACATGTGCATTGTGTGTTGCCTACCCTTACAGTCCCTGGATACTTTGTTCTCATTGTTGTTTCCATATAAAGGAACTGAGGCGCAAAATTTCGAGGTTTTGATCGCAAGGCATTGAACAGTAAACATCGGCAACCCACGAAGTAGAACGGTATATAAACAGACCGAAGCCGCATAATTGGTAAGCCTCACTTTCACACACACTCACATACACGCCCCCCCCCCCCCCCCCCCGTCATGTAAAATAAACAGGGCTATAACGGTTGTTAAGCCTCATTTACACACATACCCAGGCCAAAGCGATTGTTAGGGCCCATTCATACACATGCATACACGGCTTAGCGTTTGTTGGGCCCTATTTCCACTTACACATATATACCCGGCTTAGCGTTTGTTGGGCCTCACTCATACAAGACACACGGGTCAAAGTTTGTTGGGCCCTACACATATACATTTCACCATCAACTTACCGAATTAGTTAAATTTCCGTTCCCGGTACCCGTTCCCATCCAAGAAAAGCAGACCGTATATTTTCCTTTAAATCATCGACTGTTCGTAAAAGCCCTAAACTGATATACTTTTATAACCTTGTTGGCATTGCATCTTGAAAATAAAGTTTTACCGTATTGAGTCTACTGCGTAGATATCTTTCTCTCAAATCGCAACCAAAGACAGAACGCCTGGACATCCTTCTCCACTGTTTAAAAGCTCCCCGATAGGCATTCCTGTGGACCCTCTACCACGTAAAACCCTTAGAGGGGGTAAAACCCCGAAATAATTTTATTACGAGCTTGGACGTCAAATGGCCAACACCAACAGGCCCTTTTTCCCTCGCTTATTATAATTCGTTACAAGGAATGGATCTCATATTTCCTCTACTCCCTCCCACATCTTTTGTAACCTGTTTTCAGATTGCTGATCTTTACCTTTAATCTGAGTTCTTATCTGTATATGCCATAGAATAAAAAATTCTTCCCTTATTGGAGTATTTTTTTTCTTGTTTAAGGTTTCGACGAAATTCTCTTCCTCACCTCTCTGTTAATTGTAGATTGAAAACTGATCATTGTCCTTACTGTGAAAAATGCGACTAACTGCAAAACCATATCCAGCAAACTTAAACATTACTTCTACAATTTATTATTAAGGAAATTTCAAGGTTTGACGTGATGCAGAACAAACGTGAAGCAATTTTTACATGTCGGACATAAACTGGGCGATATCGAAAGGAATAAAAGTTGGGAAAGGGGTCTTCGAAAGTTCACGACAATGCAATAAAAAAGACTCGACATTGCTGCGTAAGTTCACTCTCACCAGAGGTATTTATCGTAGTTGGGGCACGTTTTCCTGCGAGTATGTTTTTACTGCGGCCAACATACTAAGCTAACAAAATTTATTAGTTGAAGGTGCGATACGCGAAGGGACTGGCAATTTCATCCGAAAATTGTGGGCAAGAAAAGGCTCAGCCGTACATCACTTGGAGATTTATTTCGGGACACAGTTTTTTTATTCTTTTAGTTATAGTAGTGGCATAGTTGCTTAGGGCGCGCTAAATAATTCATACTAAAACCCTGCAAGCGAGAGATGGAAGAGCTGCAAAGAAGCTTTGTGTTCTATGTATTTAACAAGAACCTGAGCGTCCAGTTAAACAACAGGAGCTAATTTCAAATTAACCGTTTGATACACTTTGAGCACCTGAGCTGTGTGTATCTACCGGCTAATGGAGAATGTAAATATGGCAGTTCGTGCATAAGGTGCAAGTTACGGGAATTTTCACATATGCATTAATTTTCCAGCCTTTGAAGTTTGCTCCTGTGTGTGCAACGAACCTAACCACATGGGACTATTTAACATAATTGCTAAAGTACAGGTTTTCCATAGAAAATAAGGCGCTAGTGTCTTAGATGACTTTTAACCTGCTAATGGATGATCAAGATCATAATTCCGTGCATTGGACATGGCATTAATAAGTACAAAAGACTTGTTAAGCTTCCAGCTCTGTTATGGAAATTCGAATAAATTAAATTTATGAGATAAATTTGGTCGCGTAACGAAGAAAACGTCGTTTAGAAGCGGTTATATGAGCATTTTTCGAATTTCCTTAATGGAATTTCCAGGGCCGACCTACCGACCGAGCAAAAATTTTGATTGCCCCACTTTAGCTCCCTCCCAGCTTGATTGGTATTTGTTTTCAGCTCTACAGTCTTGGAGAATTTATTGGGTCTTAATTTTATTTAAAATTTGTCAGGTCTAACAATGGATAAAATGTAAGAAGGAGCAAATACTGCGGCAATGTGGAGGTGTTTTCTAAATGAAAACGACTGAAGCAGCAAGAAATAAATGTCTGTTCACATGATACTTTGCGTCCTTTTTAATAGATTTATGATGTATGGAAAGTGTAATACTTTAAATGAGTCTGCAACGTTTCGCTCGTTCATTACATCTTCGTCAAGGCTGGAAGGCTAATCAAAAAGGCATTAAGGCTAATTTTTTTCTTTTGTTAATTTTTCGAATGTTTAATTTCTGTTGTTATGTGACTTGATCATCAATAAAATTTAAAAACAGACAAGACCCAGATCAATTACGGAGGATTTCTTACCTCTTTGATTGATGATAAATTAAACTAATTTTTTTACCATTAACACGCCTGAATGATGTGTTGTTTGTAGCTTTGACAAGAAGAGTTTTCATCTTGAACACCTTTGAAGAAGACCGAATTTAATATCGAACGATGCCAAATTAAGCATAGAAAAGTGTCCTAAACCCACTATCTAAGTCGGATTATGGTAACCCCTCACTCCCAACCCTTACACTTTACCCCATCCACATCTCATCTCGTTTACTACTCCCATCTCGTTTACTACTGGTGTACTGAAACAACAAACTTCCAAATTTACAGCCGAATCAATACGGGTAATAGAACGAAAACGGTGTGGCGGGTGCGGATATTAGTTTCACAACTTCGGTTAAAGTTGTTGGTTAGTTTAATATTGCCCTGGTGCCTTTGGCCAAATCGATTTTTTCGATAATTAAATTTACCTTGATCCGGCGGTCTAACGAAACAGAACTGGAAGTGTCAGACTCATGAATATGTAACGGGTTTAGTTGGTTCATTAGGGATCGAAAGGGTCGAGTCTTTGGTCCATAAATTTCGCTACTAATCAGCAATGAGACGCAAATTGATAAATTTTGGACTATAACTTTAGTATCGCTGACAATGGAGTTCTTTCCTGCAGCACTTTGAACTTCCATTCCGTCTCACATGTTATTACATCTATACCCTATTCCATTATTGTCTGCATCTCAGGTGGTCATGGAATTTTCCTTGTATGCTATAGATAGTCTTTGTCTTCTTTGACGTCGTTAAAACAAATTGATAAAGTTGGATTTATAGTCCAAAGAGATAGTGCGTTACTAGTTCTTTATTAATTATAAGCATGCAGAACATAGTTTCCCAATTCAAGCTGGATACTGGTAATTGAGCAATAGTAATCAAAATTGAAGCAATCGCAACTAGATAGATAGATAGATAGATAAAACATATTTTTTCCAGGACCTGCAATTGAGTTATAATTGAAAAGAGGCTTAAGTAGCGTAAAGTCATTTGGATCTCAATGTAAGGGCTTACGAAAAGAACACTGAAAACAAATCGATAAATTCGATTTACAAAATTTAAAAAAACATTTTTTCAGCCAGTAGACTGTTGTATCGATAGATAATAGATAATTTTTCAGGATGGGTCTGTGTTGCAGTTATAATTTAGAAGAGGTTTAAATAACTTAAGTCGTTTCGATCTCAAGTTAAGGGCTTACACAAAGAACACTAAAAAAAAATCTAAAAGTTGGACTAATACATTTAAAACATTTTTTCAGACACTAAAACCTTTAGAGTTTAATTTTATTCGAATTAGTTTGTTACGTTCTTAAGGTATTGCAAACGTGCCATTTCGATCAAAAACAGCAAACATTTTTCCGAAATATTAGAGAATGGGCCTGATTCGCCTAAGTGCTTTGGATCTCAAGTTACGGATTTACAAAGTCACTAAGAAAATTCAAAAACTTTAACAAATATAAAATCTTTTTTTTTTCAGCAAATATCTTGTTACAAAGATAATAGATATTTACGCAGGCTCTATCTGAATTATATTAAAATAAAGGCGTAATTGGCGTAAGTTACGAAGAGAATATTATTGAGAAATGTTGGAATAGTTTGATTAACAAATTTAAAAACATTTTTTAAGCCACGGAAAAATTATTTAGATATGTACTCAAGATTTTTCCAAGATGAATCCTGTGAGCATTTATTAGAGAATAACCCTAATTCACTTAAGTTGTTTCGATCTCAATTTACATGCTTTCGAAAAGGACACTAAGAAATCTGGAAAAACTTTTATCAACCAATTTAAAAACATTTTTTTTTTCCAGGCACTTGACATAGATAATAGATATTTATCCAGTATAGATCTATAAATGAATTATATTTGAGAAGAGTCTTAATTGGCGTATAATTTTTTTTATGGACTTTGAGGAATTTTGGAAAGGAACTCTGAAAAATTGGAAGTGTTTGTTTAACAAATTTAAAGACATTTTTTCAGTAACTGAAAAGTTATTGAGATATTTACCCGACATTTTTCGAAGACGACTTGATTCGCTTAAAGGTCTTCGATCTCAAGTTACAACCTTATTTAAAGGACACTAAGAAAACCTCAATAACTTTAATTAATAAATTTAAAAACTTTTTTTTCCTGCCATTGGATTGTTACATAGATAATAGATATTTATTCCGTATGGACCTATAAATGAATTATATTTGGGAACAAGATTTATTAGCGTTAACTTAGGAAACGAACATTGAGAAAATTTGGAAAAGTATTACCCATTCACTTACTTTTGTCGTCTAGTTACCTTTAAAACTTTATTTTTTTTATATACATCTCCTTTTAGCACATGTTAAGAAGATGCGATAAAAATGTCAAAGTCAATTTTTCAACAGCTACTTGACGATAGTAATAAGTGAATGGCCTAAATCTATATAATTTTTTAGTGGGCCAAAAATTGTTCTTAAAATTGTTAGCTAAACTTTTCCAATTTTTCTCAGTGTAGTTGGGAAATTCAAGTTATACTGAATATCAAAAAATACGAATTTTTAAGTAATTCTCCAGCATCTACCTTAAATTTAAATCATCGATATGTCAATTAAATGGATATGCCGATCAGTTACCTGTTCCATAAAAGCAATCGAGGACACGTATGATGCAAGTGAGAGGGCGTTACTCAGGCAAATAAAAAATTTTTCCTGTGTTCTTAAATGGCGTTTTTGCGTTTTTCGATTTAGCTTTTTTGCTACTTGTTGCCACTTTTCTGCCTCTTTTTTAATGGCATCATGTGCCTCAAGGTTTGGTTAACAATATACAGAAAATTCATGTAATTTTTCTGTTTAGTAGCTCCGCTAAATGCATTTAAAGGGGACCCTGTTTTCTGGAAGTGTGAGGTTGGATCAGATTTTTGAAGTTGATTAGTTGTCAAGAAATAATAAATTCGTAATAGTTATTTACGTTATAAGTCCGGTAAATATAGTTTTACAGTAGGAGTAAGATATTTCCGGACGAGGCCCTAGCCGAGTCTGGAAATTCGAAACGACTACTGTAACACGTTACCGGACGTATGATGTACAACATTTTACTTCATACTTATCAAAAACAGTTTCATTACGGTATCCTGTACCGGTAGGTTTAGGTAGGTTACCATGGATACAATGGATTTATTGAAGATGTGCCGTTACTCAATACTGTAAAATTTCTTTACGATATCCAATCCTGTAAAAAGCTATTTACCAGATTAAAATCAAATACGTAAAAGTGTTCTAAATGATACAGTATGAAGTAAATTTTGCTAAACGTTTCTACCATTTTCCATCGATCGAGAAGAATATTCAGAGCCAAAAGGTTAACGGTATCTACTTCTGGCTAGAAGAAATGCTTCCAAACTAACAAAATTTCTGGAATACCGCTTTGTATACCACATTCCATTCAAGACATCATTTTTCACTTTTCGTGGCTATTCATGGATGAATCCAGATATTTAAAGAACGAAGAATAATATTGTTACGGAGCGCGGGCACTGGGAGGCGGAGCGACATTGGAGTTGGACCTTCGCGGCCTATCCGGGCGCTGCGGCATAGGAACTGACACGAGTGATTTATTGCTCTGTTTATTTACAACGCAGTTATTTACGACCTTCTTTTTAATGTGAGTCTTATCAAGAATGTTCTAGGTTTTTCTGTATTTTTAGGATTTTGTATAAAAGACGAATAGTTCCGCCGTTAGTAGTAGTAGTCTTATTTTAATCGAGCTATAGGTAAGCTAAAGTATCAAACAATAGAAGACTATAAGGTGTTAAGTAGTGAGCTATTTAGTAGTCGAATTGTATTTGTGGGATAAATAAATAGTGCTGTCGTGTTAAATCGCTACACTGGAATTATTGAACAATGAGTTCGCAATAATTGGTGTTAGAAGTGCGATTCCAGTGGGAATTTGAGGACTAATATTGCTGAACTGTAAGTGAGTGCTTCATTGCCGGACATTACGTGTTTATGCCAGTGACTAGAAGCCAGCATTAAGCGCTGGCGGATCAAGTTGCCACCCTGCTCTCCCTTATGCAACAACAGAGGGAAGAGCAGGAAAAGGATCATCACTAAGAAAGGTTCTGATAAAAATTCTTTGCATGTGCCATGACGCATCAGAATGTTTTCTGTTCCTTTCTGAGGCATGTCTTGAGTAATTTTTAAACGCATTTAGTAATTTTCAATCAATTTTGGCGATGATTCTTACCTGCTTCTCCAAAAATTCAAAATTCGTTATTTTTAAATGGTTTAAGTAATTTTTTAATGATTTTGTTTCTAATCCTAACTTGCTTTTTTCCACAAACGTGAAATTTGCATTTTTGAAGGCTCTGAGACATATTTAAAACGAATTTGGTCTTAATTTTTATCAGAATATCTTCAAAAACTTCAAACTTGCATTTTTAGACGCTTTGAATTATTTTTAGTCAATTTTGGACCTACCTTGAGCCAACTTGATTTTTTTTTAAAATTGAAAGTCGCATTTTAAAATGCTTTTTTTTAACTGATTTTGACCCGTATCGCGTCTTGATTTTTTTTTAAATTCCTTTAATATGCCTTTTAATATGCTTGAGTCCATTTTTAACAGATTTTGTCAATAATCCTAAACTGAAATCCACTTCTCCAAACTTGTATTTTTATACGTTTGGAGTAATTTTGACTCGATTTTAATCCATTCTAGACCGTTTTTTTTAGTCTAAAAGACTTATTTTAGTCTAAAAGTGTAATTTACTAAAAACATTAAATCAGAATATTTAAATCGGTTTTGCCTTATTTTATTCTAAAATTGAAACGTCAAATATGCATTTTAAAAAGATGTGAGTCATTTAATCAATTTTATCCCTACTTTTAACTTGTATTTTTCAAATAAATTGAAATTTGTATTTTTAGACGCTCTAAGTAATTCTTTAAGCTATCATGATCTCAATTTTTCTAAAAACTTCAAATTTTTATTTTTGCAGGCTTCAAGTAATTTTAATGTATTTTTAGTGATTTTCAAAATTTTATTTTGAGGTATATTTAGTAAAATTGCGCACATTTGTACTAAAATTATTTTACCAAAAGCAACCATTTAGAATATTTCATTCCATTTTGGTTGGTTTTGTTATAAAATTAAATTTCTCCAAAAACGTCAAAATTTGCATTTTCAGATGTTGTGTTTTGGCCCTTAGATTTTTCAGAAAATTTTCAATTGCATTTTTGGACGTTTTGAGTCATTCTTAACGGATTTTGGCGATAATAATAACCCGACTTTCTCCAAACACGTCCGGTTTTTATTTTTGCACTCTTTAACTAATTTTTCACTGATTTTGACCCTAATCATTGACTCTCGAAAAACACCAAATTTGCAATTTGCAGGAATTTTGAGTCAAATTTCATTTATTTGGTTTCAAAAATGTAATTTTGATCATTGATGTGAATCAGCTTTGACGGATTTTGTTCTAAAGTGGCATTTTTCCAAAACAGTCAAAATTTTGCATTTTTTAGACAACATGGGTCGTTTTTAATCGACTTTAGGCCTAATTCTAACTTGAAATTCTCTTCAATATTATTAGCATTTTTTTTAACAGTTTTTGACTATAATCTTAACTTGGAGCTCTAAAAACACTCCAAATATTGTGTTTTTACAACCTTTAAGTATATTTTCACTGGTTGTGACCTTAATCCTATCTCGACTTTGCAATTTCTAAGGATTTTGAGTCAAATTTCCCTTATTTTGTTTCAAAAATGTTATTTTGATCAGTCTCGCCCCATTTTGTTCTAAAATTGCCTTTCTCCAAAAATATCTAGAACTCCTCATTTGCATTTTTAGAGGCTTCGAGTCATTTTTAACCGATTTTGGCCATAGTCCTAACCTGCATTTTTCCAAACACTCCAAATTTGTATTTTTGCAATCTTTGAGTCAATTTTCACTGAATTTAATGCTAATCAGTGTCTGAAGTTTTCGAAAATCTAAAAATTTGCAATTTTTATTGATTTTGAGGCAATTTTCACTTATTTTGTTTCAAAAATCCAATGTTGATAATTTATTTGAATCAGTTTTACCCGATTTTGTTGTAAAATCGCATTTCTCCAAAAATATAAAAATTTTCATTTTTAGATAAAGTGAGAAATTTTTAATCGACTTTAATTTTAACCTGAATTTCTCAAAGAACCCCTAATTTGCATTTTTAGAGGCTTTGAGTCATATTTAACTGATTTTGACCATAGTCTTAACCTGCATTTCTCCAAAAATATCAACATTTGTTATTTTTGGATGAGGTTGATCATTTTTAATTGATTTTTGTCCTAATTAAGGCCCTTAGATTTTTCAAAAAATTTTCAATTGCATTTTTGGACGCTTTGAGTCACTTTTAACAGATTCTGGCAATAATAATAACCTGACTTTCTCCAAACACCTCATATTTGTATTTTTGCACTCTTTAAGTAATTTTTCACTGATTTTGACCTTAACCCCACTCCGACAACTAATCAACTTCAAAAATCTGATCCAATTTCACACTTCCAGAAAACAGGGTCCCCTTTAAATGCATTTAGCGGAGCTACTAAACAGAAAAATTACATGAATTTTCAGTATGTTGTTATCCAAACTTTGAGGCACATGATGCCATTAAAAAAGAGGCAGAAAAGTGGCAAGAAGTAGCAAAAAAGCTAAATCGAAAAACGCAAAAACCCCATTTAAGAACACAGGAAACAATTTTTATTTGCCTGAGTAAGGCTATCTCTCTTGCACCATACCTGGTCTCGGTGTTTTGCATCTGTCGCCTCGTCCAGGTTTATTTAATTTGTCAATTTGCAATGTTATACAGGGAGTAATATGTAAAATTGTCTACTATCTCTGTTTTGAGTGCATTTTACTACTATATAGCTAATTTTTACGTACATATCATGGTCATGTTAGTGGCACGTATAGAAAACTTTACATTTTAGGGTAACATGAGCAGACTGAACGCATACAACTCCTTTTTTCTTTTACCCAAGAAACAATGGTGCAACTACCTTCATCCGCTTTGCAATTTGAATTGCTAATGACTGCCATTCGAGCTCTATGCATGAATATGCAATACAATGATTTATCTAAATGACCAGAGATTTCCCTCACAAATGTTCATATAGAGAGTCGCTGTGTGTCAGATTTGCATTAATGAGAAAACACCAGTTTTTGCTCAACTAAATTATTATCCTCATGCTTTCTAAAGGACAAGCAATTACGGCATTTAAATCCCCTCAAAGGATAAAAACTAAAAGCCCCTTCAATCTGTCTTGTGTTTAGGATTTGGTGTACTTACCAAAAGTTTCCTTAAACTTTCTTGCCAAGTGCAAATGTACCCTAGAGACAACACTCGCCCGCTCACAATACTGTCCTGAGATTTGAGAAGTTTATAGCTCAGTTTTTGCTCTAGCCGCTGCATCTGCGAATTTTCAAGTTTTTTTGTCCCAGACCATGTAAAATGCACATCGACTGCGGGACAAGAAGTTTGCCCTAAAATAAAAGACCTCGAGGGCCCCCGCTTGTTCTTCGGAATCCAGTTAGGAAATTCTTTTCATACTTTCCCATTGTTGTTCTTTTACACATGGGACAATTTTCAGTTAAAATAAATACCAATATCGTTCCCGATAGCAAAATGGCAAGCCATGTTCGACAAAATGCGCAAGAAATGCCTCACAATACATCAAGTCCAGATTTATATCTGTTTTATCTGGCTCTGCTTTACTCACACTCTGGCAATAAATATGCCACTTGGTCGGGAATTTAAGCGAAAGTTGACGCTATAGATATAGCAGGAAATCCAAGGTGGGCAACAAATGGGCCTGGGTTAGAGGAGTTTAATGAGATTGAGTTCGAGAAGTTATTGACATTGAGGGAGTCAGAAATTTTCCTTACTAAAGAATGTGAATGTTTCTTAATGCCACAAATGAAATGAAACCACCAAAATTGGTGCACTACAAATCCAATTACTGTTTACTTGATTGCTCTCCCCTAAGCTTTTAGTGAACGTCATCGCAAATTCTCCCAGAGGTTGATTAAGGCAGAACGTAGAGAGCCCCTAAAAAAAAGAACATAAGAGCCATGGATAGAGCTCAAAGGGATACTTAAAACTGATCTCATCTTTGTCGGTCGCATTGAATTGAATAAAGTGTTTCACCCCCAAAAGTCTGCGTGTGTTGCAATCTCCCCCGATTTTTGTAGACCGAATAATGCTAAACTATAAAGTTACTTGTTAAGGAAAAGCTCTGACATTCACTTAAACTCGTGGGGCTTAAAGGCCTTAAGCTCGTTAAAGCTCAATTGAACGAATAATCTCAGGAGTTTTTAGGATGTTTTAGGGATTTTTTTCTGTATACATTGCAACAAGAGGGGAGAAAACTGTAACGGAAAAATCAATGCTCCTCAACGTTTTTATGAAGTTAAACTTGGCAGAGTCTAATGGGCTTTGTTTAATCTTAGTTCTAAACAGTAGTTACGAGAAACAGAAGTTTTCTGGGTTGTGTATAAAACGTTTTTGTAATTTTCTTACGAATTCGTTTAAACGACTGAAGAGTTGTGGTAAAAATAGAGCTTTAGAAGCCCTCAATACATTTTTTAAGTAGTAGAGCCACATAAAAGCGTGGAATAATTGCAGGTATTTCTGCCGTTGTTTAATTGCATAAAATATCGGGTAAAGTTTAGTGATTTTAAAACTAATTAAACTTTAGCTCTATGCTAGTAACTTCCACTTGACAATTATTAGATTCAGTGCAACGGTACTTATTTAGAACAGAGCGGCTCTAATATAAACAATGCAGATTGCCTCTGTTGCGAAGCGGTTGGTTGAGTAATCGGGGCCGTTAAATTTTATTATGAGCTCTTTGCTCCATCCGGGATAATATAGGACTAGAATTAACTTTTGTTTGGGTTAACCATCACAATACGTTCAATATAAATCCCTAGAACTTTGAAAAATTTGTCTTACTTTCCTCTTTTCTCTTCGTGGATTTCTGTTTTAATTTACACAGTTTTCAGTATCTCATCTTTGATTTTATCTCAATAGTGAATTTGAGGTTCGATCTTTTTTTTATTGTCTGTTCAAATAATATTTATCTTTTGGGTCGAATTTTAACATCCAATCAAAAGCAAATAAAATTAGATACATTAATTATGTGTTCGTAAATATTTTACCTACTACTAAACAAAACTAACCACTCAAAATACATTCAGTGATTTTCTTAAGTCTTCATTTTAAGTTTAAGAAAATGGCCGAGCTGGAAGATGATTTAATTCATCACTTTTTTACCACTATAATGTGCAATGCCTGTGCTGAGCACCGTTTTTTGAAAACGATCAAGTGCTCCATTCTAAATATTTTCTACAAAACATAAAATAAGAAGAACTCTACTGTTTATTACATGATTTCAAACGTCTATATTTTCATGCCTCCATTTCCTTTTCTCCTCTTTTCATTTAATTTATATTTTACTAATTTTCTATTATCTATAGTTTAAATATGCAGTCTCTCTGCTTCTATCAATTGTTTTCTTTTTTTCTATTCTCTCTCAATTTCCAAAATTATTGTAGTACGAGAAAACTGTTGCAGAAAAAATTGCGTAGAATTGATTCGACATTAAGAAAAAAACGTTACATTTTTTATTATAAATGTTAAAAATATTGGGCCAGGAGATTCAAATAAACAGAAATCACAATAATATTGTAAAAGTGTGGTTTTTCCAACATAAAATTCACATTATCAAGAATTTTAAACATATGACGTTACATGCTACGAAATAACTAGAAAAATGTGGGAAATGACCAACCGATGTTTATTAGAAAATTGCTTGGATAGAATAGGAAGGTGACATTAGAGGAACGAAACAAGCAATGAAAAAGAAACGAATAGAGTTGGTATAAAGTTTGAAAGTGTCAAAACAGCAAATGCCTTTATGGATCAATTTAACATCATATCTTGTAGATAAGCCGGTTCCAAGTACATCTTATAATTCGTAACTCTCTCTGCTAGTGATATTTAATTTATTCTTCTTTACCTTCTTGTCACCTACTGCTACTTTGCCTATCAATAGTCTTTGTCTATAGTGTGTATTATATCTGTTATACCTTCTCTAATATTGTCTCCTCTATTTCTATACTTATATTCTTTGCTGTCTTGTTCTCCTTTCTGTTGGGTTTGTGTTTTTAACCGAGTCCAGAGAAATGTAGTTATTCTCCTCGGTATGTGCATTTCACTACGTAATCATTTTCATAGGAAAATAACATCAAATACTGATAATTAGTTTCCAAGAGGTTCTACTGTAAAACATAGTACTGTAAAACAACAAATTTGCTTCATTTTGCTTTACATTGCAAAAACTTTAGCCTATTCTTGAAACAAAAAGAACTATCGCCATGATGTTACTTAAGTGTTTCAAAATATCAGAATTATCAAGAACAAATTCTAAACTTTACATATCTAGGGCCTACAATCAATCCGTAAGTACATTTTTATGTGAAATTGAGATTTTTGCGTCATCACCTTATTATTATCCTTTTCCGCCTTTGAGAATAGCTCGCGAGTGCTAGACTGATAAAATGCTTCATTTTCTATCGGTCTAGCACTCGCGAGCTATTGTCAAAGACGGGAAAAGGATAATAAGGTGATGACGCAAAAATCCCAATTTCACATAAAAATATACTTACGAGCTATTGATTCTAGGCCATCGATATAACCACGTCTTTATATCAACTATTAGGTTATAGTTTTTTTTATGTGTACATTGTGGACATTTAAATGGTGATCCTGAGAACTACAGTATGATAACAGTGATTTCTTATTTAAAAAAGCTAAAAGTCATTTTATCGTACTAAAAACTGTAACTTTATCGAAACTTATAGAAGAGAAGGCATTATTTTGGATTTGAAACTGATTGTTGAAAAATGGTAGAATTGAAAATTAAATTACAACTTTTGTGCCTCGTGACCCTATAACTTACAGGTAAATGACAGTGATCTCAGACTTAAAATCACTAAATTTGGATAGACTGGATACAGTAATCTGTTATTGTCTGGATACGTTTCAAGTTGTTTAAACTTATAACCTGACAACTTACGTTTGTCGATGAACCGAAAGTATCCGGTGAATCCAGTGGAATTCGTAACTCTTGGTCCCGAGTGAAACTCTAAAACTAGCCCCGATCCAGACGAATAAATTATGGCCGGAATATCGACCATCCCGCCACAGAGTACGTTCTCCCAGGGCGTATACTCGTTTATACTGGCAGAGTCCAGGTCCACAAACACTTTCACGTAATCCCCTTGAAGGCAGCTGTAACAAAGACAAATATTGTATAAGAGCTGCTGCAGCGCCAACAAAACTAACTAACAATATCCGAAAGTTCAACAAAACGGAAACAGGTGAGCGAAAACATATCTCCATTCGATTTCTCGACACGAGGGATATTTATCTTACCATTATGGATATCGGTGACGCGTAATATATCTAATGTTTGAGCCTCGTAAACTCTGCTCATCCAACGCTTTCCAGAAGCGATACGTTTAATATTTTCATCGTGCCGCAATAACCTTTTTATCCACGGCAACGGACCGTAAAATAGTTATTACCCATTTCCAGTATCTTATGCCGTTCGATGGATATATTATTTCAAAACATACAATTTCAGCGCTTCCGATCATAAATGTTTTATTGCAAAGATGAACCCATCAAATGTGTACTATAATTTCGGTATAATGACTTTCATGTAGAGAGCATTTTACCCCCCGCACTTTTCTAGACGTCACCGCTTCATATTTTGTCCCCAACTCTATTTAATTTTTTTATTTATTTTTTTAAGCAAAGAATGCCAATACAATTTTTTGTGGTGCGGTCAATTTAACCGGAGTGAATCTACGATTTTACGCATTTACAGCATATAAAATATATAAAAAAAATACGAAAGCAAATTGACAAAAAAAATGATATACGTTGAAAAAAGCAAAAAACAATTTTTTTAGAGTAAAAAATAAAAAAAATTTGGCCGCACTGAATCGAACCCACAAAAATAAAAAGTCTTACTCACAGAAATTTTTTTTTAAGAATAGTGGGGCAACAAAAGTTCTTGTATGCCTTTTGTGGTGCAGTTTAGTTCAATTCTTTATTCATTTGTACTCTGTACATTTGCACATTGTACTTCATCATTAGCTACTCTTCAACTTTTTCTAGTTTTTGGCTAAATTGCTCTTTTGTACACTTTCTCACTCAACAACAAAATGTAGTTGTAATAAAAACATACAAAACAACACTTTTTAAAACAAACCCAATTAAAAATCCATTTACTTTGCTAAAGCCGAGGGATTGAAATACTTTTAAACATAAATCTCTTCGCATTCTTTTCGCGGCCTTTTGACTTTACAAGAATACCATTTCAACATTAATTTTTTTGCCTTGAACTTTCGTCGACTTCGCGTTGGCCCAGTAAATATCTCAAGTTAGGCAGATCCCTGCTTCGGGAGTTTTAATGAAATTAGAAATAAAGGCGAATATTTATGCTCTTAAGAAATTAAAACGACCGTCAAAACAAAAGCTTAGATCTATAAATCACAAAGTTAAAAAGTGGGACTGTAGTTTTTGAAATTAGGAAAGTTCTATTGATAAATCTTGACATGTCTAAGCAGGTTACCAAACTTTAGAAATTGAATAATTCAATTATTATAATATTTTTTCTACTTATTGATTTTGGGGTGCATCTAGTAGCTCGAGTGTCTTCATATACAAGGACCTAAGACGCTAAACCCGATAGTCGTTTCCTAACGATATTCAAATCCAAACACAAATTGCTTAGGCTCCAATATCCGTTAAACAGTGTTTGCAGGGTTCGGGACCAAATTAATTTGGAAACCTGCAGCAGACAACGGGATCCTGTTTGGCCTGGTCGGGTCCTTTGTGCCAAAGTGAACTGTAACGCCCCGGATGGCCCCATAAAGGCCGAACTCGAATTCCATTGCTGGAGTTCGTTTCTTACTTTTCTTAGCGGTGCGTGTTTGAGTTTTTTCAAATTGGTCGGAAACTTAATTTGAAACTTCGATTTTTGAAACTGCCAACGAATAATTAATTGTAGAATTTCCGAGATTTAAATTACACATATTATGCGTCGGAACCCAAAAAAATCCAGTAAAATGACAGTGGACTTCTACTTAAATCAAGCTTACTATTCTTCTTTTGATAAGAGATGAATAGTAATACTTTTCAGTGATCAAACACGTTTGTTTGTATTTACGAACATAGTAGGTACTTACTTCGAAACAGAAGTAAACTATAAGAGTTTCAAATCGGCTCTTCCCAACGGTAAATAAACTGCTAACGGAATAATGTCCATTTCTAGACATTTTTGCAAATTTCTCGAAAACGGTAAGACATAAGAAGGATGCAAGAGGCAAAAATTTTCTAAATTAAATAGAGAATTCAGATTTTTAACAAGGAACGATCAGTGGCGTGCTACAAAAAAGTTTGTGAGGGTAAAAGGGATAACCCCGAGAAAAAATAAGATTCTGTCGATTTTGGCTAGCGGTTGGTATATCCAACGATGTGGATAATAAATGGTTACCTATATTCAAAATTTGAGTTAAATATATATAAAAACTTTAAGATCTATAAAGAAAAAATAAGTTGGTTAGGATCTGCATTTTTCGAGGCATTTTTGATCGAAAAGGAAGGCGTAATAAAAGTAGATGGTACTTTTATTACTTCATCCTAATCTCCCAACAACTTTTAGATAACTTAGTAAATCTTTTCATTGAACATTAAATACTATTACAGTCGAACCAACATGTTATCCACAGAACTTGGCCAAACATAACAGTCCATTCATAACAGTTTGTTATCGTTTTTTGCAAAACTTGTCAATGCGATTCTACATATCTAATAACATACAGGGTGTCCCAAGGGGTATTTTACGAAGCCAATTACTGCCAATTTCACATGTTACAGCTCAATATTGCGTACTGCCGCTTATTACTCCAAGTTACTGCTGTACTGCCATGTATTGCTTGTTACTGCCGAAAGCTGCTGGGTAATGCTGATTTTGCTTGATAATGTAGGCAGTATCAGTATATATGGGTTTAAATAGTTCATATTTAATATTTAATTGCTTTATTATGAACTTGTAATGAAGCTTTTCAAAGCCAATAATGAGGGTGTGAATATTAAAACATACTTAATTACTTTATTATATTAGGATTTAATTCGTTCATATTTTTTATAATTATACCTGAGTGAAGAAGAGCAATCTGAACAACACCCGTACTTAATTAACTACCTATTAATACTAACATATGCATTTCGAGAAAATGTTTTTAGGATAAACAACGGAAAATGTGATTTCCTAACTTTTAGAAATACATTTATATGTATTTTTTATTTGTAATAAATCATTGCGCAATAGCTGAAATGGATATACTTGTCCTTAACTGGAATAAAAAATATAAAATCTTTTTTACCTCCTGCACATCGTCTCTTTTGCGCCAGGAAAACGTTTCTAAACATTCTTCTAGAAACTTGATTACATATGTGTATTTCTTGTTGTATCATGCTTTATAATTCTGCCGATGGATCAACCCGAGTCATAATACCGAGCATAATACACTGCATAATATTTTTCCAATTCAATGGCAATGTTTGGCACTTGGTGCTTGGCTCGGAAGTATCCTTGTAGATATTAGAGCTATCCAAATCAATTTCATCGATTTCACCAACAATTTCACTGTCTGACGATTCTAGTTCATCGTGAGCTTATTTAAAGTTTATTGTGGTTTTTAGTTGGGGTTTCTTTGCAGTTCTTGATGGTGACAACTTCGTATTTCTTTTTAAGGTTTCTTTAGTTTTTTTTTATTTTAATAATTAGTTTCTGGAGCGCACCGCAGCTGACCAAGCTCAAAATATTCCCCTCTTTATCTCAGGAGGGGAGGAGGATCAAAAAGAACAAAAAACCGTTGGACTGACTCCAATTGATCTACCACGTAAAGTTACAGGCGGTCAAAAATTGGAACTTGAGAGAAAAGAGGGAATCCCCCCCTTTGGTCGTTTCACCCACACGCTTTGGTAAAAAAAACCTCTTTAAAGGTGAATTTCATTCGAATTAACTTTGTTACGTCCTTAAGGGATTGCAAGCGTGCCATTTCGATCAAAAACAGCAAAAAAATTTTTTCGATTTTTTTTTTAAGTGTCCACGGGGGGGGGTCCACTTTGACCGCCTGTAACTTAAAAAACGCCTTGACAGATTGAAGTGAATACAACTGTTTTGTCGTTTTTTTGATGTCCTCTTTCACCTCCCACCATCGGAACTATCGTATATTTTCGGAGATAGGTCCCTTCGGATGTCGATTTTTAGCCACTTTTAGAATCGCGTTTTTAGACGATTTAAGTTTGTTACGTTTTTATGGGATTGAAAACGAGTTATTCCGACCAAAAACAGCAAAAAAAAAAAATTCCGATTTTTTTTTTGAAAATGTCCAAAAGATACGACTTTTTTCTCAATTCTCAACTTTGACCGCCTATAACTTGAGAACGCCTCGACCGATTGGAGTTTACAACCAAGAAATCCAACTGTTTTTTCCTCTTCTTGATGTCCCCTTTCACCTGCCGCCATCGGAAGTTTCGTAGGTGCAATATTTTCAGAGGTAGACCCTTCGGTGGTCGATTTTTAGGCTCTTTTAGAACCGCGTTTTTTGACCATTTTTAAAAAACCCTTCGGTGGTCGATTTTTAAGAACTTTTAAAATTTATCGTTTTTTGACCACTTTTTAAAAAAAAACCCCTTTAGAAGTTAATTTCATTCGGATTGAGTTTGTTATGTTCTTAGGGGATATTCGCCGTTTTGCGTCTTGTAGTTTATTCTTTGATTCTTTATTATTTTCCTCCATAGAATTTTTTTTTAATTTGAACTTTTCATTTTCTCCGAGTTTTTTATGTAGTGACACTCCTTCAGTTTTTCATTTTTTTTTGTTCTTGTTTTCTTCTCTAATTTTCGTTTCATTCTTTTTTCTTTTTTATTTTCATATATTATTATATGAAATATATGAAATATATTATTATAATAATATTATTATAATAATGTATTTCATATTATAAATATATATAAAATATATATTCCATATATTATTATCATCTCTCGTCGTTCACTTTCTTGCCCTCAGATTTTATAGCATTTTTTATAATTATTCTAAATATATTTTTTTTTACTTGAGTTTGTCTTTTAACTTGTCATTTTGACATGACCTTGATTTTTCCACCTCTTTACTTTATTATTTCGCTTCTTTCCAATAATCGGTCATCCTTCTTTTTTAGTTTCCTTCAATTCAACACGAAGTGTTTGCGGGCTATGTTTGGATGAACATTGTGCTCTATTTTTGCCTAGGGATTTCGCAGTTAATTTTAGGATACCTTGTATTGTAACTTACAAGAAAGTTCAAACTTTCTGTAAACGCCCTGTAACTGAATTAGTAGGCAAAAAGCCAAAAATTCGCCAAAACCGGCCCGAGATATCGACAATAACTGCTAAATGTCATTATAAAAAGAGTCATAAAGTTAAGGCTCCCGTCATGACATCGTAGTAAACAAAATTGTAATCAGTTTTTTATTAGAGTTTTTGCCATCCTTTTAGAAAATGGAATAAAATTGTTGTATTAACTATTGTAAATAGCGTCCTTAAGTTGTAAGTCGTTGGTGAAGTTAGCAGGATTGGGACAAATAATGCACCTCTTCTTTATTCGAAAATGGCCGACGTTTCGACTATTTATTTAGTCTTCATCAGGGTTATTCTCACTTAGAGAGGGTAGTCAGTTAAAAATCTATTCATGATGGTTAAAATAGCAAACTCCATTCGATTGTTCGGTGACGCTGGTATCTTATGCTCGACAAACTACACGTGCGCTGCATAAGGTACAAAATTTGCGAATAACTATGTTTTATTAACTATGATTCTACGTCGCTGATTTTACACCCAGTTATCTTTTAGAGATCATTTATCTTATTAAAATCGGCTGTGGCATTCTCGCGACTTACAAAAGAGCGCCAACTTTTAAAAAAAATCCAGTAATTTATTTTGTAACTGCCAAACATGTCGCGAGATACCAACCAATGCCATTAAATGTCATAACAATGAATGTTTTCAAATTACGCTACTTGTGTGCAAATGCAGTGGGTTGAAATGCAACCATTTTGCAGTGCTTTTTTCTTTACCCTGTATATCCTTTAGAGAATAACTTATTTAAGATCAATCTCCCGCCGTGATTCTAGAAGAAACGACCTTTCAAAATCTCTTTAGATTTTAAATTTAGGGTAAGGCATTTCCGAGACACAGACCCTCAAAAATGACAAAAAATGTCGCTCTTTACTGTTAGCAGTTTAGTAACAATCGACCTAAATACATACAACCGAAGAAACTGTAGTGCTTTCAGGTAATTTAACGGTTAGTTTAGGTTAGTTCAGGTTAGTTTAGATTAGTTTAGGTTAGCTCAGTTAATTCTTCCGATAGCCACAATCAAATAATCAAAAGATAAAGAAGGTATTTCCGACATTAAAGATAATCGACATGGCTCTCATGTTACAAAGCAACTGCCAAACGACCCAAGGCCATAGAGTCAGATTCAACACAACATAAAATGGTATTCCTTACACTTCTATCGCTCGCACCAATGACTCTAACTACACCGTAGTCTCGAAAAGCCCACATTTTACAGTCAACTGATCAGCAAATAAATCACAAATGACTTTCAAACTAATGCAAGTGACCTACGCCAAAGAGCAAAAATGAACGAATGAAGAATGAGCTCGAAGGTGAAAGCTGAAATTTAAGTTGCAACTCTCATGCCTCGTAGCCCTAAATTCTCCAGTCAAATGACAATGGTCTGTCAGTTACAATGTTTGAAGAAGAAAGTTTAGTTGGTGGTTAGTAATGTCGTTTTGTGGTGGGTACGAGAAATGTTCCAGTTTCATTGCTTACTAGAGAAAGAATAAAATTTTAAAATAAGAAAAAATGTTCAGTGTGAACGGTTAAATTACACATAAATACTGCTTGGTACCTTAAAGACCCCACCTACATTTGTTAAAAAAAATGTCAAAGAGAGCAGCTTAGTGTTTTGGCAGTACAACACTGGTTGCAATTTTATTGCCTACTTAAAAAAATTAACAAAATAAGAAATGTTCTTTTTTCGGTTTGGAAACTGAGGCCTGGGAAACTATGATATTTATCAGACTGTGAAGGCTTTCACGGCCGGTCATAATACTATCTAAAGTGTTTTCCGGGCTATAAAGCCGTGGTCCAATGGAATTGCTTCCTGACGTTTGATCTACTACTGCGGCAGACATTATCAAAGGCGATGAGGCAGTGGGCGAAGTGATCTCCCTTGCTTCCCGACGATGACTGATTCGACTGTAGCACGCTCCGTGGTATTCGTACCGCCGCCGTCGCGTCGCAGTGGTGGGGGTGGTGGCGCGGGGTTTCGACGCGCTCGACGTGTGTCGCAGAACTCGCTTCCTTCCATTCCAACCAAAGGCTCTCTCCAGATGCTTCATTTCCCGTTCCAATTCAGCTGGCTCACAAATTCTCTTGGCTCTCACAGACAGAGTTTTTATGACTCCCCTTTTTGTCTTGGAGGATGGTTTGATCCGTTGTTGAGGTATCGGTCAGTGTGTGTTGGTTTTCTATACACGGTATGTGCAAGCTTTCCATTCGGCCTCTTTGCCACCAAAACATCCAAAAACGGTAGGCGTTCTTCTTTTTCTATCTCCATAGTGAATTGGATTTTTGGGTTAATAGAGTTTAGGAAGTTTTGAAGTTCGCCCTTTCCATGGCTCCAAATAACAAAGGTGTCGTCCACATATCGAAACCAGCACCTTGGCCTCTTCCTTGCTGTAGCCAACGCCCTGGCCTCGAAAATTTCCATAAAATAGTTGGCTATTACTGGATTAAGAGGGCTGCCCATAGCTACACCATCAGTTTGTTCGTAGAATTCTTCCTTCCATTGAAAATATGTAGTGGTTAGGCAATGTTGGAACAGCTTAGCAATATCCTGTGGAAATTCTTGATTAATATGTTCCATAGCTTCTTTAATGGGTATCATCGTGAAGAGCGAAACAACGTCGAAGCTAACGAGAATATCCCCTGGAGAAAGAGTCAAAGAATGCAGTTTTTCGACGAAATGAGTGGAGTCTTTTATAAAGCTGTCAGTATTTCCTATTTTTGGCTGCAACTGTTTTGTCAGGTGTTTGGCAATTTCGTAGGTCGGGCTTCCTATGGTGCTCACGATGGGTCTTAGTGGCACATCGGGTTTGTGAATATCCGACAAACCGTACAGTCTCGGTGGCAGGGCTTCCGATTTTTTGAGCTTAGTTATTTCATCCGATGCCACGTCCCTGATTAAATTGTTGGTAGCCTTCAGAATACGGGCGGTTGGATCACGAGTTAGCCTCTTGTAGGTGGTGGGATCTAACAGTGTCCTGATTTTTCCTTCGTAATCCGAAGTTGAGATTACTACTGTTGCGTTTTCTTTATCTGCTGGTAGTATAAGAATGTCCTTGTCTTCGTTCAAGGCTTTCAGAGCGTTCCTTTCTGCAAAGGTGAGATTACTTTTTAGTGGTTTTGCGCGTAGCAGAATTCGTGATGTCTCCATCCTTATCTGTTCAGCCGTCTGAATTGGCAGCTGACGAATTCCGCTCTCCATGTTTGCTATGATGTCTTCCACAGGTATCCTGGATGGTGTTATGGCAAAATTACCTCTCTTGTTCACAACGCTCAACTCATCTGTTGACAGTTGTTTGTCGGTCAGATTGACTACAATCTTGCGCTGATTCTCCTCGGATGTGGACTTTGTTGTATCCGACAAATTGTTGTTGGCACCTAGTTCGTCAAATTTCTTCTTTTGTCGTTTCATTGCGACGGCTTGTCGGTTCAAATTTTCGAGGCCAGGGCGTTGGCTACAGCAGGGAAGAGGTCAAGGTGCTGGTTTCGATATGTGGACGACACCTTTGTTCTTTGGAGACATGGAAAGGGCGAACTTCAAAACTTCCTCTTACACCTAAACTTTATTAACCCAAAAATACAATTCACTATGGAGATAGAAAAAAAAGGACGCCTACCGTTTTTGGATGTTTTGGTGGCAAGGAGGCCGAATGGAAAGCTTGCACATACCGTGTATAGAAAACCAGCACACACTGACCGATACCTCAACAACGGATCAAACCATCATCCAAGACAAAAAAGGGGAGTCATAAAAACTCTGTCTGTGAAAGCCAAGAGAATTTGTGAGCCAGCTGAATTGGAACGGAAAATGAAGCATCTGGAGAGAGCCTTTGGTTGGAATGGATACAGCAGGCAGGAGTTTGATAGAGCCGTGCGCCCAAGGAATGTAGAGCGACAGGAAGCAACAACGGGAGATGAAGTAGAAAAGCGCGGTTGGGCTACTCTACCATACATCCACAAAGTCACGGACAGGATCGGGAGGCTACTGGAAAAGCACAAGGTTAAGACTGTCTTTAAACCCACTCGTACAATTCAACAGAGATCTCCTATCAGCTCCCAAATTGTATAGAGTGTATAGAGTTCCATGCTGGCTCTGTATACATTGGCATCACAAAACGCAGTGTCAAAACGAGGATCACAAAAGAGAAAAGGAGTTGCTGGCTGGGACAAATGCAAAAGTCAGCAGTAGCAGAGCACGCTCTCTCTGAAAGTCACAACATCTTTTTTAATGAGGTGGATATCCTACATCAATCACAGCGCTACTATCCGAAACTAACGAGGGAAGCCATTGAAATCTTTAAACACGAAAACAATTTCAACAGGAAGGAGGAAATTACGTTTCTAAATGCAGACTGGAAGCGAGTTCTGCGACATACGTCGAGCGCGTCGAAACCCCGCGCCACAGTCGAATCAGCCATCGTCGGGAAGCAAGGGAGATCACTTCGCCCACTGCCTCATCGCCTTTGAAAATGTCTGCCGCAGTAGTAGACGAAACGTCAGGAAGCAATTCCATTGGACCACGGCTTTATAGCCCGGAAAACACTTTAGATAGTATTATGATATTTATTTTGAAAATTTGTGACAATTTTTAAAAATGCAGCTCAAAAGCAAGTTATTTCTTAATTTAAAGTTTGTGCTGCGGGGAGCAGCTAAACTTTCTCTCTCGACCAATAGAAAAATGTATTGAAAAAAATTGATTGACAAAAAAATTACAGAAAAAGTTTATTTTTGATTCAAAAGAGCAAATGGAAAAAATTTGTAACAAATTTTTAGTGGATTTTCTACTACTCTCCTTCTGATGGCTTAAAACAGAAGGAGTAAAATTATCTAGTACTACTAACTCGGTTAGAATGATTTAAAGAATTAGCACACACCAAGTTTAGAATATTTGTTGACCTGGACAAAATAATGGCCTAAAGGCCAACAACCGCCCTCTTGTTGGCATCATATTAAACGGAGGAAAAACCAGAGATATCTAAATTGAATAGCAACAAACTATACACGCTTAAAAATTAATACTATACATATAAATAAATAAAAAACCTATGAATGTTTGAATGAAAAAAATGCAAGAAAGAAGTTTAAGAAAGTTTAAAATATAATAAAAAAATTTCTAAAGAAAAATAATCAAAAAGTGAGAATCGACCTCACTACAGGTTGGTTTAAAATATCCAAAATAAAAATAAAAAAAAAATAAAAATAAAATCTTGGCTACACTGAGAATTGAGCCCAAAAACCCACTACACAGTGTTTTAAAACAAAAACAAATAAATTTTTTTAGAGTAAAAAAATATTAAAAAATCTTGGTCGCACTGAGATTCGAACTCACCATCTGTTGGTTTAAGATATAAAAAAAAGTTTTAGCTTTTAGAGAAATAAAAAATAAATAAAATCTTGAAAGCACCGAGAATCGAATCTACCACACGGTTTAAAACAAACGAAAAATTTTTTTAGAGTAAAAAAATGTAACAAAATCTTGGTCGCACTGAGAAACAAACTAACAGGTTTAAAACACGTTGGTTTAAAACATACAAAAAAATATTTTTGGAGAAAAGAAATATAAATAAAATCTTGAACGCAACGAGAATCGAACCCATTACACTTTGGTTCAAAACAGCAAAAAAAAATTATAGAGTAAAAAAAAATGTAACAAATTTGGAGCACTGAGAATCGAACCCACCCCAAGTAGGTTTAAAGAAGCCAAAAAAAAAAACTTTAAAAGAAAAAAAAATATAGAAAGAATCTTGGCCGTACTGTGAATCGAACCTACCACACACATTGGTTTAAAATTGGTGCTGGTATCAAAGATTTATTATATGTATTAATATACTTCTTCTTTCTTGCAAATCCCAAAAAATGGGAATCTTGTACTCGATGCGCCTGTGCGTGGGTTGTTGTCAAATCTCGAATTTATTATTTAGTTTGGGCAAAACAGCACTCCTACATTTGCGTTGAGGTAACTTGTAAAAGTGTTGGCAACAGTGATTTTCCAAGTGTAGGGCGAGAAATGAAGATCCACAATCGTCATGACTTCGGTGCCACTTAGAAAAGCGCGCCCTATTTTTGGATTGCGTAGATAGCTCCTATTTTTGCAGTCCATGGTTAACAATGCAAAAAATTAACAATGCTATACGCGACTTATTAGACACCTTAAAAAATATTCCACTAAGTGGCTTCAATTTAAAGCTAACAAACACTTTATTTTTTCTTATCTTTTCATTAAAAAAAAGTGGCTTCAATTTAAAGCTAACAAACACTTTATTTTTTCCTATCTTTTCATTAAAAAAAAAGTAGGTTTATATCATGCAAAAATAGCAGATGTCGGACAAAATCTGATAAGCCCAACTTGTGGAGAGTAAAATTATCTACTACTTTTGTATCAACATTATTTCTCTAGAACTGATAATAACTCGGTTATATTTTTAAAGAAATGCGAGAAACCAACAAAACAACCCTCTTATTGCATCAATTTAACCGGAATGAAAACCGGAGCTCTTCCAACTCTATTTACAATTAAAAATCAATTTGATGTATATAAATAAAATACACATTAGTTTTTGAGCAAAAAGTATGCAAGAACGTTTAAGAAAATTTAAAATATAATAAAAAATGTTCTATAGGTCGAAAAAAAAAAACTTTTTTTTTTAGTAAAAAAAAACTCTGGTCGCACTGAGAATCGAACCTACCACCCATTGGTTGAAAAGAGGGTGTCCTTATGTTTGCGTGCGTTGTTGCCAAATCTCGATTTTATTAAGTAGTTAGTAAGATAGAAGAACCTCACCTTTATTTTTTAAGCATATTTAGGTTGTAAATCACTACTTTTTAAAGAAACTTGACTAAATTCAAACCATGAAATCTTGCTTTTTGCATTAATATATTTTTGAAGTCAATGAATTGATCTTGAGCCTTACGGCTTTACTACTCGCATATAAAAAATTCGCAGTAAACTCGGCTTAAAGGGCTGTCTAGGCGTCAAAGGGATGTTAACTGCAGCAAAAAGAGCACAACTCACTGGGTTATAAATATCTGTCGCCTTGAAATTTGACGAATAGTATCATCAACGCGGGGACACGAGAGGTTTATGGAGGTGAAGCCATTTCTGAATTATTCATAAACCCGAGGCGGGATCCTCGGATATATTCCTTGCTGACAATAGACAATGCAAAATTTCAGAATAAGTCAGCAGGTTGGCGTTGCCTTTCTTTAGATAACTTTCCTCGATTATGGCCTTAATTAAAAACGGATTTGCCAAGGCCGAGTTCTTTTTTTTCCGTCACTTTTCAGCGTCAGAATTATTTTTAGTTCGAGTAATTAAAATGCTCTAAGGTTGCCGCAAAAACGAAATTTGAGTGCTTTTCCTGGTACCGGAAGAAAAAGAAAGTAAATTCTCTCCCGGGACCTTGCAGCCATATAAATTAGCTATCTATTAATAAATGGGCACTTAATGGTATTTTCATGCTTCCATATTAATACATAGTGAAAGATCGTTCAGTGAATTTTCATTTTTGCAAGATTGCGTGATTGTTTTCTCATTTGAAGCAATAGAGCCCCGTTTCTCACATCCGTCACATAAATAACTCCCAGCGGTGCAGTAAGGGCTTTATTGGCACCGCTACACGTGGGGTAATGGTTTTTATGGTTGCTTTACAATCTGGAAGAGGATTTATTAGAGTCCGTGGTCTGATAAGTCCCAGATTTATGGAAAAAATGCCCAAGTTAAACAGGCAAAAAATCGATGGACAAAATGCCCCGGAGATGCTTGAACTTCCACGAACACACACGGCCGTTAATGGGGTTCTAACAGGGAGAAACGCACATAAAGCCCAGATACCAGAAGTAATTAGACACCTTAATTTCGGGTGGAGATGTTAGTAAAGTTCCAATTTAGTTAATGCTTGTCTTTTCGCACTTGGACGTGGATGGCGCGTCGCAGACCAGCAAACTAGAATTAATGATCGGGCTTTATTTGAACAATTTCACTCAGTGGCAGTTCTGACGTTCATTATAGAAACTTTCGTGTGACGGAGCTTAATTTGACTGTTCAGAAATTGTAGAGCCCTCGGGCGGTTAGTGTCAAGCCGAAATTACCGTCAACAACTATTTGAAGATAATGAAACTTTCGGTTTCGGAATGGATCTCACATCGTGCGTTGGCCTTCGGCATTGTTTTTTAGAATGTAGTTCCTTCCCGTGGGTAGATTTTCCCATATGCGTAGACGATAAATTTTGATGTCTAATTCCCATAAGGTCAATAGGAAAATGTTCATAAATTCGCAAAATTTAGACGGTTTAAAAAAAAAATTGTAATGGTCAAGTTCTTGGCTTTCTGGACCCCCTTAGTGAAACGATTGGCCTAATAACGATGGTACCAGAGGAAAGGGCATATTCTTGGGCACTTTTAATCCTATGCCGCCAAAGGTGTCACTTTAATACAGAGTGGTCAAAAAAATGTCTAAAGACAGTTAAGGAATAGTATCCAAAATAGTAAGGCAGTTTTTTGCGATTTTTACTAAAACTATGGAGCGGTCCAGCTTCGGTGGTATATGGGCGATTAGAAGAAGTGGAGAGAAAAAAAAATTAGTTATAAGTTCTGGGTTAGCTCTTAACCGAGTGAACTACAAAAGTTTTTCTTTGAAGCATTTTTTGCCAATTTTGATGTACTTTTCTCACATTTCACCTTGTAGATTCCACATTTTTGCACCAAAAAATGTGACTAACCTGAAATAATTCAGGGAGGTAGTACACACATGGGCCTTTGATCATGCCAAAAATCAAGGACCTAGCTTTGAACTTGAAATTTTGACGAATTTTTAAACTTTAAATTTGAAATTGCCACTTTGAGCTATATTTGTGCCGAGACCGTGCATCCAATCGAATGGTTTTCTACTGCAGGGGATACCTTGGAATGTTTTCTTTTTGGGACTTAGGAACCACTTTTCGTTGGGACGTCGCGAAATTGCCTTATTTGAATTTCGAAGCGAAAGATGCAGAGTTTTGCAAATTATGGCCTCAAAATTCCGAATGCTTCCGAAAATCGCCACTTAACTAGTAATCGGAACCATTCGGCGACCGCGCTCTTCTGCAACTGACAGCTGAGGTTTTCCGAAATGTAAACATTAACTTTAAAGCCTCAGATTAAGGAAAATCGGCCGAAAAGCGTGGAAAACTGTCTGGCCGGAACATTTCTAGGAAGATTATTGGCAAAATGGCCAGTCCTCGAACACGTTTTCACAAATACTGGTCGATTTGAAAATTTCGTGTCGGGTTTCATGAATCATAATGGCTGATGACGTCCAGCCCGATGACGTCGAGGCCCGACCACGTTGTCTATAGTTTGTTTGCATACAGTTGCTTTAACAATCCGATACAATACATTTTACCAATTCTTATCTTCCCATAAGAAATACATTGTGCAATACTTTTTAAATGGGACAAAATTAATTGCGTCATAAATAAAAGATGGAGGCGAAAAAAATGGCCGCCGTAGACAGGGTGACTAAAACATGGGAATATCTCTGAAACGAATAAAGTTAGAGAGCTGAAATTTGGTACCATGGTTCACTAGGGAATGGACTGCAAGTTGCCATGGGTCAAAACCTTATTTTTGGTACCAAACTCATGGTTACCATTAACGAAATTTGGCATATTAGTTTTCAGGCTTTTACACGTGTATTTCTCATAAGCATTGACCAACGTTTTGGTCAATGCGTATTATATGGGTGGAATGTAGATTATGTCATATTTGGGGTACCATTGATGGTACATGGTGCAAATTTGGATGGTACGTACCTATGGGGGTATCACTTTGACATTTTTATCGTATCTTCTCAACATGTGCTAAAAGAGGATGGGTATAAAAAAAATTAAGTTTTCAAAGATAACTAGATGACAAAAATAAGTGAATGGGTAATATCTGACGGTAGCTAGGTTATACCTGTTTTTGAACCAATAGTGATATCAAGTTGAAAATCGAATGATGGGTTCCCCTTATGTAAAATTCGCTAAAAGTGACATTATTAAAAATCCAAGATGGCCGCCTTAAAAGTTTTAGTTTTAAGCCGATATCTCTGGAACGGTTGGAGGTAGAAAGCTGAAATTTGGTATGTGGCTGCTTTATGAGACAGGCTAGAGGTCCCTAAGGTCCACAACCTTGCCAAACCAACCAACCAAAGGTATTATTTTTAATAACCTTATTTTTGAAACTTTTTTAATAAACTGACACTTTTTTGCTACAACTTACTGACTGTTGCTAAAGGGCGCTGAAACCTAATATATCCGACGTTTCGACTTTACGCTTATTATAGGCCATCATCAGGGAGCGTACATATTACTATAGGCCATCTCTTTTATTACAAATATTGCTTTATAAATATGCCACGCCCAAACAATCAGTTTTTCGTGTATGACTGACAAAATAGCTTTAACAAAGCCCATTCGACTGGTATTATGTGTTCGATTTTATCGTTTCTAGGTTCTAAGTTTTTATTGATTAAATTTCTCGTTGATAGGGGTAGAGTGACATTTGCCATTTTATAGCAAAGCCATTTATGACAACAGAACAACAGTGTCCCAATTAAGTGTGAGTCGTCTCAAATACTGCTCAAAACGTTAATTACCATTTTGCGTAGTTTCATAACAGTCTTATAGGAAGGGAAAAACTGTTAAAATTTTGTAAAAATTACTTAATGTTTTTATTTGATCGAACATTACGTCAACTAAATTAAAAACCTTGAACGATAAATTAAGCAGGTATTTTGTGGTCGAAAATGCTCTATTCACTGGTGTCAACAGCATCCCTATACCATGTTTAGTTTTTGAATTATATAGATATAAGTATTAAAATGTCGATAAAAAGTGAAAAAAAAATATTTTTGGCCCATTTTGAAGGGGAAGGAAATTACTGAAAATTCCAAAATTGCAATTTTTTTACATACTTTTGTCTCGTCTTTCATATGAGACTATTTTTGATAAAGTCTATGACAATCGATATTGGCTGAAAATTTTCACGACGTTTATCTTGGAAACGGTAAGGTTTTTTGATAACAGGCAAATATGGTGTATGAAGAGGTCATTAAAGGCTATTAGATTCATGTAACAGAAAGAAGCTAGCTTTCACAGTTTTCCAGAAAATAAAAAAAGAGCAAAATTTGTACCTCATTTTTGGGCTACCCGTGTTTAGTTACTGTTCTAAGCAGAGCTTCGAAAATGGGCTCTACGTGTAGCTCTATTCTTCTACTTCCTTAGCTGTTCTTACAGATTTTTTGATAAATCTTCATGGAAACGAGATATCAGCTGTTAAAGACCGCAATGCACGATTTTGATCTCAAAATTTAGGTTTTTGGGCCGGTTTGGGAGCCCCATATGTTTAACATGAAATTTTCGATATGTCATATAAATCTATAGTAATCGATTTTATCAGCCGTTTTACAATAAATAGGACGTTGATTTCTGTTTTAAGTAGTATAGGGTGGCTCAAAAAATGTGGCTAATAATGCAGAAAAGGTCCATAAGTAGTGTGGTTTTTACATAGAAAGAGTAGATTTTTTAGTACGTAGACAAGGTAGAATAAAATGTTGGATATAGGCGTTGAAAGCATTATTAAAACTTAGCAATGAAAGCAATATTAATTATGCAAGGAGTCTGCAGTTTTCAGATATGAGTATTTACTGCGAACAATTTCCTTCACCATTTTATCCACAAATTGTTAGAAAAACACTAAAATTATTCTACTTTTTTGTCTCCTCGTATAGCTTTATGGATAAATCTTCATTAAAACGCGATATAAGCTGTTGAAGGCTGAAATGTACGATTTTGATCCCCAAAATTAGATTTTCCGGTCTAACTATCGAAGTTATTAATTTAACTAGAGTTTCAAAGAGTGTAATATATTCAGTTGTTGTTACTCTATTCCGTTCAATAACACTGCTATTAATTTCAATAGAAAAGGGCAAAATTGAGCTATAAATAATATGCGATAAATGACGTTCCCAAACAATATGTCATAAATGGGAACCTTAATATGGGTATTCGTGGTACCATTTTATATCTTTTTATGAATTTTAGCACGTTGTTTACCATTCTTCAAAAGGTGTTAACTCTGCGAATATGAAATAAAATATTTCAAACGTTTCGACATTTCAGTTACTTTTAAGTATCCTCTGGTTCTTCGTTCATAATTTTACGGCAGTTTGGGTTACATCAGAGGAACGTTCGGATATTTCCTAAACTATGGACGCTCCGTGCGCGTGATCTTAACCCACAAAACTTCTACAACAGTTGTGTAGCATGTGTGGCATCTGAGCATACCATAAACAAACCAACTCAAGATTTCTGCTGACCAACTTCAATCAATGTATATATAACAAGATTTTCTATCAAGAAAAACAAAACAATAGCTTGGATTACAAATTATGGGTTACAGGGGGCTAAAAAACTGAACTGAAATGAAATTCTTAAAATTAACAAAGCTTCTTAACAATTGATTTTATTAAATAATTATAACCAAACCAGAAATCGAATTTAAAATCTTTTTGTCCTCCAAACTCTAAGTAGGAAATGACAAACCAATTGTGAAACGACATTCATGATAATGACAGATCGTTGTAGTGCTCTTGACGCTATACAACGTTGAAAAATTTAAAGAAAAATTAGAAAGTAAAGAAACAACCAATTTGTATTAATATTAACTGATCTATCCAAAAAGTAAAACTAAACTAACCAAACCAAAGAAAAAACATAACTAAACTTAACCTAACCTAAAGAAAGAGAGAACTGAATTAACCTGAAATAATAAATTCAAAGTAAAACTGCACTTATTGCGACTAAGAAAAAACCGCTGAACTAATCTAACAAACAAAGCTCACACTTATGTGCAGCTAATTGAGGACGGCCACTACGGAGCTGGTTGATTGCACCATAGTGATCCTAAAGGAGAACCAAACCAAGGGAAAATTATAACTGAACTAACCTAACCAAAGGAAAACAGTACTGAACTAATTTGAACTAACCAGAAGCAAAGTAAAAGTGAACTAACCTGAACAAACGAAAGGCAAAGTAAAACTGAACTAGCCTAAGCAACGGAGCCCACACTTATGTGCAGCAATCAACAAGCTCTGGAGCGACAATGTTTAAGTTCCTAATGGACAAGTAAAACTACTAACCTGAACTAACCAAGCCAAAGAAAAATCATAACTGAACTAACCTAAGCAAAGAAAGAAGCAGAACAGAACTAACCAGAGTAAAATTGAAATAACCTCACCAACAGACCCCACACTTATGTGCAGCAATCAGCAGGTCTTTAAAGGGCCGCTGCTACAAGGTCCAAAGGCGTAGGGGACAAATAAAACTGAACTAACCAAGCCAAGGAAAAAATATAACTGAACTAACCAAGGGCAAAGCACTACTAAACTAACCTAACCAACAGAGCCCGCACTTATGTGCAGCAATCAACAAGCTCTGGAGTGACCCTAAAGGGCTACTGCGACAAGGAGCAGACGCGGCCCTAACGGGTCGCCCTAACAAACAATTACTACTGGACTGATCAAACCAAAGGAAAAACATAATTAAACTAACCTAATCAAAGGAAAAACAGAACTGAACTAACCAAAGGCGAAGTAAAACTGAACTAACTAAGCCAACATGTTCAGAGACGCCCCTCATGGGTCGCCATAAATGACAGGTTTTACTGAACTAACCAAACCAAAGAAAAAACATAACCAAACTAACCTGAACCAGCTAAACCAACTGCTTCCGAAAAAGCTTAGTTTTTGGTTATAAAGAGAGAAACTGGCAACCTAGCGGATCTAATAGGTAACAGCGATAATTAACAAGAACAAAATAAATTGTACTATTATTTTATTATATTTTTTTTGATATAAATAAGAATATTCCGCAAATTTCTTCGCTTTAAACTTCCTAATTTTATGCTTTCTTTCTTGTACCTTTCAAAAAACTTCGAAATTCCGTAATACTTAATACCGACCACCACCAGTTGTATATTAGATAAGTTTTACTGTAAAATAAATTTAAATTTAAATTTATTAGTCGTGAAGGAAATAAGCAGTGCGCAGGAAAAAAAATAATTGCAGGAAAAGTACCTATAGCTTTAAAATGATATAAAAACATAATAATTTTTTCATTTTGTAACCTCACAAAAATATAAAAAAAGAACCTAATTTTAATTTTTAATTGTTTTGACACAATTTCATGTTCACAGTTTGATCTTAAACTGATTTTTTCAGAAGCTCCAAATTTTCATTATTAAATGTTTCAAGTCATTTTTGGACACTTAAAATAATTTGTTGTTAAAAAGTTTGCATTATTAAAAATTTGAGTCATTTTTACACACTTAAATAGTTTTTAACCAATTTTGGCCTTAATCTTAACCTGAATTTTCCATAAACTTTTTTGACTAACGGTTTACCGATATTATTAAGGACGTTCAAACGCTCTTTCACTTAAGTCATTAGCAAAACCGACAGGATAAATAAGTTTGCCTGTTTTGTTCGAACTCTATTAACAAACAATTCAGAGAAGGGAAGAAGATTTTTGTATTAAGGCCGTTAGAACGGGTAAAATTTTGATCTTGCACTACGTAGTAAAACTAGAAGATTATTACCTAAGAGTAAACGTAAGTTATGTCACATGCGGACTGTATTAATAATAAAAACACTGTTTTGGACTTTTGAAACGACTGATGATCCATCATTTCGCAAGCTCTAATTGTGCCCATTCTTCCCTTTCAGACTTTCATAAATAACTGTAAAATACCATTTTATTTCCAAAGAAATATGTCTACCTTGGCCGTCATGTTTGTTCACCTGGATTATCGTTTCTATGCGATCCTCCTACTTCGAGTTCTATGGTTAGAAATCCTTTGAAATTTGACTTCTTTTGGACATTGACATGTGTCAATGGGTTGATTAACTATTTTGCTATCTGTGCAGCATTGCCAAATTTCACCAATATTTTTACTTAGATTCCCTTATTTTCTTCATGTGCTCTTCTAATACTTTCCCTAAATTTATCTTTTATTTAGCAACAATGGCAAGATTTTCATATTTCGCGGTTCATTTTCTCCTTCTTTTTATTCCCCCCTTTTGATACTATAATTTCTGTTTTTTTGACCAATTCAGAGCCCAGGTGGTAAAGGTAAAAACGTTTGATAGTCCTTTTTCCATCTTGACCACTGTCCAGGGCACATCGGATGTCAGCCTGTCCCTAAACGGCTACTGCCTAGCCATGTGGCTATTGTAAAGTTCTCGTATTTTGAGGTAAGAATTCCTTTATGTAATTTAAACTTATCTAACCTTTTCTTCGTTCAATTATTAGGTCCAATGAGTAGTCCAATGTTTGAGTAATAAAACTCAATACCTCCTTTTTTTTCGGATCCTACAAGTGCAACGTTTCATCCTGCACGTGTGCCGACAATGGAGCCGTTAGTGACGGTGATGGCTCCTAGGTTTTAAACCGTCCAGCATTACCACACATGATGCACCGATCCTCTACCTCAACTAGCAAGAATGCCCTACAAACTGGCCAAGTATTTCAACCGGTAGGAGTAGATTTAAAAACCAAGTGTACCTGTACTAACCTTAAGTAAAAACTAACACCATAATAAATAAATGTGCCTAATTTTAATAATTCCTGTTGGTTTTACTTTGGTTTGATCACCTAAACAATATGAACATCAATAATTGCTATGATAATTTTCTCAATTTTAATATTATAGCTATAACCTGTAACTTAAATTGAATGGCGCCCAATTAACAGGTCTAGCTTATATAACTATACTAGGCTTCAACTCTTTTTTATGTCATTCTGAACCACGACCTAGCTCTCCACCTACCCAAAGGTGCCGTTCGCATAGTATGTGACTCTGCTAACTTTTACCTTTTTTTAAAATACGTCACACCATCACCAGACTTGTTTCGCCGTATAGGGCCCGTCAGTGAAGGTTTGACACAATCAGAACTTTTCGGTACTCAATAGTCAATCATTTCAGTTTCATAGCAGCACCGAGAAAAGTCTCCCGGTGGCGCCATCTGTATCCGTTTCTTGAACTAACGAGATTGCACTCGTCCAGTATCAACGTCATTGCCCGGTCTAAGGAAAAATGATGCAGATTACTGTAAAATACAGCAATCAATTTTTAGCTGTCGGTACTATGAAATCGCTGTTTTCGACCTTTTAAACGACTGATGAACCATCATTTCGCAAGTTCTAATTGTGCCCATCCCCAAACTAGTTTCGCCCTAGACGGCTCGTCAGTGAGGCTTTGACACAATCAGTTTAAAAGGTCGAAAACAGTGCTTTCATAGTACCGATGGTTAAAAATTGATTTCTGTATTTTACAGTAATCTGCACCACGTATTAATAATGTTTCTTAAACAATTACTTGTCAAAGGTGAGCTCTCAAATTTTGATCCAAACCATGAGACGATGTTCTAACGGTCTTATGGTGTTTTCCAAAGAATGCACCGTACTATTCAATTCTTATAGAAAAACCAATAATATTTGCCTGGAAGAAAGATATGACCAAAAATTGGCTGACTAAGATGAACATAAGTTCACCAATAATGAAGAAATAATTATGGGACTTATACAGGGCAAAACATCTGGACTCCAGGGCACACCAAAGTTGATAATAAGTTGACGCGGCATATAGGTGGCATAAAGGCTTTAAACGGCACTGCACAAACTCCGACCTGAAGTTATTATTATCATAAGCCGGCTCAGTCCATCATGGTTTCCTTATTAAATAAGAAAGTTTTGCATTAAACTTTTTATGGGAAGGAAAGTTTTCACGGCCGTTAATTTGATCCTCCTTTATCTGGAAGTTTAACAAGTATCCAGGAGAGTAAGGCCATGCCCGACATTCTGAGTTTCCTTTTGATAAACTCCCGCGGAAACATTGGAAACTTTTATGAGCTGAGTTAGGTAAATTATTATTTAAAGCTCGTACCTATAAACCAAACGCACAGTGGAATCAGATTTGTGATGGAAAATGGATTTGGAGTTTTGGGATCCGTTCAATTCAAACAAAAAGAAAGTTTTAGTTTCTTAGACTAGATAGAGGAGTAAATAAGTCCTCCCCCCTCGTTTTGATCAATTTCTTTTAATTTGAACTTTTTTTGATGTTTTTGAACAGAATCAAACGAGTTAAATCCCCTGACAAACTTAATTCGGATAAAATTAACACCAAAAGTGATTTAAAAAAAAAAATAAAAAACTCGATTCTAAAAGTACCTTTATAAATCGACCACCGAAGGGGTCTAACTCAAAAAATACTGCACCCATGGAACTTCAAACAGTGTGAAGAGAAACAGAACATGAAGCTTGTTGGATTTACTCCAACAGGCGGTGAAATTTGAATGTAATACCCCCTTTTTGGATAATTTCAGAAAGATATTCGAATTGTTTTTTTGCTGTTTCAATAAACAATTTCAATCCCCTGATAAGGTAATAAAGTATGTAACGGTTGAAAACTGTCGCTAGAATTAGTCATGCAAATGCGGATATTTGTCGTCTATTTGGGGCTGAAACGTTTGTTGTTCTACTCGAGTAGAAAGATTTGAGGTTGTTTATTTACCTTTTTTTGCTAACCTGTGGAAGATGGATAGGGTTTACGTTTTGTCTTGTCAGGGGTCTCAGGACTATGCTGGCAGTGAGTTGCGCCCATTTTCCTTGCCTTTGTTTCAATAAGGGAGGCCACAGATTTTATTAAGTGTGGGAAATTATAACCCCAAAACTTGGAAAATAAATAAACAACTGACTTATTTCAAATGTCGCATTGATTGACTGATATATTGACGGATTTGTTGGGTGAATTATGTAGATATGGAGGTGACTGCCTATCCACCTAAGTGCTTCGGTTTCTTGGCCGGAAGTCCGCCATGTTTGAGAGGACTTTGCAAATTCTTTGCTTGCACCTAATAGCCTTTGTTAGCTGTTCGTAAGTCAAACGTTATTTTATGATAATATCACTAGATGAAATGGAAAACATATGGGACAAACTTTAAGTGGTACATTTTGCTTATTTTCTGAGGAGTAAAAAGGGTAGCGAGAGCAAGTATTTTGGGTGTCGTCCTAAAAAGCCTTTCGATAACAATGAGAGTTGTCATTCGTCAATTGTTCGTTGCGCGCTGGCGCTCTCGACCAATATCTTGTCCCCTCCTCCACCTTTTATCTATGGAAAATCGGAATATTGGTGAAGATCTTTCTTTCTGGATCAAGACACGTGGAAGACAACACTCATCTCTTCGCTGCTACTCATTTCGACGTAAAAGTGTAAACCACTACGTGGGATTTAGTCGATTTGTAGTAGTATTTCAACTTCCCTTAGTTGGTGTTAGTTTTGTGGTCACTCGACCAGTTTTTGGGACATTTTTGGATGAGGGAAGTTGAACCGAATTTCGGGATTGTGCAGCAAGAGAGTTTGGGCCTACAAGCAAAGCATTTGTCAACCTAGACTACGATCCAGGGCCACATAAGCCAATGTACCACGTGTCAGCAAGGTTAATGTGAAGGCTGAAAGCAGCCACACCACGTGTTTATTTTGTTCTGTTTTTGGAAACCCTCGTGGACGAAGGTGTTCCAAGGGGGCCTACCGCCACCAATTAATGTTTCCAAGGGGGCCTACCGCCACCAATTAGTGTTTCCAAGGGGCCTACCGCCACCTTTAGTCTTTCCTAGGAGGCCAACAGCCACTTTAGTGTTTCCAAGGGGCTACCAGGCGCCATTATTGTTTCTGAAGGTTAATCACCACCTTATTGTTACCGAGGGGTGCAAATCACCACCTTATTGTTCGAAAACCACCACTATTGTGTGTAAGAGGCAGACAGCTACCACCATAATTTTTGGAGGGCCAATAGCCACTACCTTTTGCGTTGTTTTGGACCTAAGGCGTCTAGCCTTTGTGACCATCTGTAATAGCGTCGTGTCAAGCTAAGTAGTAGTATTTAAGTTAACCTGTTTTTTTTTATTGTTACGCTTGGTGATCACCACTAGGGAGATATTTTCCAGACAATTGTGATAAGTAGAATTAAGGAAAACCTTTCACTCATTGACTTGAAGTACAATCATCATATTGTACAACATTGATTTCGTTCTTTGATATTATAGGACAAAAATTAAACTTGTTAGTTTTATTTTGTTTGCAAGTACTATGGGTATTTTGGAAGAGGCTAAAGGGAACTGATCAGCTACCTAACAGCGTAGGATTCTTCCAATTTAATTGATTAAAATTGGTGGCGCCCCGAACTCACTTTACCGGCCGGTTTTGTAGCACTTTTTGTTCCTAACCTGATACTTTTCCCTGAGCACTTTTTGAATATTCTAAGATACCTTAACTGAGATTAAAGTGTTACAAGTAAAAACAAAATTAGCCCCAAAGGTATTTTTTTAAAAGTGGCAAAAAACTCGTTTCTAAAAGTTCCTATAAATCGATCAACGAAGGAGTCTATCTCCGAAAATATTGCATCTATGGAACTTCAGTTGGTGTGAGGTGAAAGAGGACATTAAGAAGAACAAAAAACTGTGGGACTTATGCAATTGGCCCACTCTTTCTAAAGGTACAGGTTTTAGAAAGATTTCTCGACCAATTCGGCAAAACCCAAAATCAGTCAAAATCTACTCAGTACTCTAATCAGTTAAAATCATCAAAAATGTGGTGTTTTCAAGTGAAAAAATTTGATAAATGTGATGTTCGAATAATATCGATAAAAATTCTGTCAAACAGATAAAAAATATTTTGCGTTTTTTTGGGAAAAATTTTTCCTAAATATTATGTATAAACCCTTTCTACTTTTTTTTTAATAAAATGGCGAAGAATTATTTACCCAGTCACTATAGGTTTTCAAAGATATGTAATGGTTGTTAAAAGCTGTCCAAGTTTGTCTTGAGGTGGATTCAACGTCTGTCCCCCAAAAATTGTTATTCTCTTTTATATTTATTACATAATAAAATGCTATTATTTAATACCTACATTATAACGTGGGACTAGCTTTAACTACCGAATTTATAATGGTTGGAAAACACATATAACGTAAATAATATGACAGTATTATTACGTATATAGAGGCGGCGTTTTCCTATAAAAAAACTCGGGCTTGTTGAATTAATGGAAAATTAATGTTTGGGATAATTACGAAATAGATGCGATCGCCAACAGTGTTGTGGTTCTATTCACATTTTGTATCCGCCCTTTTGAATTCTTCTAAAAGAGGGAAAACTATATCATTCATTTTCCAATATCGCATTACGTATTGCACAGAGCGATTTCTGTTAATAATAAAACATCATATTTCTATAGCAGCAGGTAGAAGTACTTTGAATGAAATTTATTGAATACAGGGCTTCTTGCGTTCTGATAAAGGTACAAAAGAAACACCTACATGGCACTGCCCTAAAAGCAGACACGACTGTTATTCCTTTGCACGATTTTCCTGAGATTTTTCGAGACAACGGGAATGGTTCCCTTACATCTATAAAAGAAGGGAAAGCGGCTTAATAAAGTCCGTAAATAAGGCCAAAGTACTAGTGAAAAGTGCTCCTCGAAACCGCTTTGCTTTTAAAGCCCTAAAACTATGAGACCGAATTTAAAGGAGGAAAAGTGCAATAAAAGAAGATTTCAAAGGAAATCCACACCCTCCTTATAAATAAATTTTTACTTTGCAGCGGGGTATTGCGGAAATCTCTAGATAGATTCATCATACGGGATTATAAGCTTGCAAGGCTTAAGAGAGGACACGTTAATAATTAATTGCGCCCTAGAAACATGCATCTTTTACCTGATATCAAGCTCTAAAACAAAAGGAAAGTAAAACAAGTGGAAACGGCCCCGAAAGCGGTCTCAAATGTACCGTTAACTTATGACATTTAACATAGGAAACGGGCCGGCAGGAAGTTACGTTCGTTTTAACAAGCAAAAGGTCTGAAACGAATAGGTTTATCCCCGGTGAACCTCATCAGTTAAGACAAAACGGATCGAAAAGTTCAGGGGCCTGATGACGTCGTTTATTTCCCTTTCAGGTCGGGACAAAACTTCGCAGATAATGGCCTTTGCTTCGATGCTTTTCGAAACACCCTGGATGGACGTCGGCAATACCCACATGAATCAGGCCCTGGTGGACTGCTGTCGGTTATCCCTTAAAAATGATAAATTAAGAAATTAACTATAGATAGATACCGACTACATCAACAGACAACTGTCATATCTATAAATAAATAATATAAGCAATCTTTGAAGCAAGGCAGATTAATAAGCCTTGATACGGCTTGACAGCAGGGTTACCGGGCTGACCGTCTCCATCACCAATACAAATTCATTTCTCGCCGCAAAGGCCAATAATAAGTTGCATCCACGGAACTTCCGATGGAGGGAGGTGAAAGAGGACATCAAGAAGAGGAAAATACTGTCGAATTCATTCCGATGGGTCGAGGCGTTCTCAAGTTACAGGCGGGAAAATTTGAGAACTGAGAAAAAGTCGTAATAATCCCACTTTGGACATTCTACCAAAAACATTCGGATTTTTTTTTTGCTGTTTTTGATCGGAATGGCACGCTTGTAATCCCCTAAAAACGTAACAAACTCAATTCGAGTGAATTTAACCTCTAAACAGGTTTTTGAAAAATTGTCAAAAATCGCGATTCTAAAGTGCTAAAAACCGAACTCTGAAGGGGCGATCTTCGAAAATATTGCACCTACGGAACTTCTGATGGTGGGAGGTGAAAAAAGACACCAAGAAGAAACAGTTGAATTCACTCCGATCGGTAAGGGAGTTCTCAAGTTACAGGCGGTCAAAGTTGAGAATTGAGAAAAAAGTCGTAATACCCCCATTTTAAACATTTTACGAAAAAAATTCGAAAATTTCTTTTTGCTCTTTTTGATCGGACTGGCACGCCTGTAATCTCCTAAGAACGTAACAATATTAATTCGAATGAGTTTAACCTCTAAAGAGGTTTTTTAAAAATGGTCAAAAATCGCGACTCTAAAAGTGCTAAAAATCGAACTCCGAAGGGGCGATCTTCGAAAATATTGCACCTACGGAACTTCTGATGGTGGGAGGTGAAAAAGGACTTCAAGAAGAGGAAAAAACGGTTGAATTCACTCCGATCGGTAAGGGCGTTCTCAAGTTAGAGGCGGGCAAAGTTGAGAATTGAGAAAAAAGTTGTAATACCCCAACTTTGGACATTTTACGAAAAAAATTCGAAAACTTTTTTGTTGTTATCCGAATGGCATGCCTGTAATCTCCTAAGAACGTAACAAATTCAATTCGAAAGAATTTAACTTCTAAAGGGGTTTTTAAAAATTGTCAAAAATCGTGATTCTAAAAGTGCTAAAAATCGAACTCCGAAGGGGCGATCTTCGAAAATGTTGCACCTGCGAAACTTCTGATGGTAGGAGGTGAAAGAGGACATCAGGAGGATGGAAAAAACAGTTCAATTCACTCCGATCGGTCGAGGCGTTCTCAAGTTACAAGCGATCAAAGTTAAGAATTGAGGAAAAAGTGGTTCTACCCCCACTTTGGACATTTTACGAAAAAATTTCGGAAATTTTGTTTGCTGTTTTTGATCGGAATGGCACGCTTGTAATTCCCTAAGAACGGAACAAACTCAATTCGAGTGAATTTAACCTCTAAAGAGGTTTTTTAAAAATGGTCAAAAATCGCGATTCTAAAAGTGCTAAAAATCGAACTCCGAAGGGGCGATCTCCGAAAATATTGCACCTACGAAACTTCCGACGGTGGGAGGTGAAAGAGGACATCAAGAAGAGGAAAACAGTTGAATTCACTCCGATTGGTCGAGGTGTTTTCAAGTTACAGGCGGTCAAAATTGATAATTGAGAAAAAAATCGTAATTCCCCCCTTTTGGACATTTATTCGAAAAAATTTCGAAACATTTTGTATGCCTCTTTTGATTGGAATGGCACGCTTGCAATCCCCTAAGAACGTAACAAACTCAATTCGAATGAATTTAACCTCTAAAAAGGTTTTTTTAAAAATGGTCAAAAATTGCGATTCTAAAAGTGCTAAAAATCGAACTCCGAAGGGGCGATCTTCGAAAATATTGCACCTACGGAACTTCTGATGGTGGGAGGTGAAAAAGGACTTCAAGAAGAGGAAAAAACGGTTGAATTCACTCCGATCGGTAAGGGCGTTCTCAAGTTAGAGGCGGGCAAAGTTGAGAATTGAAAAAAAAAGTCGTAATTTCGAAAATTTTTTTTGCTGTTTTTGATCGGAATGGCACGCTTGTAATCCCCTAAGAACGTAACAATTTCAATTCGAATGAATTTAACCTTTAAAAATGGTCAAAAATTTGCGATTCTAAAAGTGCTAAAAATTGACCTCCGAAGGGGCGATCTCCGAAAATATTGCACCTACGAAACTTCTGATGGCGGGAGGTGAAAGAGGACATCAAGAAGAGGAAAATGCGGTTGGACTGACACCGATCGGTGCGGATCAGTTTGGCTGATTTTGTCCTAAACCGGATTTTTTCCAAAACAACAAAATTGGTATTTGTAGACGATGTGGGACATTTTTAGCCGACTTTTAGCCCTATTTCTAATCTCTATTTCTGCAAGAGACTCAAACCCGCATTCTCATAGACGCTTTGCGTAATTTTGAAACATTTTTGGTCCCAACACTATCCTGAACTTTTCCGCAAGCTCAAAATTTGAATTTTTAGACTCTTTAAGAGATTTTCTACTGATTTTGGTCATACTAATAATCCGCATTTTTCCAAGAACTCCAAATTTACAGTTTTAAACTCACTAAGCAATTTAAGACCGATTTCAATTTGCCCTAATACCTATGAACCAAAAATGTTATTTTACCAAAAACAACAAATTAGAAGATTTGGATCAGTTTTGTTTGATTTGGCCTAGAACGGATTTTTGTCCAAAGCAACAAAATTTTTATTTTTAGACGATGTTTCCGCAAGCTCCAAATTTGAAATTTTAGACACTTTGAGGGATTTTCTATTGATTTTGGTCATAGCCCTATAACCTGCATAAAAAATGATATTTTATCAAAAATAACAAATTAGAAGATTTGGATTAGTTTTGCCCGATTTTGTCTTAACCTGATTTTTTTTCCAAAACAACAAAATTCGTATTTTTATAAACGATGTGGGCATTTTTAACCGACTTTTAACCCTATTTTTAACCTTAATTTCTCTGATGAACCCAAATATTTTTATAGACGCTTTATATAATTTTTAAACATTTTTGGCCCCAAAACTAACCTGAATTTTTCCGCAAGCTCCAAATTTGATTTTTTAAACGCTTTGAGGGATTTTCAACTGATTTTGGTCATAGTCTTAACCTGCATTTATTCAAAAATTCCAAACTTATAGTTTTAAACACACTAAGCAATTTAAAACCGATTGCGTTTTACCCTAATCCTTACCTGTAAACCAAATATGTTATTTTACCAAAAAGAACAAAAAAAGACACCAAAAAGATTTGGATCAGTTTTGCCTGATTTTGTCCTAAACCGGATTTTTTTCTAAAACAAGAAAATTTGTATTTGTAGACGATGTGGGTGTTTATCCCTATTTCTAATCTTTATTTCTCCAAGAGACCCAAACTCGCATTCTTATAGACGCTTTGCGTAATTTTTAAACATTTTTGGCCCCAACCGTAACCTGTATTTATCAATAAATTTCCAAATTTACTGTTTTAAATGCACTAAGCAATTTAAAACCGAGTACGATTTGCCCTAATCCTTACCTGTAAACCAAAAATGTTATTTTACCAAAAACAACAAATTAGAAAATTTGGACCAGTTTTGCCTGATTTTCTCCTACAACGGATTTTTTTCCAAAACAACAAAATTTTTATAGACGACGCGGTAAATTTTTTACCGATTTTTAGCCCTATTTGCAATCTTCATTTCTCCAAAAGACATAACTCGCATTTTGATAGACGCTTTGCGTAATTTTTTAACATTTTTTGCCCCAACCGTAACCTGAATTTTTCCGCAAGCTCAAAATTTGAATTTTTAAACGCTTTGGGGGATTTTCAACTGATTTCACAGTTTTAAACGCACTAAGCAATTTAAAACCGATTCCGATTTGACCTAATCCTTACCTGTAAACCAAAATGTTATTTTACCAAAAACAACAAATTAGAAGATTTGGATCAGTTTTGCCTGATTTGGTCCTAAAACGGATTTTTTTTCCAAACCAACAAAATTTGTATTTGTAGACGATGTGGGTCATTTCCATGTAAATTTTATTCCTGCGAAGAAATTAACCTAGTGAGCCTAGGAAGGTTACATAAATATAAGCCTGGAATTCATCATTAGCCTTTAAGGTGAGAGGTGAATTTTTATTGGCTACGCAGTCGGTCACCATGGTAACGGCGCTGTGAAGCCTTGTCAAGGTTTATTAAACCGCAGTATTTGTAGGATCGTCTTTTTTTTTACGTGGATTTTCAAGGCTAAGCAATTTTCAGTTCGATAATAATAATATATATTACAGAGGGGTGGGACATGGATGTAGCCACATTTTTTTTTACTACTTACTTTTGGATGAAGCCTCATCCACTTTTTTGCCCGATTCGTTCGTTGTTGGAGAAAGAAAACTCACAGTAATTTTACTGCGAGTAGTGCGAAATTTTTTCTCCAACAACGAACGAACGAATCGGGCAAAAAAGTGGATGAGGCTTCACCCAAAAGTAAGTTGTAAAAAATGAACTTTCCACATCAAATATTTAGGAGTTATCTAAATTTTTTTTCCGTGAAAACTTTATTCCTGCTAAGACATTATAATTATAATAATGAGTCTAGGGAGGTTACTTAAATGTAAGACTGCAATTCACCATTAGCTTTTAGGTGTGAAGTGAATTTTTTTTGGCTACGCAGTCGGTCGCCATGGTAACCCCGCTGTCAAGCCTTATCAAGGATCATTAAACCGCAGTATTTGTAGGCTTGTTTTTGACTTTTAGCCCATGTTTCTAATTTTAATTTCTTTAAGGGATCCAAACTCGCATTCCTATAGACGCTTTATGTAATTTTTAAACATTTTTGACCCATCATGCAATTTTCAGCATGCTCCAAATTTGAATTTTTAGACGCTTTGAGGGATTTTCAACGGATTTTGGTCATACTCCTAACCTCCATTTACCCAAAAAATCAAATTTTACAGTTTTTAACGCACTAAGCCTTTTAAAACCGAGTCCGATTTGCCCTAATCCTTAGCTGTAAACCAAAAATGTTATATAACCAAAAACAACATATTAGAAGATTGATTTTTTTCCAAAACAACAAAATTTATATTTTTATAGACGATGTGGGAAACTTTTAGCCGTATTTCTAATCTTAATTTCCCCAAGACACCCAAACTCGCATTCTCATAGACGTTTTGCGTAATTATTAAACATTTTTGGCTCCAACACTAACCTGCATTTATCTGCAAGCTCTAAGTTTAATTTTTTAGACGCTTTGAGGGATTTTTAGCCGATTTTGGTCAACTTCTTATCTGCATTTATTCAAAAACTCCAAATTTACAATTTTAAACGCACTAAGCCATCTAAAATCGATTACGATTTGCCCTAATCCTTACCTGTAACCCAAAAATGTTGGACGAAACCGGACGGTGGGAGGTGAAAGAGGACATCAAGAAGAGCAAAAAACAGTTGGATTCATTCCAATCGATCGACAAGTTACTCACACCGATCGGTCAAGGCGTTCTCATGTTACAGGCGGTCAAAGTTGAGAATTGAGAGAAAAGTCGTAATACGCTTTGGTTGGACATTTTCGAAAAAAATTCGGAAATTTTTTTATGCTGTTTTTGATTGGAATGGCACCCTTGCAATTCCCAAAGAAGGTAACAAACTCAATTTAAATGAATTTAACCTCTAAAGAGTTTTTTTAAAAATGGTCAAAAATCGCGATTCTCAAGCTGCTTTAAAATCGAACTCCGAATGGGTCGATCTCCGAAAATGTTGCACCTATGACACTTCCGACGGTGGGAGATGAAAGGGGACATCAAGAAGGTCAAGGACTTACACCGATCGGCCAAGGCGTTAAAAGAGTTCAAAAGGAACAAGCAACTGGTAGATTTACTTCAATTGGTCTACTCGTTCTGAAGTTACAGGCGGTCAAAGTTGAGAATTGAGAAAAAAAGTCGTAATACTCTTTGGACATTTTACGAACAAATTTCGAAAATTTTTTTGTTGCTTTTGATCCGAACGACACGCTTGCAATCCCCTAAGAACGTAACAAACTCAATTCGAGTAAATTTAACATCTAAAGAGGATTTTTAAAAATGGTCAAAAATTGCGATTCTAAAAGTGCTAAAAATCGACCTCCGAATGGGCGATCTCCGAAAATATGGGTGGGATGTGAAAGAGGACAACAAGAAGAGGAAAATACAGTTGGATTCATTCCGATCGGTAGAGGCCTTCTCAAGTTACAGGCGGGCAAATTTGAGAATTGAGAAAAAAGTCGTAATACCCCCACTTTGGATATTTTCGAACGAATTTCGGAAAATTAGTTTTGCTGTCTTAGGGAGTGGCACGCTTGCAATTCGCAAGAATGTAACAAACTCATTTCGAATGAATTTATCTTCGAAAGGGGTTTTTTGGCAAAAGGTCTGAGACGAATAGGTTTATTCCCTAGATATGAACCTCATCAGTTAAGACAAAATGGATCAAAAAGTTCAGGGGCCTGATGACCCTGTCATACTTCATAGATAATGGCCTTTATTCTGGTGGACTGCTTTCGGTTATGCCTTAAAAAGGATAAATTAAGAAGCGAGCTGTGGATACTGAGATACCGGCTATATCACCAGACAACTTTCATATATCTAAATAAATAATTATATATTGCAACAAACTCCGAGAATACAAAAAAACTTTTGGTATGCGTTCTATGGAGCAATCCTTGAAGCAGGGCAGTTTAATAAGCCTTGTTACGGCTTGACAGCACGGTTACCGGCGTGACCGTCTCCTTCACCAATACAAAATGTCTTCTCGCCGCGAAGCAAATAATAAGTTGCAGGCTTACCAAAAACCAAGGCATCATTCGGATAATTGTTAATTTTAAATGAAAAAAGTGGTGCTGTTTATCATAGATGTGGAAGTCGCGATTTTGGGATGAGCAAGTCGTCTTTACATTTTTTTTTATATTTTTTTGATATTTGATCTAGTAATTAATATAAAAAAAGAAGTTCCTTATAAATTGTTTTAGTATGATTCCTGAGGTCTGGAAGAGAATTTGTGCTGATTTTAGAACCTCTATAGCTGCTAACGACTGCTATCCTTCTCGGGACGACTATTATCCATTATTTTTAATACAGCTCACTCCCGGAATTCCTGCTCTATGATGCTATAAAAGTGCATCTTTTGAAAATACTCTATACACATAGCTAAGTTACTACAAAGTTTCGCTCTTAAGATAACCGAGTAAATAATGAATCTATATTTCACAAGTCACGTTTTAGGCTAAAATACGAAGTTTAAAATTTATCCGTCAAATTGCTGCACGATTTACTTCCGGGCTTATAATAAATCAATGCTTTAGCTTTAGCTTATTTAGTCAATAGACTGTCGGTCCCTTCGAAGATTAAATTATTGCTTAACTTTACAGCCTTTTTGGCCGGTTGATGCTGTCAAGAAACAAATGAGAGATTAATAGTTCCCAAACTTTATAATACAATTAGATTAAAACGGAAAATCACGAGTTCACGACGCAATAATACAGATTAATGGAGTTAAATTACCATTTTGGATGATGTCATTTGGATCCGGTTCCGGCACACTAATTCTATAATGAAGCCAGCTTGCCGGATTAAAATTTAATGTCGCTGACGAGTCTACCCAAACGATACATATTTAATCAACGTTTTAACAAAGTGATGTCACATCTTGCTTGTTTTAGCCTGAATATGTAGACTCGTTAATAAAATAGGCTCTGCTAGTCCAACAATGGAGAGTTTCTCAGTCAGCAAAAAAACAGAAAAGTCCCGTAAGTGCAATATTTTCGGGAATAGACCCCTACAATTGTCGATTTATATGGCACTTTTAGAATAAAGTTTTTGCTATTATAAAAAAAAATCACTTTTGAGGATAACTTTATGCGAATTAACTGTGTTACATTATCATATACAAAACATTTAAAATTTATTCGGAAATGAATCAAAACTGTAACTTTAGAAAGACTGGACCGATTGAAGTAAATCACAAAGCTTTATGCTCTTCTGGATGTCTTCTTTCTACCATATCAATTTTTTTGCTGTTACCGATCGAAATGGAATAATTTCATTTTCGTGATAACGTTAAATTTGTTAACCTTTCCGTTTAAATTATCGTTAGGACAACCTTGGACAGATCTCTTAAGGATGATTGCTTACGGCTAGGTAGCTTTTCCTTCACCATTTTATCCAGATACAAAATATAAACCTGAGACCTTTACACAATTTCGTGTTTTTTTTTATATCTTCACTAGCACTTTTTCCACACCCTGATTTCTTTGGGTGAAATTATTGCGACGTTTGTTGCCATTGTATGGGGCAGTGGGGGTAATGAGACTTTTCGTATAAACACAACAAGTTTATGCCTGGAGATACCACCCTACAAACGGTTCATATAGGATTGCCATGAGAGATGAAACGCAATTGTCAGCGTTTCATAGCTAAGCCGCAATAAACTTTCTTGGAATGATGCCGATAGTGATTTTACTGTTGCCGATCAGGAAGAGCCGGCTTAAGGGAACGAGAATAAACATCTTTATTTCAGTTTCGGGAATTGAGGATAAACGATTTATCCTGGGAGGTTCATTCGGTTATTGGACTTAATATTTATCCCGTTGAGACACACACAGCGTTATTGTAAACATTCACAAGATTTTTTCCAAGTTGCTTTCTGCACGTACTGGAGTGGTGGGGAAAGGATGCTCGATTAAAAGGATTCTTTTGAGTGACAGGAAACAAAATATGACTTCTTATGCTATTTTTCATTCTAACGATCTAAAGTAGAAAAAATGAGCACAAAGCAGAAATCATAAATTATTCAACTCTACTTTACAAGTAAATAATCCGGAGATTAAAAAGTAAATTCAAAAGGGGCGATTCTCCTTCTGTCTGGCTTAAGACCTTTCCTCGTATCCGTCTCTTCGTATCCTAGAATTCCTGTAAATTTAAAAGGCTTTAATCTAAAATGCAATTTCTTAGCTTCTTTTATACAAATTATTTCGCAGCTTTTTTTAATTTAATCTTATTACGTAAATTCCTTTCAGCTCATCTTTCAAGCAATCATTTTTAAAAGACTGCGAAGGCTTTCACGGCCTGTCAAAATACAATCCAAAGTGTTTTCTGGGCTTTGAGGCCGTGGTCCAATGAAACTTCTTCCTGACGTTTCGTCTACAGCTGATCCAGATTATCCACGTCCAGATTATTTTCAATTTTGCCCATTTTTAATATTCTGCATGGATAGTTGCATACTAAATACAACCAAACTTTAAAATTAATTATTATTAGGGCTTATGGTGACTTGATGGGCAGATTCATCCTCTAACACTGTACTTTTCACCTGGGGAATGGTGCAATCTAAATTGAGTCGAAAGTAATGTTTCATATTGACTTCAATATCAGGTGCAACATATGGGTGGCATATGGCCCTTTTGCGTGCGATTTTCGTGATTTATTTTATTAACTCGCCGAAAAATTGAGGCAATTTTTTTTAAATATAATCTTCGTGACAAGCCGAATGTGGCTGATCGTAAAAGGGAGGGCGACAGCCGGAGATACCTTCGAGAACCATATTCGACCCGTTTTATTTCCGAGAGATTGGCATACAAATTGAGCTGTAACAGATGGCTCCGGATAATTTCGATCGTTTTTGATTAATAACCTATGAAATGTGCGATGAATAATAATACGAGGAGATTTTTTTGCATTTAAATTTTTGCAAAATGCTGACAGAAACAGTTTTCTAAGGCAGGTGAAAACTAAATACACCAAAGCCAAAAAAATCCCTAACAACCGTTTCATTTTTCTTGCAGAATATATGAACGTTTTCGGATTCGTGTCACGCTTCTGCCTCGCGGAAAAGTGCGAATCAGGGCCTGATGAATAGCTACTGATTGTTTCCTTTGCCATCGTAAAACGTGGCATACAATGCGCGGGCCTGTCAGTCCTTAAAAGCGCATGAAAAATGTTTGCGAACATTCATACCTAATATTTATACACCCCCACCTTTTAGAGCTGATGCTAATGCTTCGTCCTGCAAAATGAAAACATCCACAAGCACAGGTGTTGGCAAAAGTATCACAGAGAATAACAGAAGGATGGAGATGGGTATAGAAAGTTCTGGGTTTGTTTTAAAATCGATTGCCAAACATAAGCATACGCTTTACTTAAAAAAAAAAGAAAATATTTTGTTCAATTTTTGGTTTTGTATTTCAGTGTCAAGTCGCTCAACAAAAACTAGTACGTGCCCTAAAGAGCGCACAGAAAATGTTTGAACATTTTTACATCATACAGCAAAAATTAAAAAAAATATTTTGCATAAAGCCAATTGAGAAAGGACTATTTTGTATGATTTGTTTCCATTAGTTAGGTATACAGCGTCGACATTCAATGTACATATTTTAAGGGTAGTTTCTAAGAGTCAAGCAAAGTTTTTTTCCTATACCGAGCCACAGGGTGTTAAAATTTTAACATTTTCTTTGGTTATTTTTTTCATACCTCTAACAGTTTTTGAGATATTTAACGCAACGTGATTTAGACCTTAAATTTTTTTCTGGTAGGTCACTGACCTAGTCTTGGGGAAACTTTTACAACTTTGATTTGAAGTTTAAACTCCAGATTTGATGTACATTGCTTGTCTGTCAAAATCTTTCATTTATCTTCAAACTAAAGTTAAGCTAAACTTGTAATAGTGGGTCTAAAATGAGAGGTTCAATTCCCAAAAAAAAGTTTCATTTTAACACTTTTTGCTCTCTTGACCTTTGTTCGAATCCGCCACCTTTTCTGAGCAAGAAAAAAAAATATTATATATAAATCACCAAAAATATGATTGAATAAACATCTCTCTGGTAACGAAATATTTGCAGACATACGAAAACAAACGAATACAAGTCTTATTTTGAACCCAAAAAGATGTATAAATATAATATAGAACTTGGGGCCATCTTGTGTAAAATAGCAGTTGCCTTAAAGTGTATGGGATTTTTGTTTGATCTCATGTGGGTTGAATGACGCTCTTATGCCAAAATACTTACCCAGGTTTCTCTCTGTGAAGGTTGAAGTCCTGAAAAGTAATCTCGACGATTTCCTCGAGACCCGCAACAAAGCTGTATAAAAGGCAATCGATGTTCGGTGAGTAGGCGGTTGGGTAATCGGGACTCTTAAAGATTCCCTTTTCCTTTCCGTAAGTGGATGAGAACACCAGGCATTGGCAACCTGAAAAAGAGCACAATAGTTTTTTAGTGGACGCCATTTATTTCTTCATATTTGTTTGGCAGGGTTGGATCATAATGCCATAGTCTTCAAGCTATTTTGCATTGTATAAGTTTATAGCAATTCCATATAATCTATCTATTCTCGTATAGATTTGTGGTACACTATGGTTCACCGCTCAAAGTAAAAAAAGACAAAAGAGTAGTGAAAGTAGCCCCCTAATTGGGCCTTCCTCCTCAAAAATCGACCTCTGAAGGGCTGGCAATATGTCTCAAAATATTGAATCAACCAACGGACTTTTTGGGAGGTGAAAGAGGATTTCAGAAAGAAGAAGAAATCGTTGGCTTCACTCCAATCGGTCCACACGAACTTTCGATGGTGGGAGTGAAAGAGGACATCAAGAACAGGACAAAACAGTTGAATTCACTCCAATCGGTCAAGGCGTTCTCAAGTTAAAGGCGGTCAAATTTGTAATTTTAGAAAAAATAAGAAACACCCCCCCCCCCCCCCCCCTCTGTGGTCATTTGTAAAACATTGATTTTTGATAGGAATGAGTCGATTTCAATCCCCTATACATACTACTACATACTACCTACTTACAAACATAATAAGAGTGATATTGGTCCCATAAGAGGATTTTTCTAAATGACTCCAATGCAAATGCTAAAAGTGCCTAAAATTAGATCCTCTTTGGTGCCTCTTTGGTCCAATGTAAAAACATTTTGGAATTTTTTTTTGCCCTTTTTAATAGGAATGAGGCGATTTAAATCCCCTATGAACGTAACAAAAATAATAAGAGTGATATTGGTCCCATAAGAGGTTTTTTCTAAATGCCTCCAATGCAAGTGCTAAAAGTGCCTAAAATTAGATCTCCGACGGAGTCTGTCTCCCAAATTGTTCCACCAATAGAACTTTCTTTAGTGGGAAGTGATAAAATAGTTCAAAAGGAACAAGCAACTGGCGGATTCACTTCAATTGGTCTACTCGTTCTGAAGTTACAGGCGGTCAAATTTGAAAATTTAGAGAAAATAGGAAATACACCCTCCGCCTCTTTGGTCAAATGCATTTTGCAATTTTTTTTTGCTCTTTTTGATAGGAATGAGGCGATTTCAATCCATTCAATCCCCTATGAACCTAACAAGCATAATAAGAGTGAAATTAGTCTCACAAGCGGACTTTTTTCTAAATGCTTGCAAAACACGTTCTAAAGTGGTAGGTGAAAGAGGACAATTTTGGAATCAACATTTGAAAAGTCGACAGGGCAATTGTGTCAAAATGGTTGGGGGATCCATAGAAGGATGAGGCAGTCTTCCTCCTTCGATTCTATTCTCTAAAAATATCGTCGAATAGCGTACTATATTGTTTTTGTGGATAAAATGGCGAAGGGATAGTTTCCTTCCTTATGTTAAATGGTTATACCTATCTAACAACCCGCGGCAGTCTGTATTTTGGAAATTGCTCTCTTTTTTAAGTTTTAAGAGCCCTTTGTTCTTTTGTGTCTGCATAATATTTGTTTTTATCTATATAAAGCTTTGTCTTGTGCCCTTAAGAAATATCCGATCGTTTCTACAAAATAAGAGCGACACTTCCTCATTGACCTTAAAAATAAGAAGTCTCGGCAATAATATTAAACTTATGTATGCATTGGTTCATTATTGTTTGTTTATTCTGATTATAAAGAAAAATATCTTTATTTATACATAAACCGAGGTCTAGAAACGCAACTAAATTTTGCTTGACTGTTAAGAAATAGGCAGCCCTCGTCCATATAAAATGTGTAAAATTTTGTTGAAAGTGAGTGAGAAAAAAAAAGGTATTGACATGTCCCAACTAACAAACTTACCACTGACTCTGCAGTGCGGTGCATACATTCACAATGCTGGAGAGGATGTTTACAATTGGAACACAAATTTTCAAGAAAATCTTCCGCAGTCCAATCCAAATTCCATAACCAAAAGTTTATTCTCCTGGCTTAGTAATCCTCATATAATTCTTGATGTAACTGAATTGCAACGCACAAGTCAACAACACATTAGTTAAAGGCACCCATGGGGTGGTTTAATTAATTTTACCAACTCACTAATTATTATCCATTTTCGTACACTCCGAACACACCCTCTTGGTTTTATTGTCTTAACATTCTATTCATAAGATCACCAGGATGTTTTGTTTCTGCAAAGCACAATTAGCAAGACAAAGATAGCTATATACTCCATAACGCTAGTTCGCACTATTTGACAGCTCAAAACAATCGGGTTGGCCGTGAAAAGAACATGGCGTTGCGCACGTCATCGCCAGCGCTGCTCGCTTTTTTTCAGTTAGCGAAATTCTAGAATTTTATTACGCGACGCCCTAGAACTTTATAGGTATTTTTGAAACTTCTCGTGGAAAATTCCCTTTCGTAAGGTGAAAAAGTGGTCGGAAACCGTCTGGAAGGGTTCAGTGCGCGACTAGGTAGTACTTTACTGTGACCAAAGGGTTTTAAACGTGCCAATTTACAGCACCAGGCTGAAGTTAGATTCAATATTTAGATTTTTACAACGGACCAGATAAGTACTAAACATCATTAAAAAAAAGTGATATAAATGTGTTCTGACGTAATACCACGCACGCATATGCACTTATTACACCCTACCTGAGACTTATGCGAAATAAATGCGTAAGGGGTAGAATCTACCCCCTCCCGGAAATGCAATAAAATTCAAAATAAAGTGAATCTGACGTTGTACAGCATTCTAGTATTGAAAGTAGGGGACATATAGATGCATTTTATTACACCTTACCCAAGATTCATGCGAAATTACTTCGAGTGGGGTAGAATCTACCCCCTCTCGAAAAAGCAATAAAACTCAAAATAAAGTGAACCTGACGTTGTACAGCATTCTAGTGTGGAACGTAGGGGACTTATAGACGCAATTTATTACACCCTGCCCGAGATTCATGCGAAATAACTTCGAGAGGGGTGGAATCTACCCCCTCCAGGAAAAGCAATAAAACTCAAAATAAAGTGAACCTGACGTTGTACAGCATTCTAGTGTGGAACGGAGGGGACCTATAGACGCATTTTATTACACCTTGCCCAAGATTCATGCGAAATAACTTCGGGAGGGGTAGAATCTACCCTCTCCCAAAAAAGCAATAAAACTCAAAATAAAGTGAACCTGACGTTGTACAGCGTTCTAGTGTGGAACGTAGGGGACTTATAGATGCATTTTATTACACCCTACTCGAGATTCATGCGAAATAACTTCGAGAGGGGTAGAATCTACCCCCTCCCGAAAAGCAATAAAACTCAAAATAAAGTGAACCTGACGTTGTACAGCATTCTAGTGTGGAACGAAGGGGACCTATAGACGCATTTTATTACACCTTACCCAAGATTCATGCGAAATAACTTCGGGAGGGGTAGAATCTACCCTCTCCCAAAAAAGCAATAAAACTCAAAATAAAGTGAACCTGACGTTGTACAGCATTCTAGTGTGGAACATAGGGGACCTATAGATGCATTTTATTACACCCTGCCCGAGATTCATGCGAAATAACTTCGAGAGGGGTAGAATCTACCCCCTCCAGGAAAAGCAATAAAACTCAAAATAAAGTGAACCTGACGTTGTACAGCATTCTAGTGTTGAACGTAAGGCACCTACAGATACACCTTATTACACCCTACCCGAGATTCATGCGAAATAACTTCGAGAGGGGTAGAATCTACCCCCTCCAGGAAAAGCAATAAAACTCAAAATAAAGTGAACCTGACGTTGTACAGCATTCTAGTGTGGAACGGAGGGGACCTATAGACGCATTTTATTACACCTTACCCAAGATTCATGCGAAATAACTTCGGGAGGGGTAGAATCTACCCTCTCCCAAAAAAGCAATAAAACTCAAAATAAAGTGAACCTGACGTTGCACAGCATTCTAGTGTTGAACGTAGGGGACTTATAGATGCATTTTATTACACCCTACTCGAGATTCATCCGAAATAACTTCGAGAGGGGTAGAATCTACCCCCTCCAGGGAAAGCAATAAAACTCAAAATAAAGTGAACCTGACGTTGTACAGCATTCTAGTGTGGAACGGAGGGGACCTATAGACGCATTTTATTACACCTTACCCAAGATTCATGCGAAATAACTTCGGGAGGGGTAGAATCTACCCTCTCCCAAAAAAGCAATAAAACTCAAAATAAAGTGAACCTGACGTTGCACAGCATTCTAGTGTTGAACGTAGGGGACTTATAGATGCATTTTATTACACCCTACCCGAGATTCATGCGAAATAACTTCGAGAGGGGTAGAATCTACCCCCTCCCGAAAAGCAATAAAACTCAAAATAAAGTGAACCTGACGTTGTACAGCATTCTAGTGTGGAACATAGGGGACCTATAGATGAATTTTATTACACCCTGCCCGAGATTCATGCGAAATAACTTCGAGAGGGGTGGAATCTACCCCCTCCAGGAAAAGCAATAAAACTCAAAATAAAGTGAACCTGACATTGTACAGCATTCTAGTGTGGAACGTAGGGTACTCATAGATACACTTTATTACACACTACCCGAGATTCATGCGAAATAACTTCGAGAGGGGTAGAATCTACCCCCTCCAGGAAAAGCAATAAAACTCAAAATAAAGTGAACCTGACGTTGTACAGCATTCTAGTGTGGAACGGAGGGGACCTATAGACGCATTTTATTACACCTTACCCAAGATTCATGCGAAATAACTTCGGGAGGGGTAGAATCTACCCTCTCCCAAAAAAGCAATAAAACTCAAAATAAAGTGAACCTGACGTTGCACAGCATTCTAGTGTTGAACGTAGGGGACTTATAGATGCATTTTATTACACCCTACCCGAGATTCATGCGAAATAACTTCGAGAGGGGTAGAATCTACCCCCTCCCGAAAAGCAATAAAACTCAAAATAAAGTGAACCTGACGTTGTACAGCATTCTAGTGTGGAACATAGGGGACCTATAGATGAATTTTATTACACCCTGCCCGAGATTCATGCGAAATAACTTCGAGAGGGGTGGAATCTACCCCCTCCAGGAAAAGCAATAAAACTCAAAATAAAGTGAACCTGACATTGTACAGCATTCTAGTGTGGAACGTAGGGTACTCATAGATACACTTTATTACACACTACCCGAGATTCATGCGAAATAACTTCGAGAGGGGTAGAATCTACCCCCTCCAGGAAAAGCAATAAAACTCAAAATAAAGTGAACCTGACGTTGTACAGCATTCTAGTGTGGAACGGAGGGGACCTATAGACGCATTTTATTACACCTTACCCAAGATTCATGCGAAATAACTTCGGGAGGGGTAGAATCTACCCTCTCCCAAAAAAGCAATAAAACTCAAAATAAAGTGAACCTGACGTTGCACAGCATTCTAGTGTTGAACGTAGGGGACTTATAGATGCATTTTATTACACCCTACCCGAGATTCATGCGAAATAACTTCGAGAGGGGTAGAATCTACCCCCTCCCGAAAAGCAATAAAACTCAAAATAAAGTGAACCTGACGTTGTACAGCATTCTAGTGTGGAACGTATTAGACTTTTAGGTGGACTTTATTACACCTTACCCAAGATTCATGCGAAATAACTTCGAGAGGGGTGGAGTCTACCTCCTCCCGGAAAAGCAATAAAACTCAAAGTGACAAACTTTATCGACTTCCAAAGTAAATGCTTAAATATTTATAAATGTTGCATCGTGGTCATTTTTCTCATTTAAAATATTTTGATAAAATTATTCGTTTAAGAGAAAAATTACATTTTGTGTTCTGCTGTTTTTAGAAAAAGTGGTGCATAGTGCATATTGAAAAAATTTGCAAAAAATTTTAATATGAACAAAACCTAAAATTTTATTGAAAATTTTTAAATACAACTTGTTAATTAAACTAAAAATGGAATACAATGTTATGCGCACAACATTTTTTATTTTTTATACTTTATTTACAGATATTTTGAATAGTTTTTCTGCTTTCTGTATGTATTTTGTCATAAGCAATGTTGTAGTGCTTTGTTGCTGAATTTTATTTAGTAATTTATATTCACCAATGATCTAATGTTAACAATTTAATTTGTTACAGCATTCTGTAGTATATGCTAGCAGTTTAATACACATATTACCTTAGGTACATCAGTATATTACATGCCCAGATAAGTCAAGACGTTATATTTCACGATAATAATGTAATGGAATGACGGTTTACTTACTACCTTTACAAATTTTAAGACATATAACGTGTGACCGATTTATCGTAAGCATCGCGAAAACTCTCTTTAGTCGAAACGTTTACCTTATGGCTGCCTCCCGCTTTAAACAATTTATATTCACATTTGGAATTGAATACGGTTGGCCAGTTGGGTGCGTTATAAGTTATAAGCTCAATAACAAATATCAGCGATTCTCTAATTTTTATTAAGCTTTTTAATTTTTCGTAATTAATCTTTCTTTTTCTTGTAGGTTGTTTACTATTTCCTGGTTTCTCTTAGTTAATATTAAATTTAAAGTTAACGATTTGCTTTAAACTTAGGTTTAAAAGTTTATTACTTATTATTTACTATAGTTTCAAAGTAGGTAGCAGGTATTTACCAACTTGATATTTACACGTAGCTACCTACCTATTTGACTAGAATTTAAAATAGAGTTCATTCAAGTATTGTTTGGGTTTTTACATTTTTCTTTTCATCTCTTTATTCGTTTTTTTTATATTATTTTATTACGTAGAAGTATTCACTACTTATTTTGATTAACTGCGTTTTTTATTCATATTTTACTTGATTTTATGTAGGGTAAGATTAGATTAGTAGGTAGGTTACTATATTAAGTAATTTTGACTTAGTCTTAGTACGTACCGAGTTACATACAAAGGAGAATATTATCTTTTCGCTTATCTGGTTAATGAGAAACAGTATTTTTTCTAGATAAACTCTTAAAAAAATTTCTATCTATTGCGAGTTGTATTGGGGAGTTTGTCTTGTTATTTATAATTCGATAAAATGCCTATCAAAAAGCGTATTAAAGTCAATGACGACAAAATTGACTTGATATTAACTGAAATGAATATCACTGTTGATTGTGCAAAAGATATTGAATTGTCTTCCCCTGTCATTAAATTAATTCTTGACAAATTTAATTTGCAAGATTGCCATCAAAATAGGTTACGCATTCAGCAAATCGTAAAAAGGAAAAGATCTATGCTAAAAGATTCAGGGAAGAACGAAGAGACAAAACGTGAACAGGAGTATGATATCAAGAGCAATACTTCCAGCGATCTCTTTATATCAATAGACAAACACAAATCAAAAACCGATTTTGAAATCAAAGATGGAAATCAAATTGATGTAGCTGTATCCAAGTTTATCGAAAAAGATTTGAATTCTGTTTATGATCGTAGTATAAATGACGTCATCCAGAAATGTTTTGAGACTAACAGAAACGTAAAGTTTCCGAATTTTCTAATAATAAAGGTTAACTCGAACGATTTTGTATTTGAGCGAAGACATATTTTATTAAAAGATCTGTTACCTTCTATTGGAATATCTTGTGTTGTCGTTTTTAAGGGCGGACAAGGAAGAAAATCATACAAAAGTCCGGATTTTGTTGAGTACGGTAAATGTAAACATTTAAATTGTCGGAATTTTAGACTAGAATACAAACGCTGTCATGACAATTACTTACAAATCCTAATAAGATATGATCTAGAAAATGACAAACACGTTGGACAGGAATATAGTTATCAGTTAAGGGGACATGAACGACAGAGCGTTAAAACTGAGCTCTTGTCCATATTGCCTAGTAAGAAAAGGCAAGCGGACATTAAGGATGCAGATCAAAATTTATTTAAAGAAGGAAACTGGCAAAAAATTCGTTCTGTTTCTGTGTATCAGAAAGCTCGGTCAGAAGCCAAAAATGAGTTAGATTTAAACAATAATTCGTACTTAGATGTACTCTTGAGGGCTAATAATGAAACCGATGGGAGTTTCCAGTACATTCAAGCCCCTTCGATCGACACATTCGTGTCATTATATAGCAAGCGTCAAGTCGATGTACTGATTCCCAGACATCAAAAAGTAGTTGCGTATTTTGACGCCACTGGTTCAGTTTGCAGACCATTTACACACGGTCGAACGTTATACTATGCGATGGTTATTAATCAAAAAGGAAGAATTGTTCCTGTATGCGAGTTAATCACATCCCAACACGATGCGAGCAATTTGTCCTGTTTTTTCATTCGCTTCAAACGCTTTGTGGTGGTGAATTTAAGAAAAAAATGGCCTATATTTGACATAGTAGTAACAGATTGGAGCTTCGCAATTCTATCTGCAGTCTGTTTTGGTTTAAACGAAATTACTTTTTATAGTTATCTTCATCGAATATACCAATATGTAATAGGCCATTCAAAAGATATGAGTGACATAATAGTTTTGAGATGCTGTTGTGCGCATTTTGTTAAAATGATAATGCGAAAACTTTCAAAACTAAAAATTCAAAAGAGTAGTAGAAAAGTTATTACCGAGTTGGTCACCATACTAATGGGTGTAGCATCTTTAGATCAATTGGGAGATCTATTTCGCCTTTTCTGCATAATTCTACTCAGCAAGAGACGAAATATACGACTTGACAATGCTTTGAAAACATTAAAGGATTTCGGCGACGGATATACAATACCTGATCATGATCTTGAAGGCTCAGAAGAAATTGAAGAGGACGATAAAGTTAGAGCGAAATACACGGATTCTCCATTTTACATTTATTTCTTCAAAATATATTTAAGCGTATCGGAACAAACGAACAAATATGAGAACGAACAGATATTTGAGATAAACGAATTTGCTAGCCAACATTTTATTGACTACATGCTTCAGTACTGTATGCCCTTTGTTCCGTTATGGACTTCGCTTACTTTAGAAATGACCACAACAAAAATGCCACGATACAGCAACGCAAATGTGGAATGCTGGTTTAAAATCATCAGAAAAGACATTTTGCGTGACGAATTACATTTAAAAATTAGAAGATTTGTAGAAAAAGTTAAAGAAAGGGTGGATATCGATTTAAAAATATTAGAACTCGATATTGGTAAAAAGCCAAAAAAAAGAAAACTCGAAGAGTATGACATTGGCTTGGCTCTTAGTGAAGAGTTGGACAAGCCTTTAAAGCAAGAGATATGGAAACCTAAAAAACAGCATTCCTCTTATTTTTCCCTTCATGCAATTGCGAGACATTTAGATAAGACTGTCAGTTCGTCGAAGGAAAACAAACCCGGGTCTTTTTCAAAATCACTAGAATGCACACAATACCAAGAAAACCTCGTTTCAAGCAGACTATCCGCAAGTTCTTCAAATTCTGACTTTCCTTCTGCAAGGGCATTGATTAATGCTCTATTTTTTAATAATGAATACTATCTACATTGTGCCGATTTATTTTATAAAATGGGTAAATCTTTCATTATAGGAATCTATAAAAATGCCGAAAATTGCAATTCCGTTAAATTGTCTTCAGAAGACTACTTACGATTTTTGTCACTCAATAACGTTGACTTACAAATTCCAGCTGTTTCCGAAAGAAGATGGTTATCGGATTTTGGAATAGATGCGGTGGCTTATACCTTATTAAAGCATTGTTCTAACATATATTATGTTGATACGGTATCATGTCAAATGGTATTTTCAAAACATTCTAACACTTACACAAAATTCGAGCCATATGTTAAATCATTAACAAAAAAAAACTTTGTATTAATGGTACTAAATATAAATGAATCACATTGGACATTAATTATTCTTGATTTAGATAACAAAATTATTTATTTCCTGGATCCTTCGCCATCCACTTATTCGCTTCAAAGAGTATACGAACATGTCCGTAGATTTTTTATTGCCAGAGATAGAATAAATAAGTTTGAAAAGTTAAACATTCGATCTTGGACAATAAAAAACTTGGAGTGTCCAAAACAGACAGACAATGTCAATTGTGGAATATATATTTTATTTTATATCCACTCTTTATCCAAGGCCAATTCAATATGTAAACTGTTTCCTGATAATTGTGATTTTGACCCTGAATCTTTTCGCATTGACCTTCAATCACTTCTATTGCTATCATCCGAGAACATGAGCGAATTATGTGAAATATGCGGTGTAAAATGTGAAAATGAAGCGATAAAATGCGACCAATGTAAGAGGTGGTGTCACTTTCAAAAATGTTCGGAAGCTGGTGAAAATATTTCATTTTCGGACGCACAAAACGACGATTTTGTCTACATATGTCCTCTTTGCAATGCTAGATAACATAATAACGCATAATAATATAGATACACATAATAAAAGAGATATATGTCTTACAAACTTAGTTTTAGAAGGTTTTGTATGGAGTAACAAACAAAATTTTGAAAAAATTTATGACACCAGAGAAAATAATGACCAGGCTAGACGTTTCCGAATAACAGAAGATAGAAAGAAACATTTGAAATGGGACTATTCGACAGCCTTTATAAATGCTTCAATGTCAACATTTATTTCAAATGAAATAATTAAATGCACAAACATATGTGATAAAGAGTTTGTTTGCTTTGTTTTGCTACCATGGATCAATGCTCAAATATTTTTTAAATACTATGGTATTGCAGACGATTCTACAACGAACATGGTTGAAAAATATAGACAACTAAATGACATTGAGGAGCTAAATTACGACTACCCTTCGCCCTATACTCTGGACCTGATATTAGACCGCATTAGCGAAAAATAATTTATCTATAATTTCCTAAAGCATTCTAAGAGTTACCTTAAAACTGTATGACTGATGAGTTTTTAGGAACTACCTCTAACCAAAATTGAAGGATATGATTTATTAGGCGGTTAGCCAGGATTGAAAACGGTAAACCTTAAACTCAGGTAAAACCTTTTTTTGATACAGCGTCCTCAAAAGGTTAAAAAAAGTGGTTGTCGAGAACAGGAACAAATCCTTTTAAATTCATATTATCCTATAATCATATTATCCAATTTAATTGCTACAAACAAATTAAGTAGAAACTGCCGACGTTTAGATATTTATCGATGTTCTTTTCAAGGTTATTCCACGGCTAGTGTCGAAATTATATCTTAACCCTAGAAGATCAAAGTCGTCGGCACCATCAGCCTAATCTATGTTTGCAGTTTGCACCAAGCAAATTTAGGTAAACCTAAAGTTAAAGACCCTAAACCATAGCTATTAGCAAGAGTAACCATGGTAATAATGGAAGCCTTAACTAGGTGTAGTTAAAAATTGTGTGGTGTAAATGGCCCTTAGTCTTGAAATTCGAATAGTCAATTTCCGTATTCGAATGACGCCTTCATGATGCATAACTGACGGATTATTAACGACAAGCTGTCAGATACTACTCTGTTTTGACGTCATTCGAATATGAAAATTCACTACTCGAATTTCAAGAATAAGGCTGCTGCTAGAGGAAAACGCCATTCAAAGCAAACATGCGAGCATGCATATCAACTCAATCAGAGGCGTATTTGATTCACCTAATCCAACTAATCTAAATCACTTTAAGTGAACCGAAATGAGGTGATGTTGTTTTATTGACATCAGTTCAGATAACCATCATCATTGCCAAACTGTTCTAAGTGATTCCAAGAAAAAGAAGGATCACTTAAATCAGTTAGATCAGTAATCCTTTGTGGTGAATCAAATACGCCTCAGTAATCAGTGTCCTTGCAACTGCTACGTCTGCAAATGTCACATTTTGTTCCGCATCGCTTTTTTTGTTGTCGCTAATGCATTTTAATATCAAATTATCTGAGGTAATTTTCACACTAGGCGTAGAATAGCATTGAGAAAGACATCAATGAACGTTCCACCCCTCTCGAAGTTATTTCGAATGAATCTGAGGTAGGGTGTAATGAAGTGCATCTATAAGTCCCCTACGCTCAACACCAGAATGCTGTACAACGTCAGGTTTACTTTATTTTGAGTTTTATTGCTTTTACGGGATGGGGTAGATTCCACCCTTCACGAAGTTATTTCGCATGAATCTCGGGTAGGGTGTAATAAAGTGTATCTCTGAGTATCCTACGTTCCACACTACAATGCTATACAACGTCAGGTTCACTTTATTTTGAGTTTTATTGCTTTTCCTGGAGGGGGTAGATTCCACCCCTCTCGAAGTTATTTCGCATGAATCTCGGGCTGGGTGTAATAAATTGCGTCTATAAGTCCCCTACGTTCCACACTAAAATGCTGTACAACGTCAGGTTCACTTTATTTTGAGTTTTATTGCTTTTCGGGAGGGGGTAGATTCTACCCCTCTCGAAGTTATTTCGCATGAATCTCGGGTAGGGTGTAATAAAATGCATCTATAAGTCCCCTACGTTCCACACTAGAATGCTGTACAACGTCAGGTTCACTTTATTTTGAGTTTTATTGCTTTTCCTGGAGGGGGTAGATTCTACCCCTCTCGAAGTTATTTCGCATGAATCTCGGGTAATGCAGTTTCTGAAATAATTACATATATTTATTGGTCCAATAACTTGTTAAACTTAGATAAATTCGTCGCTTAGATAAACTTGTGATGTCAAACGATGTTTGACATCACTATAAATCCGCTTTTACTGTGAGTTTGGAGAGTTTTCGCATGATATTCAACGTAAATTAACATTTTTTTTCTTTTTTGTCAATATAAAGTGGTCCATCCAAAGATTTTTTTCTTTTAACCTCTTATAGGCCATAAGCTACTATTTCCAAAGGAAAAAAATTGAAAATCGAGATAATATAAACTTTATAAACACCAAATAATGCTTCGTTTGATGCTGGTCAGTATTAGGTATTAAGGAATTTCGAGATTTTTTTAAATTTACAATAAAGAGGGCATCAAATTAAGTAGTTGAAAGCAAAAAACATTGCGGACTAATCATATTTGTACTAAAAAAAATAATAAAAAATACCAAAAAAATTGAACGGTTTATTACATTTTAATGTCCCATGGAGCATTCATAAGCCGACCTCGGTAAATCCATCCAAGCGCTCCGGACACAGACCATCTCCTAAAATCTTAACAAGGTAGAGTGAGATAGACTGATATCCTGAGCGCTTGGGATGTAATTACCGAACTCAGTTATAATTAAGTTCAATTTATTTACTTCGCGTTAGCTGTCGCTGTCACCTATTATAGCCGCTAGGTTGCCAGTTCCTCCCACAATATCCAGAAACTAGGCCTTTTCGAAAGGAGGTAGTTATGCATCGGATCCCGCAATGGCTCCTACATTCTGGCAACACGGCTCAAACGCAAAGTAAAACTCTAGTTCAGTTTTACGTTGCTTTTGGTTAAGTTGGTTCAGGTTAGTTCAGTTATGTTTTTCCTGGTGTTAGTTAGGTTAGTTCAGTTTTACTTTGCCTTTGGTTAGGTCAGGTTAGTTTAGTTCTGTTTTTCCTTTGGTTTAGTTGGCTCAGTTAAACTGGTCCTAAAGGACGGGTTTAACTCGTACCTCAGGGGCTGCTGTAAACGGCAGCCCCTGAGGGGCGCCTTTTCATCTGTTAGATAGGTTAGTTTAGTTTTACTTTGCCTTTGGTTAGTTCAAGTTAGTTCAGTTCTGTTTTTGTTTTGGGTAGGTTAATTTAGTTATGTTTTTCCTTTAGTTTGGTCAGTCCAGTTGTACTTGTCTTTCAAGGCGCCTTTGCTTCTTGTTGCAGCGGCCCTTTAGGTTAGTTGTTTGCTACACATTAAGTGTGAGCTCCATTAGTAGTTTCACTGTGCCTTTGGTTAGTTCAGGTTAGTTCAGTTCTGTAGTTCCTTTGGTTAGGGTACTTTAGTCATGTTTTTCTTTCATTTGGTTAGTCCAGTCTTACTTGTCTTTTATGACTATTGTTGTGCAGGTCAGTTCAGTTTCCTTTTTAGGTTAGTTTAGGTTAGTTTTGATTATATCAGGTTAGTTTAGGTTAGTTCAGTTTTGATTTAGGTTAATTTTTGATTATCTCTACTTAGTTCAGATTAGTTCAGGTTAATTTATGTTAGTTCTGATTAGTTCAGGTCAGTTTTCTTTGGTTCAGGTTAGTTCAGTTTTGTTTAGGTGAGTTCAGGTACATTATTGCCTTTTTATCTTTTTAACGAATCCAATCTGAATGTCATCATAACTGAAGTAAACTTGTAACGTGTAGTGCTGCAGAGTCACCTATTTGATCATATTTGATCACAGTTTAGATTTGTGGAGTTGTTTTTTTATTTTTGCTTTATTTTACGTAACATTTGGGAACGCTGCTTATTCGTTTATTCCAGAAAACGTAATTATAGCGAATTCAAAAATGGCGTGTTTTGCCACTCTCATTTTATTTTTTTTTTGCTTTTACAAAAATAGTTAGGTACTAGTACTTAATATGAAAGAGGTAAGTTTGATCTATCATATGCACTTTTTTTTAGAAAAAAAAACGGTTGTTTAAAGCGTATATAATTAGGTATTATAATTCACGTCATCCTCTATTATAATATAATAATTTTTTTTCTAGAACAAATATGGTTTATCCGCAATTTTCTTTCCATAAAACTACTTAATTTGATGCCCTCTTTCTTGCGAATTTCAAAAAACATCGAAAATCCGTAGGTACCTAATATCGAAACCCTTCGTTTCGATGTACGGGGTGACACAGGAGACATGAGACAGCCTCTATTTTTTTTTGATAAAATGTTGAAAATTTTATAGCGATTATACAGGGAGTCCGGAAACAAAAACCCTCAATTTGTATCCTCTTTTTTTGTTTTTTTTTTCGAAAGCTTGTAAAATTTTGAGCACATTTAGAAGAAAAAATTCTTGAATTGAAACGCATTTTATTTGTACACTTTGCAACATCATGCCAATCATTTACTTCAACCTTAAGAAACCTTAAGCTAAATCTAGAGTTTGTCAATCTGCTGTCTTAATTTAAGAGTTTTTGAATTGCATTAGAAGGGATTTTTTTTTGACTCTGTTGATCATGTTTTCATTCAAAAGTTTTTCATACAAAATTTTTTTTATTTTCAAATGTTCTATATGCACTAAGAAACTATTTAAAAATGAGGAAAACCTGAAAATCCATCTAAATCGATTAACTGAAATTTTATGTTAAATAATATCTCAAAGTGTCAAAAACTAGATCAGTAGACAAACGAATAACCTTATGCTCTGAAACTAATGATCGTGACCATTTATTTAAAACATCTTTTATCTTTTATAAATTATAACTTTATTTGTTGAGGTGAATCGTTCTTTTCCTCGTTCTTTTTTTTTACATCATTTTTATTTCGCTGTATTATTTAACGGCAAATTTCAACTAATTGGTTTTTGGTTTTCCAAAGCCAAACACTAAATTTAGTAAAATTGTATGGTTTTGTTATTATGTAAAAAAACACACAACAATTCATTTTTCTCGCTTAAGATATATTTTAGTCACCACCACACCTTTTTAATCTAAAATCTTTTAAAGTCCTTGGATTTTCATATTAGAAATTGTAAAAAGTAAGGGATATAAAAATCGTTTTGAAATCCATGGGATTCGCCCTAAATCCCCCGTCTACCTTTTAAACGAGCTTGTAAATAATTTTTATTTTCATTGCATACTGGTCAGGTTAGTCTAATTCTCGGCATATTTTGTTGTTTTTTAAAAAAGTGACGTACTATTGCGAAAAGTGCATTGCGTACCTCCCAAAAATGGAGAAAAAAAGGATACCCATCCCAAAATCATAGCCAGTTTAAATACCGAGTTTTATAAAAATATTATAAATACCTACCCAGTTTTGCTCTCTTTTGTTTCTTTTGTCTCCATAGTTTTTGCTCTCTTTTCACACACACTTCGAAATTATCAGCAATATGCGTGCGTTATGCATAAATGTGATTGAATCTAGGGTTGAACGCTTATTTTAAAGTTTCTTTTTGACTTCTATCTCTTAAAATGTTTAAGTTCCTCGTGGATTAAGTAATAGATATCTACACTAGTGAACTAAACTTTCACAATCACCCGCAATCTTAAAAATTAGTCAGGAGTTTCCTGCAATCCTTGGAAATCGGGGGGATTTCCACAATACTGTCACATTTTGACTCCCTAAGAATTTGCTGTCTTCGTTTGCTGGCTTTTTTCAGACACCCTGTATAATTGAAAACGTGGATTGAAACAAAAAAGTTGCTGGTCTGTTCTTCAAGTTTATTTTCATTATCATGAAAATATATAGATAACTTCGATGTTGCCAGATCGATCGGCGTCTTAGATAAGTTTTTGTTAGTCAAAATCATAAGTCAAAGTTAGAGTTAAAGGTTCCTTAGCCAAAGTTTGTATTTAATTGGAGGCGGTGCAAACGGCTCTTAAAAGCTCATGTTAAAGCATTTTTAATAGCTTTACACAACAAAATCCTCCAATTTCCCCCAAAAAACTGCAGCCTTTGCATGAGCTCAGCATATTAAAGTTTTACCTGTTGTCCCGTTCATCAAAACATTCTGCCCTAATTTGAAGAACAAATCGGTCCTACAGTGCATTGCACTTTATCGTTAATAATTCAGCCTGCCATTTTGGATACATGTTATGCCTTAGCCAGACGGGAATTTTAAAGCCCTGTAGTGTGCATATAATCGTATGCCTTCCATAGGGATATCTTTACTTATGCATTAGTTCGTCTCTCCATTACCTTCCACTCTGACGGCTACAAAACGATGATAAATGTTTCAAGAGTAAAATGCCCTAATTGAAATCTATTTTGTGCGGTTTTAGATAGATATAGAGCTGAGAGTCGAATTGATATTTACGACCGACTCGTGTGGGAGGTTGTTGATTAAAAATTGGAGCGCCAATGTGCAAGTAAACAAGATATTCCGGAACATGGTCTCCAGAGAAATGACCACATTCCGGGACAAATAACATTTCTTCCGTGCATGTTTTCGGAATAAAATTCCCTCATTCAATAACTTGAAAACACTCCCCTGGAGCAATGACATTTATTAAATTGAAAAATGCCATATTATTTAGGAGAATCGGAGGGGGGATGATGGTGAAAACCCAAAAAGGGCTTTCGTCGTTTCTCGAGTCAATATTTCACGCACCCGTTTTGCAGACATTTAAAATTACAACTCGAAATGGAAAATAAAATGGCAAGGCGAAGCCATGCAATTTCGTAAATTCGATTTCTTGGAAAACTCAAACATGAAAAGACCACGACGGAGGAAGTGTTGCATTTGAAAGGAATTGAAACGGAAAACACGATAATTTTTACTTATTGAGGAAACGTTCCAAATTTCTATAGCAAAATGTCTTTATTTAGGCGTTTCAGAGTGTATACAAAGCACAGAATCTTTTGGAGCTTATCGCAAGGGCACGATGACATAGAGAAAGAGAAGATAATATTACTCATGGCTGAACGATAAATCATGACAGAAGGTAAATTAACGTTACATTAAAAGAAACGTCAAAAGGGATATCATCAATCCTTTGGGTTGTGGACCTCAATTACCTCTCGGTGTAATCACATAATCATGTCATTCTATCTGGGACCTCATGTTTATTGACGACCGGCCATTATCTAATTGCTTTTCGAAATGGACACTGTTAGAAGTTCCATCAAGGGTAAAATTGAAGTTGTTAATGCGTATACAGCCAATTGAGCGGAGGTAATCCAGGCTAGACCGATACATATATTTCAAGTGGTTACCGCTTCCGAGATAGACTAATCTGGCAGTGAAATATGCATCATTTCCCTCGATATAATCGTTATCTACAGATATTAGTTATTCCAATAGTTGCAATCCTGCAGCTGCTGGAAACTTCAAGATCCCAATGTAGTTATGGGAGGAACGAGGACGTCGCTCCCATCCAATTAACACGGAAAAGCAAAAAGTGCTCTAGAGCAAGCGAGAGCGAATTGCCAAACTGCTCTTTCCAGGAATTCATTATCGACAGCCCCCATATCCAGTTTTTGTTATTTATTGCGGAATAATTAGATTAAAGGCGCTTCATCAGCGTCGTCGGCGTCTTCTCGCAAACGGATCGTAAAACCTTGCCGACAAATTGAAGCATTTATTTTATGGTAAAAGTTTTCGTAGCTTGAAAAATTAGTGCGAGAATCCATCAGGACCAGATGTTTTTTATTACCTGAACGGTACGACGAAAAAGCGTAAAAGTAAATTGGAATTTGCCGAGGAAAAAATGACGTATAAAACGTTAAGAGTGAGGAAGGAGGGAAACGATGCTTCGAAAGAAAGAGGAAAATTTATTTCTTATTTACACACAATATTGTGGAATTAATGAAGACTTCTGAATACTCGAAAAGCGTTTACTATAATAACGTATTTGTATGCAAAACAATGTTCAACACTCCCTGATTTTCTGGTCAAATTACAATAAAAAACTTATTCATTTTCGTAATGTTCGTGTATTTTCATAATTTTACATATTTGTTACCATAAAAAAACAAATTTAAAAATATTCTCGAATAAGCTCTAAAATTTGAATACAAAGTAAGTAAAATATCAATGTGGTAAGAAATAATAGTAAATACACGAAAAATATGTAGGTTGACGAAAATACCCTCAAAACATAATAGTATATTATTAAACGAGCTTTTTATGATAGCCATTATTCCCTTAGGGGGACATTTGCGTCACTAGCCGTAGGCGAGGGGCGCAAGTCTCCCGTGGGAGTAATGGCCATAAAAAGCGAGTATAATACTATACTTTGTCCACGGCCATTGTCTAATAATAATTAAAATTATAAAATCTATAGGTAGTGTAAATAAAATTATTGAAATGTCAAAGTGACACTCGCGTTTGACGGCAAAACCGGTGCCACCAGTGCATTTTTTACGCTGCGGCATTTGATATTACAATGTTGGCTACTCCTACTGGTTGCCAAGGCAACATTTATAACTTAAATGGCGAGCGGGAATAATGATATTATTCCCGCAGTTTCAATTCATATATCCCTCTGACGCTATATGAGCCGTATTTAACTTTTGTCAACAAGCTGAATATCAGTACCTATATTATTAAGTGGTCGTGGACAAAAACATATTAAGTATTATACCATATGTAAAATAATCAATTTCTCTTCTGTTTTTTTGTCACCACACTTAAAGTGCTAAGTATTACCAAACATGCACAAAATTATGAACTCAATGTCAAAAAATAAAATCCACTCCGAGTTTTTTTTAAAAATGTAGGTTTATGTCATCATTTAAAAATTACATTTGTTGCAAAAATCTGAGAAGTACATTTTTTTAAGATGAAATTATTTACAGTTTTCGTGTTTAAATACACAATTTTGCTGCAACCTATAATGACTTATATAATATTATTTTTCAATACTCCAATTATTTTCCAATTTACCCTACTTCATTACTCTGCTAGTTTCTGAGATATTATCAATAAAAATCACAGCCGTTTCAGAGATAGTAATACTGCATGCACTTAAAAAAGACATCTTGTATATACAATTTGCAGTATTGTCACAAAAAGAAAAAACTTGAGTTTTGAGTTTTGTTAAAAAAAAATTTTTGTTTTGTTTCTTGTTTGTTTTTACAAAAAATTAATCTGAAGCTTATACAGTTTTAATTTTGATACATTTTTGTGTTATTTAAATGCCTGATAATTCTGGGGAAAAAGTACTAAATTGTGTACATTTTCCTTAGTAAATATGCTGTATCAAAATTCCATTGACATTTATGTCATGTCAAAGGCTGACTGGAACTTATGATAAAGTGTGGGAAGGTAGATAATTGCTTGGATAAATTATTGTTTGCTTTTTTGGCAGTTTTTCTGGTACTGAAGGTATTTTCTAGTGTGGATAACTGCATTTTTATAGGTGGAGGAAATGTTTTCGTTGTATAATTATTTGCTAAAATTTTACAAAAAAAATCATATCCTCTATTATAATCCAATAGAACTAACTAGGAAGCTTGTACTATATAAAGAGTATTTTTTTTTAGATTTTAGTAAAGATATACTAGAAACAAGCGTAGTCACAAAATGAGTTAAATGAAGAGAAAAATTCACTTTTTCACACAATTTTCTTAATTCAATGTACATAAAACATTTCTGGTTGTAGCAAAATCGTTCTTGGTAATTTTACCATGGACAAGTTGGGCTTGTCAGGTTTTTTCCAAGAAGCTGTAATTTTTCTAAAATAATTGTTTATTGAAAATATATTAATATTTACGAAGAGGTTTTGTTAGCCCTAAATTGATTTTAGTAATTCAAAAAATGACAGTTATAAAAAAATCTAATTCACCCATTATATTTAAAGTTAAATATTCTACAACTTTTGTTCGCATTATTTCTCCAAAACCAATAATGATTTGACTACATCGATTTAAAGAAATATACATTTTTTTTTCTTTTCCAATTCTCCATGTCCTCCACTTTACTGTGAATTAAGCGACAGATGAAATTACATATCCTGCCAACTTCCATCTCTTTCCAGGTCATAATTCCTTAATACTTCGTATTGAAATTACTGCACAACTTGTTACATTTGTACCACAGTTTGTTTGCCACTGATTGTTTGATTTATTGATTGCTGACAAAAGGTTGTTTGAACATGTTTCAACTTGTAAGTGGCGCCATCTGACGACGGCAGGCGCTTCCACTAGGGCATTTGTCTGTGGGAAATGACAATATTGCAGAAAACTGGTTTGTGGTTCGCTTCACGATGTTTCAACTTGTGTGTGTTCAAAAAGTGTTTGAACGAAAGATTCAGCATTTGCCACCACTGTGCCGAACCCGTACTACAAAGCGCCATTTAGCGGCCGGTCTCTTCACTTAATAGCAATCTAAGAACAGTGGTCTAAGCATCAGAATTCGCTCGACCAAAAGTGTTTTCGTTACCTGAGGTTAACTGTTATATCAATCACGTTACCTACTTTTCGGTTTGAATAAATTTAGAAATTTTATTAGGAGCTTTCTTGACTGGGGTTTATGCTTACACACGCTTACACACTATGGTTTACTCTTAAGTAGGTGCTATAACGGCTAGGTAATTGAGTAATGTAGTGTCATTAAACAAGAAGTTATGTGCCTTCAGCGAGCTCTAAAGGGTGTAATATATAAAAATAATAAAAAAAATATATTCATGTAAAATATTGTCTTCTCCTCAATCTTTCTCTCAAGCTATATACACAAGCCTCTTCCTGGTTAAATTTCCATTATTTATTAAACATTTTGAAAGAGGTTCGGTCAGGGACCTTAAGAATCAGTATTCTGTACAGTTTTATTAATGTAATACGAAGTCGACCAAATAAGCGATAAATTGAAAAGGGTCCCGTCATTTTATGAAACAAACACGTCTCCACCTGGAAAATTAATCACTCCTGTGTTTGGTTCAAAGCAATACGAAGGTATAATAAAACGAAAACAGAATTATTGTCGGCTCGATGGCATATTTTCCCTCGAGTCCAAAGTCGATTTAAATTTTCAATTTCATATTTAACAGCAAAAAGGTCTGAGAGATTTTTCAGTATACATTTCCTCGTTGAGGGTCTTCAGTAGAAGCAAAGGGCCTCGGGTTCATATACTAATCAGAAAGTTAAAAGAGGTGCGAGTGATAAAATAAGAATTAAAAATGTATCAAAGAATTTTCGGACGTTCTATCTGAGCTCGCAGGCCCTTTTGCAGCGCCATTTTCAGTGATTAGCCGGGCTCGTGTTTGAATGGCTCGTTAATCGCTTTGCCTGGATATGACCGGCCGATTGCCGGATTTAAACGGCTGTCCTTTCCCAATTATCAGCCAGCTTCGACAACTTCAAATTCTAGCTACTTCTTTTCCAATTTTATTCCATTCTGCGCTACTCCGATAATTTAAAAATTTACACTCGAAAGTTCCCTCAATTATATTGCCTATAGTAACCAATTAGTCCAATTAATTAATGTTCAGTGTTTAGTTCAGCAGCTCTATGCTATAATAATGGCAATTATTAATTTCCTAATTACGGGGCACTTAGATCCTGATTGCATGGATAGAATGCATAGTCTGTATTAAATTTCTCTTGGTGTAAAAGAATATTACATATTACATCCCTAAAAGGAAATAGGGTAAAAATTGTGCCGCAAGAATATCGTCGCAGAGGAAGCTGAAATAGGTGAAATAACAATAAAAATTGAACGAACTGGCAGGCTAGTTCCTGGAATTATTTCCCAGTTGAGAAAGCATCAAATATTAAGCACCAGCCTTTAAGCACTTTTACGTACAAGAAAAATTTTGAGTTTTCAATGGTGTCATGCCCGCTCCACTTGTGCAAGAAACACACATTACAAATGCAGACTGCGTTTTTGAATTTTGCATCTGGCCTTGCCTAAAACTGCAGCGCAAATTGAGGCAATGAATCAGAGCCTTACATATGTATGAGCCCCATCTCAAGGAGTGGTTTGCAGGTTGTACGCGGACAAAGCGCAGTTTGAAAGTAGGGAAAATGTTATCAAGAAATATATTGCACAGTCATAAAGCGAACTAAAATATCATTTCTCAGCCAGAAGTTTGAGTGGATAAATGAGGCAAGTTGTTTTCTGGGTGATAGAGGCGACCGTTTTAATCTTAACCGAGGGCTTATATGTCCGACTCAATTGTTCAGCCAAAATTGTGGCTAACTGTTTCATGGAAGAGCAGTTAATTTGGTATTTATAGTACAATTTTATCATAATTAACGGATATGAATCCCAGGTCTTGACGAAAAATTGCTCAAAAAAATTTTGGCTGGACGCATGAAGTATAATGGTTCAACGATTCTGACATTGGACTGAATATTGGCCCCATTTTACTGCACCAAGCGCTGTAACAAAAGGAAGCTAGTCGCTCATAGATTCTTTTCTAAAATATCTTCTATCCAGACAAATTATTATGACCAGAAAGTCATAATAATTATTAGCTTTTTAAAGCTTTATTTTAAAGCTGTATTTTAAAGCTACGTGTCCCATATAAGACTACTGCATTGTTCCCAAATCTAATAAAAAGAAATTATTGGACATTATCAAAAAACATCTGAAAAATCCATTATCAGGTCTAACTTCCTCTGAGATATTAATATAATAGGCTTTTTTTGTATTTTGAATACCCTTTCTATTGTTAAAATTTCAGCACTCAAATGATATTGACTCTTCATACAAACCTGTATTAAAAAATACTATAAAATTTCAGCTCTTAATTTGTCTTTTCGACACGCGGTCCAAAATTTGGTTTAAATGCTTTTTCTTTTAACCGCAAATTTGAAAAACAAGATTTTTACAAATTATACTGAATTATACAAGGAATAAACAAAGTTTCAAACTTTTAACGGAGTACCCCTTATAAACCAAAAATTGGTTAAAAATTATTATTTTGAAGATTAAAAAACGCTTTAAAAAATGCTAATTTCGAAGCATCGATAGAGTGCCCTCTACAATCTGCATTTAAAAAAACTATGGAATTTGAGCCTCGAATCTCTCTTCATCTAAAAAAAAAATCATTTTGAAAAAATAAATTAGAAATTTTAGCTCTCTATATTCTGATAATAGACATTGTGTTAGTTAGATTTTTTCATTTTTTAGTGAGCCAATTCTACCTTACGACGTAACATGAGGCAGTAAAGTTTCCCATAGATTCATTTTGTAGGAATGGTATGGACTGCTGTAACAATTGGTGGTCAAGCAGGAAGTTGTAAAGAAATGAATTTGCTAACCAAAAATTAAACAATTAAAAATGTCGAGGATCTAGTCCCTAAGTAAACTTCAAATTTATTTCTAATAGTTACCTCATTTTTCAAAAATTCCAACTCTTTTTTTTTGGGTTTCGCAGTTAAATGATTTGTAAATACATGCTGGTTGGACAGCATGTCACAGGTTCTTTCTAAAATGATTACTTATTACTATCTTTTTTCAAGTACTTGAATGGATTTTTAATCGATCATATGAACCAGTCTTGATCCTCAGATTATGTACTTTTTGATATGTTTATTCAAATTAATCTCAATGGAGAAACAATTATTGCAAACTCATTAAAGCCAAGTAAAAAAATTTAGAGTGATAAAACCTGAAATGAACCACTCAATTCAAAAAAAAAACAAACGACGAAACATAACCTCAACTCTACTTCTGCCTGAGTAAAAACGATTCAGGTTAGTTCAGGTTAGGGTAGTAATTTATTATTAAAAAACTTCTTTCTTTTAACATGCTTTGATATGGTTTTCAGTCAATGGACCTTAGCTTTCTTTATGGAAATTTACATGGGAATATAACTAAAATTGCGCCAGAAGCCCTGCTGCATATCTTCTGATGGCTGTGAACTCTATCGCTAAATTTCATGACTTAGGTGGATTTTAGTTTGTCGATGGATGCTGTGATGTCTATGCCTACCATGTCATCCATCACAATGTCTTGTCAAATCGCTTTTAACTGTAAATGGGCCGTCACAGGGTTGTTGTAGAAATGTTGGCAAGCGTTGTAAAGCTTTGTCGAAGATTCGTTCATCACTAGTTACGAAAGATTTTACTTTTCGTAACTAGTTACGAAAAGTAGGACGGTACGTCACTGTCATCAGTATTGAAAAGTGCCACTTTATATGTCAAAATTAGAAAAAAGTTTATTTGTGAAATGGGAAGAAATGGTTTTCGAGTGGGGCAAAAACTGATCAAAAAAACAAAGCCGTTGCGAAAAATTCGAAATAGATCTTTCACTAATTTTTGTTATCGGGTTTTGCCAATTTATGGGTGATTGGTAGTGCTGTAGTAATACACTTGACACAATTCATGTGGTTATAATTCTCATTTATTTACTCAAAGACAATTCGTACAAAAAAAAACTGGCCAATTTGATGAAAAAATAACCTGTTACGAAGACTTTATCCAATTTTATCGTCACCTTTCTCTCAGCCTCTGCCAGCGGTCAATTAAAAAGGAAATAACTAGCGATAAGTAGAATGGAAAGACCGTAATAATTAAAATTTAAGCAGATAACGAATCTGGAAATTAAACGAGAGCAAATAATTGGCGGCGAATTGCGATCGATTCCGATTCAGATTTAATGACTGCGGGTGGGAAATATTAGAAATTAACGCCTCAGGCAAACCAACGTAGGAGTTAATTAAACTGAAGCTACTATCGAAAGAAAAATGTATTTTTTTTCCAAAACTTTAATTAGTTTTCTAAATAGCAAAGTAGATTTATATAAAAAATATGTAAGTATATCTAATTCCTTATTTTTGGTATCTCGTTAACTTTGGAACCTTAATATTTTTAATACCTACCTCTTTTCGGCACATGTTGAGAAGATACGATAAAAATGTCAAAGTCTTAATTCCAACGTCTACTTGACGACAATGATGAGTGAATGGTTTATACGTCACGTGATAAGAAGGCAACATTTAGTCAGATTTTTTTTTTCTTTTTAGATTTGGAAGTTTTGGATTTCAGTTCAAATTGGTCCAAGAGGCAAAAAACGAATTTAACCCCATTATTGTGTACTTTGACATGGAACATGCACAACTGTTTATTAGAAAACTATTAAAACACTTTAATCGTCTTGGACATTTTAAGTTTTGTCTCGTTTGCTACCTCTTCGTATAACTCTAAGCCAGTAAAAGTTTGGGAAGTACAACTTCTCCGCCTATCCTCCAACAACCATAGAATTCAAGACGAATTTGGCCCTGATGATAGCCTGAAGGGTGAAACCGGTTCTTATTAATTAAGAATTTAATCAATTTTTTGCCCAAAGGATACGAGCTTTCTACACAACTATCGTTTACAGGGCAGAAATTATTGTCAGTCAGGTAATACTAATTCGTTAAATAACTATTTTGTGCTACGCCCAGTTGCAGGCCTCAGCTTCGCTTCAGCCATCAATCTCTGGGCTCAGCACGAAAAGACCCACCTTTACTCCTAGTGACATGATCTACTATAATCGTCTTGGACATTTTAAGTTTTCTCTCGTTTACTGTCCCTTCGTATCACTCTAATTCAGTAAAAGTTTGGGAAGTACAACTCCTCCGCCTCTCCTCCAACAACCCTAGAATTCAAGACGAATTCGGCCTTGATGATAGCCTGAAGGTTGAAACCGGTCCTTTTCAATTAAGAGTTTAATAAATGTTTTGCCCAAAGGATACTATCTTTCTACCCAACTATAGTTTACAGGGCAGCAACTATTGTCAGTCAAGTGACATTAATTCGTGAAATAACTACTTTGTGCTTCGCCCAGTTGCAGGCCTCAGCTTCGCTTTGGCCGTCAATCTCTGGACGCAGCACGAAATGACCCAATTTTACTCCTAGTGACATAATCTACTATAATCGTCTTGGACATTTTAAGTTTTGTCTATTTGCTGTCCCTTCGTATGACTCTAAGCCAGTAAAAGTTTGGGAAGTACAACTCCTCCGCCTATCCTCCAACAACCATATAATTCAAGACGAATTTGGCCCTGATGATACCCTGAAGGTTGAAACCGTTCCTTTTTAATTAAGAATTTAATAAATTTTTTGCCCAAAGGATACGAGCTTTCTACCCAACTATCGTTTACAGGACAGCAACTATTGTCAGTCAGGTGACACTAATTCTTTAAATAACTATTTTGTGCTTCGCCCAGTTGCATGCCTCAGCTTCGCTTCGGCCGTCAATCTCTGGGCTCAACACGAAAATACCCCCTTTTACTCCTAGTGACATAATCTACTATAATCGACTTGGACCTTTTAAGTTTTGTCTCGTTTGCTGTCCCTTCGTACGACTCTAAGCCAGTAAAAGTTTGGGAAGTACAACTCCTTTGCCTATCCTCCAACAACTATAGAATTTGGCCCTGATAATGAAGGTTGAAACCGGTCTTTTTAATTAAGAGTTTAATAGATTTTTTGCCCAAAGGATACCACCTTTCTACCCAACTATCGTTTACAGGGCAGCAACTATTTTTAGTCAGGTGTCAGAATCAATTTAAATTTTTCTTATTTTGCAGAACATTTTTAAAAATTGCACTTTTTCACCGAATGTGAAAACTAATATCCATTTGAATGCAACCGAGTAGATAATGCCGTTTAATTGGTATCGAAAATGCATATTAGCTCTATTATAATCATAAATTTCATATATTATAATGTATATCAAATTAATCGGTTCTAAATTTTAATAACATAATTTCTCTTTAGAGATCAATTTATTTTGCCAGTTAGCTGAATTGGTCGGACAGTAAACAATTTTATTGTTTAGTAGCATAACCATGGAAATGTGAAATTACTTAAATTATTAAATAATACAATATACAAAAAATTATTTTGTGTTTTGCTTTATATAAAAGGACTTAAAGTTACTCCATGTTCATATCTAGTTGTTGCAATAGTTCACTCACTCATAGATAACAGATCGATATTAGCTCCAAAATCAAGGGCTTTGTTACAAGCCTCATAATTTGCCTATTGCTAATCCGTAAAACAATAACAGAGCTTCGTGTTTTGTATCCGACAAGGCCCCAGCTAAACCCGCAGCAAAGGCTCTTAGTTGTTTGCGAGGCTTTGGAAACATTTGGTAAATATTTGTATTTCGCAGGCCTTTGATAATTAGTTAGGGAGAGTGGCTTAATTGCGTTATTATTTTAGGGTAAATCAAGGCGAAGTGATGAGTAGGCCAGCCCTAGTGACGTTTAAGTGCGATGGGCTTTTAGTTGTTACAACAAAACTTTCCTTATACATATTTCAATAACTAGGTGGTACAAACAAACTCAATGGAATATGCAGAATACCGGAAATTTGTGGTATTGGTAAAAGAAGGAAAGTTAATTTAACCAGTCGTACCCGTGTGTATTAGATTTATACTTTCATATAAAGTAATGTCAAGGGGAGAACATAATTCCTAATGCCATTAAATCAGAGATAAGTCCGATTCCAAAGAGGCAAAGCCCATCAAGCCGCATTTACCACTTCCAGTAAATACGAGCGGGAAATGACACTTTTATCCAGAAAATAAACTTGTCTTCCAACACCGAAATAATAAAATATAAACGGCCTGTATGGCTGTGATAAAGGGAAGCTCATTTATAAGGCGAGAGCTCACTTTTTAGGAGAAATAAGCAGTTAATATCAGCAACCCCTCACAATATCATACGTAGAGGTGCTTTTGGAGGATATTTTTTTTGCAATAACACGTAACGCTTGAATCGAATTTCCCTCATTGAGATACATAATAAGGTGCGTTGAACCTTGATATATTATGTCAGCCTGCCATAGTGTAAAGTTTAGGAGGGTATTCAAACTTATTAACAGCTATTCTAGGGTTTGAGCACCCTAAGGCAAAAAATCTTCGTTGTAACAACGTCTTTCGCAGGGCACGCTGGAATCAAAAACTTTCGCCCAAGTTTCGAAACCGAGGCACTACCAAAAAAAAGGGAAAGTTGGGCTTTTTATGAATTTCAAATTTTAATTAACCGAGGAAAGATCTATGGCATTCCGTTTTAATCTCAACGTCTTTTTTTTTGTTTCGGCCGCAGCGCCATCCCCGGAACCGGAAGTAACGAGATACTTCGGCTTATCTTTAAAGTGGATAGCGCCATTAAAATTTATTATTTTAGGATTCCGGGACAAGTTTATTTTGCAGATAAAGCTGCAGTTTTAAACGGAAAAGACACGAGTTCAACGATAGCGGGGAGGAAATGTACCTTTTAACCGAGTGGTTACGTGTAATTTCCGACATTTGACCTTTTTAAATTAAGAGGACCTCCCGCATTAATGCAATTTAGAAAGTTAAAAGCTTTTGGGGAAATTTACATTTCAATTTAAAAAAAAAGGTTTTTTTTGTAAATGGGAGCAGCAATTTTCGTTTGAAATAAATATCGCTATAGTTTGTATAGGAAAAATGCTAGTGAGCACTTTTTTGCGGGTGTGACGGTTTTCGTCACCATTATAATAACGAAATTTACAGTTTTAAAAAAAGCTCGCTCTATACTTCTGGAGCAGCTCTTATTCCAGCTGCTGCAATCATAATACAATGGGTTCATTAGAAACCGTCATCTAGCAATCATTTGTTATTTTGAAGCATTTCGTGAATTACTTCTGTAACGCTGTGCCCTCCTCGATATTTTCTTAAGTTTTCATTTTTGAGTTAAATGTCAAAGATCCACCCTTTGTTGCCTTGATAGGAATGTAAGGATGGGAATAGTCTCAGACCTGTGCTGCTAAAGTCCTTCTAATTTCTCTTGAGTGTTACGTCATTACTCTTTCATATTACTTTATCTCACGTTAAACGTATGAGACAAAAGTTTTGCGTCACCGACATGTGTCGGATAAGAATATTGAAACTTGACATTGACATTGTCACTAGCAATATCAAATCTGCTCTTAAATCGAAAAATGCCGGGCAAAACATTCTCCGAGGGTGAACAAGTGTTAATATTGAAATGAATTCAATATTTCCAACGAGAAGAAGAGACGGGAGTGAGTTTAATACCTGTAAATGCAGTACATAACGTAAGTAGGTACCTATTATCGTTAAAATTAAAGATTAGTTACGGCATATTTTCTTTGGGAGACAAATCTAAGCGGTGTGGTTGAATTGTGGGTGCAAAACGGCAACGGAGAGGTAAAAAACAAGTATAATATGCATATGCGTAAATATTCCGATAGGCAGCTTCATAGATTTTGCTATAAGTTACCTCTTTGCTCCCATTTAGTACGCCAAAACGGACGCGACGATTCTTGTTAAATCGAATCAAGAAACGCAAAATGCTTAACATCATTTATTCTACTTATTCAGATGCCGTGTAATAAATGTATGTGAGCCTATGTGATAAAAAGTACTTACAAATAATAATACTTAAAAAAATCTGATAATTATTTTTCTAGAGGGTAGCAGAGGCATTAGGTGTGTCCTTAACAACAATTCAGAGACTTGGAACTAATGGAGCGAGTAAAGATCACGCTGTTGAAGAGCCTATATTGTATAAGAAACCACCACATCTGTGTCTGCGAGTCCACAAGTCTGCGAGCATATAATAAGGGGACGAATCTATGCAGCAGGTACAAAACAAAAATCTCCACGACAGATATCGAAGATTATTGAGTTCTTTTTTTGTTACAGGCGAACATGTTAAACTCCAGTCTTTGCATAACCACCTCCAAAATATAGAACAAGTTATAATTCCTTGCAGTTTCCTGGCTTTGTGCTTGAAAACTTACGTTTAAGTGGAGGAAGCGTATAATATCTAACTGACTTTATCTAATGGAACAACCAAATATTATACATAAAAGAATAAGGTTTTTGAGAGAGTACCGGTTTTTGTAGATGAAACATGGGTTTTTAGTAAAGGTATATAAACGCTATTATTAATGTTAATCTATTTCTTCAAGCATCATTCAAAGGAACATTTAGGACAAGTTGATAAGAGAAAAGTCTTCCTCAGGTGACTATGACGAGTAATTATACGATACATAGTTTTGCATGCTGGTCCAGAGGATTGATTTATCCAGAATGCCAGCCTAATATTCAAAGCGGGAAGTAAATCAGGCAACTACCATGACTCGATGAACTCTGCAAATTTCGAAAAATGGTTTTGTGAACAGCTTTGGCCTAATTCGGAGGAACTCTCACTGATAATTATGGACAATGCTTCTTACCACTCCATGCAAGTAGAAAAGTTACCCAATCAAACCTGGTCCAAATCTTGCCTAATAGAACGGTTGCAGCAGCATCACATTACATTTTCTCCTTTTGCAATGAAAGCTAAGCTTTTAGGTATAGCAAAAAAGAACATGCTGGAGAAAATATATCGGTTGTTATTTTACATTATAATATTTGAGCGATGTCCAAAATCGCCCTTTTATAATGACACGTTAGTGAACTTAGTTTTGGTGTTTTTTTTCCTTCAGAATAGACGAACTAGCATTTCAAAATGGTCATCGTATATTAAGATTACCTCCTTACATTGTCATTTTAACCCCATCGAAATGCTATGGTCCCAGTGTAAGTGATATTGTGATTCGAAAATCAATGCTGTTCATCGAATCACGAGGCGTTGGAAAAAGCATCGTTTTTCAATTAAAAAAAAATATTTATTTAACTTACTAACTCTTTTTGCAGGTTACTCCTGAGTTATGGAAAAACTATCTTCGACATGAAGACAGTGAATCCGAGAAAGAATTCGATAATTAATAACATTTATTTCTACAGCGATTTGTCGCAATGTTGTTTACTTCTTTGTTTGCTTCTAGCTATTTGTTCTCCGTTAGAACGTTTGTACTCTGTTTAAAATAATTGGGAGTTTTTTAAAAGATTACATCAACGTATCTTATTTTTTCTGCCAAACCTGTTTTATTTATTTCTCTACTACTCGTCATGCACACACCAAATGTGCTGCTTTTGCGTTATCTACAGTGCTCCAAAACAATTAGTGCGCCACTAAAAACTTATTTTTGTTTGAACTTGATCACTATTTTTGTATTTTTGAGACCTACTTGTTTATTCATTTTTTTTTTATTTCAACTGTGTACTTGCTTCTTTAAGCTCTCTAAGCTGCAGTAAAAATTTAGTATCCACCTTTTAATACAGATTGCTGGAAAGCAATATTTATTGTAGATGTGTCGTATATCACATTAAATAAAAATGTTAATAATCGGAGTTCCTTTGAAGCTATCTCTTTAGGCTGCTTGTGATTTTTAACAAAAATAAAGTGAAACGTAGTACTCCCAGTTTAATTAGTTTCATACCTACTAAGTCCTGACGTGGTCAGAAAACCAAATAAATAAATTATTCTTAATTATTTCTTACATAAAGCAGGTAATTTATTTAATTGATTTCAAATAATATATACTAATAAACCACCTATCAAAAATAAAAAATATACTGGTTAACTTATCTATTAACGCCGATTAAGAAAATACGTGCACTTACCTGTAAAAACGCGTCAATCATATGTATCAAATTAAGACATACCCTAAAATTGTGGTTACGTAGTAAACGATGACGTAACACTCAAGAGAAATTAGAAGTACTATACCCGATAACGCTTTGCAAAGATAAATATACAAATCTCGGTGGTTCGGTATTTTAATTTAAAATATTTAGAATTTTGAAGACTCCTATGGACTTTGATTTTACTAGAAGTACTCCAAAAACCCTCATATTATTAATTTTTCATAGAGACGTCAGAAATATAAAGCGTTCCATAAAGTTTTTCCAAAGGCTATTATTTGAATGACCCCTATATAATTTTCGAACTGTGTCAATGTTAATGGTTATGTTAGAAAAACCGTAAAGGAAAGATTCCGCCAAAAAACGCGACATACTAGTTATCCATAAACTGATTTGCCAAAAATGTGATTGACAAGATTTTAACTAGTAAACTGAAAGCAGGTGAAGGTGAATACCAGTAACAACTTCCCTACAAGTTGTTATGATGGTTTAGTGTAGTTTTACTTTAATATCTGCCATCAGTTTGACTTTGAGTAAATCAAATTAATTTCCTCGACATTATACTAAAAAGAGTTTTTATCAGATTATAAATTATTTTCATTCGAATGCCTAAAAAAGTTTCGGACAATACTAAAAATCAAATTATAAAGTGCTAAAATCATTACAAAAAAGACAGGCCAGACTTTTTGGAACCGCTGATCCTTAATAAATTATCTACAATATTTGGGGTAAGTCGGGTCTGGATGAGTAGCATATATATTAGTTTAGAATCAAACTTGAAAAAACATCTTATTAGGGTTTTTTACTAAAACGATATTAGTAAATATTTCACATGTAATTTGTTAAGAGAAAAGTGGAAACATTTTTTTTTTGCAAAATAACGTGTCTCTGATTTTTCGTAGCATGAGTATGACCCTCCTTTTTTGTAGATTTCTACAGTGAAGAAACGTTAGCGTTTTGTAAAAGAGCTCATATACAGTGAGTGCAATATACAGTGAGTAACTGCAAATATACTTTTAATAGAAAGATTTTATGGTTTCAGGAATAAGAGCCATTAACGGAAGACCTTTTAGTGGTTTCTTTGCTTTCAGCATATGTTGCAATCCGAAAGACTTAGTTTCCATCAACGTGCGTTTTCCTATTAAATGGCTTTCCCACCTGAAACCTGCACTACTTTTAAGTTACATTTTTTTGGTAGGTAAAGAAATAAAATCAAGAACTACCAAAAATCTTCTACTATTGACCCTATTAGGCAGAGCACTATCAATTAATAGTTCTTTTTCGTTTTTTCAAATGGAAAAAAGGTATTTTAAGAGATTTTTAATTAACTACAGACGCCTTTGAGTAGTATAGGAACCGCTAAAACATCAGTGAGCGTACCAGGGTAGCAGAATGTTCTGTTGACGCACGAAAACATAAAATGTGAATTATAACTAATACTTACAAAAATCAAGCGTCCTATATAGCGCTTATTTTAACAAGTTTTTTGACAAATTCTCTCCTAAAAACTCTTAAAACAAACCTGTTCTTAATATATATTATCGATGGTTTCGGTATCGATGATTTCTATCGGTAGAAATGCTTCATTTTCTATCGGTCAGCACTCAGGAGCTATTGTCAAAGGCGGGAAAAGCATAATAATAAGGTGATGACGCAAAAATCTCAATATCACATAAAAATGTACTTACGAGGTATTAATTCTAGGCCATCGTTATGTTGCACAGAGTGAGCAAAACTCGTGTATGTCAAAGCTCTAGTATAAGAAAATTTGTTGTCCTAAGAATTAATTCTGCCAAGTATTTGACCAGACAAACGTCTCATCAGATCTAGTACATGGATTTATTATTATCGCTTGCAACTATTATTTTTGGTTCTGGCAAAGTTTTGGTTAAGTTCTGGCAACATTTTTTTGTAATGGCAACATTTTATAACCTTTAAATTATGTCAATATAACCAATAAAAGCGACACAGTTCAAATAGTATACGGGGGGGCAATCTGTCAAATTTCCATTGCCTACTTTTCCGAAAAATATAATGAAAAGCTTTATACTTCACACATGTTATGCTAATTTATGTGTAGGAACACTATTGGTAGAGTAACAAAAATTTGATGCTTTTAGTCAGTCCCACTTGGCTTTGCAAGAGGTGATTTTTTTATTGCTACTTTCACTTCTATGTCTATGGTGTAGCTACGACACTTCAGAGAGCAGTTTTCAATGTCCGTATAGCTACAAACTATTTTGTATCTTAAAACTATAGAGTTTTAAAAGTCAATCAAACAAGGGTATGATCACAACTAGCATCAAAAGTGACTAAAAGAAAACGCAATTCCAATGAAATTAACCTTTTTTAAAATGGTCCAAAAAACGCGATTCTAAAAGTGCCTAAAAATAGACCATCGAGGAGATATATCTCCGAAAACATTGCACCTACGGAACTTCAGATGATGGGACGTGAAAGAGGACATCAAGAAGATGACAACACAGGTAGATTCACCCGAATCGGTCCAGGCGTTCTCAAGTTACAGGCGGTCAAAATTGAGAATGAGAAAAAAGTCGTAATACCCCTCGTTTTTAGATTTTCAGACCCATTGAGACCCATTTCATTAAAAAACGCTGTTTTCGACCTTTTAAAACGACTGATACCATCATTTCGCAAGCTCTAATTGTGTCCATCCACAGACTAGTTTCGCCGTTTACGGCTTATCAGTGAGGCTTTGACACAATTAGAGCTTCCGAAATGTCGAAATGGTCAAGACACGCTTTATGGCAGTACCGAGAGAAGGTTCCCGGTGGCGCCATCCGTGTCCGTTTGTTGAACTAACGAGATTACACCCGTCCAGTTTCAACGTCAATGCCCTTTCTAAGGAAAAAATGATGCAGATTACTGTAAAATACAGAAATCGATTTTTAGCCGTCGGTACTATGAAAACGCTGTTTTCGACCTCTTAAAACGACTGATACCATCATTTCGCAAGCTCTAATTGTGTCCATCCACAGACTAGTTTCGCCGTTTACGGCTCATCAGTGAGGCTTTGACACAATTAGAGCTTCCGAAATGTCGAAATGGTCAAGACACGCTTCATGGCAGTACCGAGAGAAGGTTCCCGGTGGCGCCATTTCGGAAGCTCTAATTGTGTCAAAGCCTCACTGATGAGCCGTAAACGGCGAAACTAGTCTGTGGATGGACACAATTAGAGCTTGCGAAATGATGGTATCAGTCGTTTTAAAAGGTCGAAAACAGCGTTTTCATAGTACCGACGGCTAAAAATCGATTTCTGTATTTTACAGCAATCTGCATCATTTCATTAGAGTTTTTCTCAGTATCACTCTTTTGTGTATTTTACACTAAATAGCGTTTTTACAAGCTTTTTATGTTTTTTGAGAGCTGAGAAAACTCATTTGTGAGTATCTGAGTACTATCCAAGACGAAAGGGTCTTATTTCGAATTGTCGTCAAAAACATGTTAAAGATTTCTTAAGTTCCTGAACATAACTCTGCAATTTTCCGCAAGTTTTGAGACAAATACTAGTCATAAATTCGCGATTTTCGCAGTGTATGTAACTCTGAATGAGTGCTATCGAACTGGACACACGTTGAATGTTAAAAGTGAACCAATTAGTGACAAACTTGAAATTAGTTGCGAACAATAGTGAATAAACAACCTTATCTATATGATAATAAACAAAGTCTCGGGTTTTCGCATATAGAAGCTAAACGAGTTTGTAGGATGGGAGTTGACACGCCGGAAGGCGATACTGGTGGGACTGAAAAGGACTCTGCAGAGATCGTCAATAACTGCTTTAAATGTAAGTTAGTTTTTCAGGATATAAAAAGCGTAATCCAGTGCATGTTGTGCAAGAATTATTTCCATGGAAAATGTGAAAATGTAGAATTTCGGGGCTTTCACAATCGAAAGAACACATGGAAGTGCAAGCAATGCGGGGATACTAATGGAGATAATAGGGTTGATGCTGGGTCTTCAAGGTCAAGGAAGAGGAGTCGAGTGGACGATTTCATTGACCAAAGTTTGCTTGAAGACATGAACCAGACTTTGGTATCATTACTGAAAACAACAAACGAGCTGAACCAGAAAGTAGATCATCTGTTGTAGGAAAACAAATCTCTTAAGATGGAAATAGCACAGCTGAAAGGATCGCAATTATCAAGCACTGCCGCTACCTCCTCAGGGCAGACGTATGCATCAATAACTGCAACAAAGACTAATAACACTAAGGTGTTAGTGGTAAAACAAAAGAGCCAAAAGAAGGATGTAAGACAAGTTAGAAAGGATTTACAAGAAAAGGTTAACCCAGAAGAACTCGGTATTGGAGTTTCAATGGGGCGCGCGACAAGAGATGGAGGACTCATACTTAGCTGTGGAAATGAAAAAGAAATAACAACTGTACAATCCGAAATTCAAAGTAAGCTTGGAGAAAATTATGAAGTTGGGCGACCTAAGATTCGGGACCATCGAATTAAAGCAGTGGGGGTAGATGGGAGCGAACATAAGATTCCAGATCAGGATATTGTTGACCGAGTGATCAGGCAGAATGACTTGGTAGTAAGAGACTCGGACTTTAAGCTGAAAATACTTAGAAGAACAAACATTGCAAATGGTAGATTCAGCATAATCTTCGAAACCGACTCTAACACTCATAACTTGTTTGTAAACAATCAAAGGATGAACCTGGGCTGGAGTAGGTGCAATGTTTATAGTGAGTACGGTATAGTAAGGTGCTATAATTGCAATAAATACGGTCATATTCAAACGGACTGCAAAGACAAAATTACATGCGCTAAATGTTCTGGTGATCACGATGCGAAAAACTGCAAAAATGACTCGACGGAATGTATCAATTGCGTTGTGGCAAATGAAAAATATAATATGAGCTTACGCACCGATCATACTGTGTGGGATAAAGTAAATTGTGAGACATATAAGCGTATTGAAAATATAAGAAGAAATAAATTTTTGCAATAGCAATTAAACTTACATTTAGAGTTGAGTTCGTGCTTTGTATATTTTAACTGTCAGGGTTTTTTGAATAATAAGGATCACATAATGGTATTGGTCAATGAATGGAGACCTAAATTAGTGTTTTTGTCAGAAACTCATGTGTCTGCCGATGTGGAGCCGTCCGAATTGAGCATAGACGGTTCTAGACTGGAGCAGTGCTTTACTGACAATAAGAGAACTGGGGGGGTTTTGGCTCTGATTAGGAACGACATTAAGTATAGGGTGAGAACAGTCCAATGTGTTGAAAATTATGTATGGTTGTTGTCTATTGAACTGTCTGTATCTAAGTTAAAATATCTGTTTACAGTGTTGTATCACCCACCTCAGACTGAAAATGCTCGATTTGTTGAGTTTTTTAAGGGATATCTTGATAGTGCAGGTGAGTTTGGGGGTGTTAATGTAATCATGGGGGATTTCAACTTCGACTTGTCTAAACCTTCATTTGATGGTGAAAAAATAGTATCTGACTCGCGAATGAATGGATTCTCCCAGGTGGTTGATACTCCCACGCGAATCACCGACAGGAGCGAAACACTTATCGATTATATAATAACCAACGACAGGAACCTCACATTCAATGTACATCTGACGCCAAGGATCGGTGATCATTGCATACTTACTGTTTGCACTGGTCGAAGGCCGGTGGAAACGTCTGGGGTCACTGTCCATAGTAGATGTATGAAGAATTATAGTGTGAGTGAGCTGCATGATCGCTTATTGAATGTGAATTGGAATGGAAATAGTGGAGATGTGAACGTTTTGTAGACAACATTGAATGTGTTTTAAATGATATGTGTCCTAGGCAAGTAAGAGTGATTAAACAAAAGTATGTTAATAAGGCCTGGATAACTGATGACATTAGGGAAAACATGAGGATTAGAGACAATCTGTATGTTCGTGCAGTTCATGAGAGAAATGATGAAATCTGGAGGGAGTATAAAAGAATCCGTAATTATATTGTGGCACAGATTAAAATCGAAAAAGAGCGATACTATAAAGAAATTATTGACAACAACCGGAAAAACCCACGTGAAATGTGGAAAAAAATGAAGCCATTATTGCCTGGAGCAAATGGTCCATTACCACATGAAATTAAATTTGAAGACAAAATTATGTCGCAGGAATCTTTAATTGCCCAGGCATTCAATGAATATTTTATACGCAGCATAGACGATATTGTAATCAGCATTCCTGATTGTTCCGCCCCCTCTGAGAAGTCGATCGCATCCTCCAACATCTTCGATAAGTTCACAAAATTTGAAGCTTTATCAATGGCTGAAATTAAATGTATATTAAAAGATATGAAAAATGTTGGGGGAGGTGTGAGTGGTATCTCTAGGGAGGTCCTGTGCGATGTGTGTGATGTGGCTTGTGATCGTTTGTTGAATGTGGTGAACACCTCTCTGTCGAGCGGAGATTTTCCGGAGAAATGGAAGATGTCTACCGTTGTTCCTGTTCCAAAGTTAACAAATACTACTCAGCATAATGAGTTTAGGCCGATTAACACCGTCGAAGTCTACGAAAAGGTACTGGAAATAGCCGTAAAAAAACAATTACAGGAACATTGTAACAGGAATAAGGTTATTGTTGATAGTCAGTCTGGTTTCCGTGAACGTCATTCATGTGAGTCTGTTGTAATAAATTTGTGTGATGTTTTCAAGAGGGAGTTGGATAGAGGTAGTTATGTGTTGGCCGTGTTCATTGATTTTAAAAGAGCTTTTGAAACAGTTGATAGGGGAATATTGTTGGCAAAGTTGGAGTCCGTGGGCGTTGGCGGAACGGTTCTGAGATGGTTCAAAGCATATTTGACAAACAGACATCAAAGGGTTAAATTCAAGAATTCCATGACCGACGCTTTATGTGTTCGTCATGGGGTACCACAGGGGACCGTCTTAGGGCCGTTATTGTTCTTGCTGTACGTTAATGACATAGCAAGTGTTGTGGGCGCATGTAGCGTTGAACTGTTTGCGGATGACACAATGTTGTATTTGGCTGGGAGTGATCTGAATCTGATGCAACAAATTGTAAATAGTGATCTTGAGAGGTTGTTTAATTGGTTGTGTCATAACAAACTATGTGTGAACACCTTAAAATCCAAATTCTGTCTATTTGGGAAAAAGCACAGTTTGGAAAGCGTCAATTTGGAAAGTATAAATATAAATATTAACAGTGACAGAATCCTGCATGAAACGGAAATCAAGTATCTGGGAGTTATTTTTGATTCCCAATTGAACTTCTACGCACATGCAGACTACGTAACAAGAAAGTTTGCAAAAAGAGTGGGTTTTATTTCCAGGGTGGGGAATCAATTGTCTCTCCATACCAAGCTTTTATTATATAACAGCATAGCTGCACCTCACCTCGAATATTGTTCCGCCCTCTTGTACAATTTGCCAGCGTTCAAGATCGACCAGATTCAGGTGGTACAGAATCGTGCAATGAGATGTATATTGAAGTGCAATAGGTATACTCCTGTCGAAACAATGCTGAGTGTTTTGAGTATGTTGCCTGTGAGGAAAAAGATTGTTTATGCTGTTCATGTGTTCGTTTATAAGATAAGGCATGGACTGTTGCCACCCTATATATGTGATCGGATAAAGTCTTTTAGGGATATTCATCAGTACAGCACAAGAAATTGTTCCGATTTTATAGTGAACCAGAAGTGTAGAACTAGTCACTTGCTTAATTCTGTGCTGTATAAAGGTTTATATGATTTTAATATGTTGCCCACTGTGATAATCTAAATTCATTTAGAAGGGCGCTGAGAAAATTTATCTTAGCTTAAGTTTTACATTTTTATTGAAGTGAGTTGGAAAAATATTAAATTTTTATTTTACAGTTTTAAATTATTAGTTTTAGATTTTAGTTTAGGTTACATTGTTTGTTTTTGGTCTCCATTCAGCATGTATTTATTCTTTGTATGAGTTTTTGTATATAGCTTTTTATGCTAAATAAATGCCATTATTATTATTATTATAACAACCTTCTGAGATATGGCACATATAAATATACGTAAAATAATTTCCTGATTTTCCAAATAAGAAAAAGCTTTTGAGCCTTTAGTCCTAATACCCCCCGTTGTAGATTTTCAAAAAAACTTCGGAATTTTTTTTTTTTTGCTGTTTTTGCTCGGAATGGCACGTTTGCAGTCCCCTGAGAACATAACAAACTCAATTAGAATGAAATTAACCTCTAAAGAGCTTTTTTTTTAAATGGTCCAAAAACGCGATTCTAAAAGTGCTTAAAAATCGACTTCGGAAGGTGTCGATCTCCGAAAATATTGCACCTACGGAACTTCCGATGGTGGGAGGTGAAAGAAGACATCAAGAAGAGGATAACACAGGTGGAATCGGTCCAGGCGTTCTCAAGTTACAGGCGGTCACATTTGAGAATTGAAAAAAATTCGTAATACACACCCCCCCTTTTGGAGATTTTCAAAAAAATTTGGGAAAATTTTTTTGGCTGTTTTTGATCGGAATGGCACGCTTGCAATTCCCTAAGAACGTAACAAACTCAATTCGAATGAAATTACTCTCTAAAGAGCTTTTTTTAAATATGGTCAAAAAACGCGATTCTAAAAGTGCTTAAAAATTGACCTCCGAAGGGGTCTATTTCCGAAAGTATTGTACCTATGAAAGAGGATATCAAGGAGAGGAAAAAGCAGTTGGATTCACTGCAATGGGTCGAGGCGCTCTCAAGTTACAGGCGGTCAAATTTGAGAATTGAGAAATAAGTCGTAATACTTATTATACCGGGTGTTCAGCAGAACCCTGGACATAGGAGATTAACATGGGAAATCGGTTTTTATTTTTTTGCGCCTGTACGGTTCATTTGATTGAAAAACTTTTAAGAGTAAAGTTGTCGAGTTTATGGTCAGTTATCATCCTGTAATTTTTTCAATACCACAGTTTTGGCTGTTTTTTGGAAAAACGCCTCGAAAATTGCAAAAATTTGAATTTGGCGCGTCACCCCCGCCATGCATGTGCAGTGTCGCCAACATAATAATTTCTTACGTCAGTCAGAGCCGATTTTCCTTTCTTATTTATTTTGATGGACTATCATGTAGTAATTAACGTGATTATGCAGTGAAAATTAACCGAAAACCTGACGATAATGTTCTTAAATCATACGGTAAGTAAAAGTTACGTTTATTATTATCATAATTAGTAAAAGGAAAATCATTCCAATTTGTGTATGGCTGGTTGTCTAATTCATTTTAGATTAGCAACACACAACGGATCGACGATATGTCTCTTGTCTTTGTCATTGGTAAAGCTAAAAGCTAGGTTAATGTTAAGAATTATTAAGGACGGCGAGTTGGGTGGATACATTTGTTGGGCAAACCAAGAACCAAGCTTGAAATGTGATTGTACTCTACAAATGAGTTATCGTGGAATTGGCGAAAAGAAAATACGGATTAGCAGCTCTTAAAAGAACCATTTAATTACGTACTACAAAGAAAGTGAATAACCACCCATGTGTTTAATATCAAACACAGAGGTAAACAAGAACAATAAACAAATAAATAAAATACAGGACTAGATGTGGCACATCAGAGAAATTGTTCAAAATGATCATCTTCTGCAGAGGTACAATATGCAAGCCTCTGTTCAAAATTGCGACATGTATTGTCCAACATCACCACCGTGACTTGACTACAAATTTCTTGAATGGCAAGTTTCAACTCTTGAACATTTGCATATTGTTTATTTCTGTGGTAGAGATGATCTTGAATGAATCCCCAAACAAAAAAATCACAGGGATTCAAATCCGGAGAGCGAGGTGGCCAATTAATTGCTCCAAACTTTCCGATCCACCTATCACCAAATGTTTCGTTTAAAAAACGTCTATTTTGCAGTGTAGTGTGATACGACGCCCCATCTTGCATGTAAAAAACCCGTTCTAATGGCTGGATGGCTTCTACAGCAGGCAAAATGTCATTGCGAAGCATATTGCCATATTTGTTGGCGTTCAAACTGCAATCAATGAAAAATGGACCTATAACATGGCGCCCCAAAATGCCGATCCACACGTTAAAGTTTCTCGACGTTGGTCCCGATTGTCATGCACTATATGTGGGTTTTGGAGTGCCCAAATCTGATCATTTTGTTGATTTGAAGAGCCAGTCAATCCAAATTAGCATTCATCCGTGAAACAAATGTTTCTAATAAATCTTGGGGCTGCAATAATTTTTTCCGTCAGGATTTCACAAAACTCCATTGGGGGGAAAAGGTGGGTCGGTAAGAGTTGTTGATGGTTCTCTTGTTTGTAGCTTTCAAAACCTTCTTTTTGCAGATAATTATGGATGGTCGATCTACTAAGTCCAGTTTCTTGGCCAATCTGTCAAATACTCTTGGAAGGATCATCGTTTACTGTAGCAAGAACAACAAGTTTTGCCACATTTTCATCCTCTGGAGCCGCACCAGCTTGAAGTCGTCGCTTTCGGTCACAGGAACATATCGAGCTAATACTCCCAGTTTCCTCAAAACGAGCAACCACCGCCTGAAGTGAACTGCATGCTGGTATTGGTTGTTCAGAAAACAATGCAGCAATGTTGTCGCGAATTTGAGCAAAGGAATTACCAGCCCAGTATTGTTTTAAAACAAGTTTTCTCTCCTCAAAATTCATAACTAATGAAACATTTAAATAAGAAATAATAAAAATAAAATTTTACACTGTATCAACAAAATGGTTCCTAATTTCCTTACTTTTAATATCAATAAATACAAGGTTTCTGTATACATTACATTTTTATTTCGGGGAAATTGTGTGAAAAAGTGGATGCAACAAGTACCAAAATAAGTATATTTCCATAATCAATCTATACATAAATTTCTTAACGGAAGAAATTAACAAGTGGACATGAAAAAGAAATGTAACATAAATTTAGGTAATGACACAGATAACAACAATTATTCCTATAAAAACACCTTTATTAAGATTCAATTCAATTCAATTCAAATTTATTCATGTTTACAATCACCAAAACAGCAATGTACATACGTCAAAAATAGAATAGTCTACAAATTAAATTTAAATAAATTCAGTCCAGATGCCATTATTTACTTAATACTAAAAGCTTACAGTCAACATCCTAAAATAGACTATACAGAGAGAAGAAAAAAAATTAATAATTTTGATTAAAATACTTAAAATACTCTTCATCACAATAAAAAACATTTACCATTAAAATTTGCTTAATTTCCTTTCGGAAACTATCCACTGTCAACGCTTTAATTTTTATGGGCAGTTGAAATATTTTACCGCCCAGTAGCCAGGACCATTCTGACACCTTCTCAAACGACAATATGAGGTTATTAAATTTTTTCGGCCTCTAGTAAGGTAAGCATGCATGTCCTCGTGAGCAGAAAACAGATACATGTTATTTTTCACAAACAGCAAATTCTCCAATATAAACATGGAGGGCAGGGTTAGTATGCCTAGCTCTCTGAAGTGCGCTCTGCAGTCATCCCTGTAGCCCAGGCCAGCCAACAATCTGACCGCTCTTCGCTGAAGCCCGAACAAACGCTTAGCCCTCGAGGCGTGGCCCCAAACAACTACAGCATAAGAGAGCCATGCATGAGAAGATGCAAAGTAAGCCGATCTAAGTACCGTACGAGATATCCTATCTGAAAGCTGACGTAGCAGGTACAAACTTGTATTGAGTCTTGAAGCCAAGTTGTCAGTGTGTAAATCCCACATGGCGCTCTCATCCACAAGAACCCCAAGAAATTTAACCTGGGATACGTGGTCATTTACGGTTCCAATCTCCCTCAATGCAAACACCATCCTCTGTGTCTTGCCCATATTCAGCAGGAATCGATTGGAATGAAACCAATTTTTGGCCAGTTTTTCAAGTTGTTTGTGGCCAGTTTGGCAAGATTTGTTGTCACTGAAAAGAGTTTTTTTCACAGGCACTCTAGTCTCCAGATACATAGATAAAACATGAAAGAAACTGGTCTCCACAGATGAAACATCCATCTCTATCTGCTTATTGGTCTTGCTTGTTTGCTATAAACATTTGTTCCCCCAATGAATGTTAATTTGGATTAATGCGTCCCTCAAATCAACAAAATGAATGAGTTTGGACTCTCTAAAATCCACATGCAGTGCAGGACAACCGAGACCAACGTCGAGAAGATGTGTGGATTGGCATTTTGGGGCGCACTGTATTTGGTTTTCCAATGAGATTTTGTCTGTCATAGAAGAGTCCAGCACTTAGCAAGGGTTTTTTACATGCAGGATGGGGCCTCGCGTCACACAGCACTGCAAAATAGACACTTTTGAAGTAAAACATTTGGAGATAGATGAATTCACCTCAATAACAACAACAACAACCACAGATTAAAAACTTGAAAGATAGGCGACTCTAACCCAACTGACAGAACACGATCATATTAGCGCCTCCTGGTGACGCGAGTATGTCCTAATATGCAAATTGGCGGTAAATTTAAAAAAGCTCGTTTCTTAATTGGTGCATTTTGTCGCCTTATGAGATAATAAAATGATTTAACTAGGTAATGGGTTAAAAAGATATCACATATCATTTTGTTACTCGGTTAGGCGCCAAAAATATACTTTTGTCTATGCGCTTGTAATAATAATATATAAATAAAATAAAAAAATAAATATTATTGAACAGTCTCAATTATTAAGTTAAAATACTAAACATACTATCAGATAATAAATTACCTATACATACTTTAATTTTTTTAGACATTAAAATGTGTACTTATTACACATGTCTTGAGATAATTTGATTTATTTCAGCTGAAAAGTTTAACAACAGTAAAAAATAAATTACAAATACTTGAGTAAAAATATATATTACAAATAAATAAAAAATAATTAAATAATCACGGTAAGCGATAACTTAATAATTAGGTATATTAGGCTTTTTTTTTTTTGTTTCACGAGGTGAATCTTCTGAAGACACCCATTCTGGTCATCTAGCGACCGGGTAGTGTGGAATTCGTCATGGGCACTTTCTCCCTAGCCACACCAGACATTGTGGTGGCCAGCTGCGGCGCGGGCAAGAGTGGCCTCAAGACGCCTACCAACTAAACACCTCGGGTTGGAAAGGAGCCATCGGAATCTCGAAACCTTCAAATAAGAATTACTTCATGTGTAGTGGTGGTGTGTTGCTTATATTCAGGGGTGGTGGTGGTGGTGTTGTTTGGTTTTTTCTTGGCTTTTTGTGTTAGATAGCTAGATCTGATTTATTCTAAATGTATTAGAGTCCAACCAACCATCAGGATAAAATCATTTAAGTACTTACATCAGGATCTTTGGGCAACGAATGAAGTTTCGTGGTTCTTCCGGTATTTTTGCAATTTGGCAGGGAACACACAAATACCATCTTAAAGATAAAGGCAATGTAACCACGATTTACAAAATAATACGTACTCAGATTTAGAAACAAGTTAAGTAAGAGTCAGTCAAAGCATTTTGTATATACTCAGCAATTTGCAAGAACACAAAAACTGAATAACACAAATAATCAGAACCGAATGAACAATTAAAAAGTTCGTTGGAAATATTCAGATCATACGCTGTCTTGGGGACACTGACACTGCCACTGACGTTTATGGCCTGCTGTAATGAACAGGTTGAGTCAAACCTGTTATAGAAGCGGTAAAGTGAAAGAACGGACGCCCTCTTTTGACGCGAGTATGAACTAGATAAAGAACTTTTAAACTGTAGGGAGTGCGCTCCCCATGAACAACAACGAACACCCTTAATTGGTGACAAGAGACAAATTGTCATGTCATCGTGGTTGTTGTATTGCTAAAATAAAATGAATTAGACAACCAGCCATACACAAATTGGAATGATTTTCCTTTTACTAATTATGATAATTATAAACATAACTTTTAATTACCTATAATTTAAGAACATTATCGTCAGGTTTTCAGTTAATTTTCTCTGCATAATCACGTTAATTACTACATGATAGTCCCTCAAAATAAATAAGAAAGGAAAATCGAGTCTGACATAAGAAATTATTATGTTGGCGACACTGCACATGCATGGCGGGGGTGACGCGCCAAATTCAAATTTTTGCACTTTTCGAGGCTTTTTTCCAAAAAATAGCCAAAACTGTGGTATTGAAAAAATTACGGGATCATAGCTGACCATAAGCTCTACAACTTTACTCTTAAAAGTTTTTCAATCAAAACAACCGTACAGCGCAAAAAAATAAAAACCGATTTCCCATGTTAATCTCCTATGTCCAGGGTTCTGCTGGACACCCGGTATATTTAAAGTAAAAAAAAAGATAATATTATTAAAGAGATTGGAAGATAGCATTTCTATACTAAATATATTCTTTTATCATAACGATACCGAGGAAGATTTCCTCGAACCCAAATTCAAAAAAATCTAATCAAAGATAATTTAACAAAAAAAACTAACCTCATAATGTTTCCCCCCATACAAATTATTACACAAAACATACTTATAAATAAAATTCTAGCATATTCAGCTAAAAAAATTATAGCTAATGCCCCTCTTCTATACTCAATATTAAACTCAGAAACTAACTCAGACTCACCTTCAGCAAAATCAAAAGGTGATCGATTAGTTTCAGCCAATAAAGAAACCAATAGTATAATCCTTAAAGGAAAAAAATAAAATAAAATTCATGCATTTTCTTGATAAAATATTAAATGCTTTAATTTAAAACTAAAAATAAAAATCAAAAAAGATAATAAAATTAAAATTAACCTTACTTCATAAGGAACTATTTGTGCAATAGCACGAAGAGCTCTCAATAGAGAATAATTAGAATTAGATCACCCTGACAGCATAATTGTATAAACCCCCAATCTAGAAACACTCAAAATAAATAAAAAAGAAAAATTAAACCCCAAATGAAAAGTAAAAAATGGTATCCTAATTCACAATAAAACTGCTATGAATAAGTTTACAATAGGATAAAAATAAAAAATTCTTAAATATGAATAAATTGGTAAAAGCTGTTCTTTAGAAAACAACTTAACTGCATCTCTAAAAGGCTGCAATAAACCTATTAAACCTAATTTATTCGGCCCTTTTCGTAAATGAATATACCCTAAAAATCTTTCGTTCTAATAAAGTTAAAAAAGCAACTCTAACTAAAACACAAACTACTTGAATTAAACTTGCTAAAAAAATTAATAATAAATCCAAATTCATCAGTATTATTTGTAAGAACACCTTACATATTTAGATCTTAAATCTATTGCACTAATCTGCCAAAACAATATATTAATAATTTTCTTATTTAAATTAATTTAATAAATTTTTGGTCCTTTCGTAGGTACTAAAAAACTTTCTTATTATAAAGATAGAAACCAACCTGGCTCACGTCGGTTTAAACTCAGATCATGTAAAGTTTTAAAGGTTGAACAGACCTAAACTATTTAGCTTCTACACCAAACTTAAACTTTAATCCAACATCGAGGTCGCTAACTCTGTTTTCGATTTGAACTCTTAAAAAAAATAACGGTGTTATCCCTAAGATAAGGTCTTTTAATCTTTAAAGAAGGATCACATTTACATTTATCAATGATTTTTACATAAAGAAAGTTTAACAAATTTTTAAACCACCTCAACCAAACAATTTTTATATATAAAAATATCTATCCTAATTATTCTCTAAATAAAAATTATAAAAACTATATAGGGTCTTCTCTCGTCTCTATAAGCTCGACTCTCGTCTTTTATATTAATTTCAGCCTTTTTACTAAATAATAAAATTTAAAAAAATTTTAATAGAGACAGTTGTTTCCTCATCCAACCTTTCATACAAGCTTTCAATTAAAAAACTAAAGATTATTCTACCTTTGCACGGTCAAAATACCGCGGTCATTTAAATTTTCATTGGACAGGCTAGACCTTTAATTATTATCTAAAAGACATGTTTTTTAATAAACAGGTGAGAAATTTAATTGCCGAATTCCTTTATTAAACCTTTAATCTACGTAAATAAACACCCCTAAATTTATACTAATTCTATCATTATTGCTAAATCTTTTTCAATTTAATCTATATTTTAATAAAAAATGTAAATTTCATATAAATATTATTAACTTATTAAACAGAAATAATTCACTAAAAGGTAAAAACTTCTAATCCTACAAATAAAAAAAAAATCTAATAATTTTACCTATTTAATTTCAAGCTCATCCCGAAAATTATCTACTAATATAAATAATCACTCAATTATTAGAATAATTACTTTGTAATAAATAAATTAAATTTATTTGTTAAAAAAACAGACATATTTAGAATCGAATAGCGTTTCACTACTATCTAAATACGGGGTGTTCATTATAAAATTTCAACTAGCTACCTATGAAATGCATTTGTTATTTTGAAGCACGTCGTGAATTACTTCGTTCCGTACTTGTCCGTCAAACTTTCAAATTTAGGCACGTTCACACTTTGCGAACGTTTTACTGGTTGCCTACCATTACGCGCTCCGATAGTGTCTCCATCCTTTTTTTCTCAATAAGAATCTAAGGACGGGAATGCTCAAATAAATTTAACAAAATAATAATGAATAGCAATTGACATGACATTCCAAACAATCCAGAATCATTCAGAATGTTGACAAATAAATAAGTCGGCCATAATTTGTTTGATTTTTTTAATTATTTAAAGATTTTTAAGATTCTATAAGCTCTAAAATTTACTTGAGGTATTCCCGAGCTACCATCCATAGAGAACTTAGAAAAACACATCAATCTTTGTGCCAAATTAAGTGTACGACGGAGATAGTGTATGATTCTAATGTTTTATCTCTGTAGAATCGGAAATGGAGTGGATTTTCAAAGGTATGTAAACTTAAAACATTAGAGCTGAAGACCAAAATAAGTTTATAAACATATTGTAGGCTCAATTCCTGAAGTTAAACCTGCAAATTTTGCACCAAAATCGGTATTGACTGCGACCATTAGGACCTAGAAGAAAAGATGTTTCTAAAAATGTATGTGTCAGTAGATACTCTTGAGGCTTAAATTTGTGTACAAGTGTAATAGTTCTCTTCGCTCCCCAGCCTGGAAAAGCTAAATGCAACCATACACATGTGTACATGCATAAACCATTTTGGGTCGGTCTGAAAGCCAGTTTTTAATGTGATTCAAATATATAAGTAACTGAGATGTTTTGTCAGCATCACTATGAAGTCAGAAATTGTGTTGATTTTAAATGTAAAATAATAATTAAAATATTAGCAGTATAGACAAAAATAACTTTATAATAATACCTATTATAGGCTTGAATTTTGAAGCATATTCCAGAAATCTTGGAACAGATCAGTATGGACTTGTAAGAGTTTACGAGCAAGAATGTAGGAAACATCTCTATTGGTATATGGTATTTTCGTGTTCAATAATAAATGCTAACTTTTTTTTATAATGACAAAGTAGTTTAATGTGTGTTAAATTGCATCAATAGCTACTAAATAATGCAGGATCATCCAGCTTCATATTCCGAATTTACAGTTATAAACTGAATTTGTTTAAAAATGTTATAGACAGAAATTAAGTTTACATTGATAAGTCATTAATAGTATTAGACTGGATAATCTTGGTCAATGATCAGATCTGTAGTTTAAAGGGTTGCTGTCCACCATGTTTCAAATCAACAATTTACAAATTGGCTGGTTAAAACCTGTTTATTCAAAAGCAACAGTGCTCAATTTCTATGATCATAAAAGTCCTTTTTGGAAATTGCAATCCATATTGGGTCGATCATTACTATAAGCTTATTTTCAACCAACTCGATTGGCTGTCCTATTATCAGTCATCAATCGAGTTGGATGAAAATCGAGCTGTAGAGATCAATCTGATTTACCATGTCCAAAACGTCCTACTGTGTCTATACTAATAGGAATATGAATGATAAAATTTGAGTCACACACTTTGTCACAATAGCACTTTTCGGAAATGTTGATCCTAGTTCAGACTGATCCTTACAGATAGTTTTCAGGAAACCAGATTGATGACAGTTTGAATCTGATTTCCACTCAATATGAATGGTAGACACTCAGGTGATAGTTATCAATTTGATCCGAATTACAGTTTTTGAAAAGGGCTTGTATCTCCTATTGGTATACGGAAAATTGACATATAGGTTCAATGGTATATGTGTTTAATGTGTTGGATAAGACTTTTAATATAGCTAATCACATTTTGTTAATTTATTTTGACATTTTTATTGCGTTTTGGGAAGTCATGTTTCTATTCGCTTATCAACTGTTTACAACTGAACAATAAATTGATCTTCGTTATTAAACATATTTTATAAATGTGTACAAATAGAAGCAATATAATTGACAATTGAATAAATTGAATACAAAAAATTAAATGATATTAATGAAGAATTTTATGTAATTTTTTCCAAGTGCTAACAAAATTCAGTAGCTTATACAGGTACCTATCCAATTGGTAATGCTTGAAGTGTCCTAGTGATCAACCACCTTCACAGAAAAGCAGACCAATCAGTCAGCAAGCTGTGATTCCTACCCAAACTCTCAATTTTTCAGGGTGTAATCCTTTTTCAATTATTTCATGGGGGTGTTTTCACTAATCTAAGTTCTCATGTTTTGCGAGTTCACATAACCACTTCACTCAAATCAAGCTTCATCACTAAATATGGATTTTTGGAAAATGTTCTGGTTATTATCCCTATCAATACACCAATTGCAAAATTGCAGTCTTCGGGGAAAGTCAGCTCCATGTAATTCTTGCACATCTGTGAAGCGATATGGGTGGACTTGCAGATTTTTATGTAAAATTGCATGGGTCGCACCTACAGAAAGGTCTATTTGATGGTGTAACTGTCGAATAGAAGTACCAGGTGTGTTTTGCATTATTCCTTGTGCCTGTGTAACCACTTTATTGGTATGTTTCTTGTGAGATTCACTGCCTGGTCTTTGTAGACTACCTGCTTCTGTAAACAATGCTAGAACATGCTCCAAAGTTTTTTTGAACTGCATATAGACCACAGCAAAGTTTGGAAATTCAGCCTGGAAATCCTCATCGTAGTTTCGAATGGAATAAACCTATTCGCCATCCACTTTCCATCAAACTCAACATAAAAACTTTATGTTCTAAGGCGAAGGCCATGTTGTCCAAATACAAAACAGGTTTTATGGCAATAAAAATTAACGTTTTTAAAAAATGTAGTTGGTAAAACTAGAAAGCAACAACAAAAAGGTGGGAAACGGGAAAATTTGCCAACAAGGGTAAAGACAACACAAGATGGCCGGTAATAACGTTGAAGCGCTGAAAGCTGATTGGACAGTGGCAATGACAAATCTGTTTTGATGGCGAGTCAAGTTACGACGTACTTTTATAACTTTCTTTCTTTCTCTCAAAAAATCATAGCTGGCTAGATGAAATTTTATAATGAACACCTCGTATTTAAAATTTTTATTCAACAAAAGAAGTCCTATTTAAATAGCTCTTCTAAATTCGGGACTACTATAAACTTAATATATAATTAATAAACCCTGATACACAAGGTACAAAAAATTTTTCTTTTTACCAACAACTCAAATATTCTTTTATAATACTAATAATTTTTCCCTAAATATGTTTTTTCTTTATTTCGCACTAAAATAAATATTTTTATATAAAATTTTCAGTTGGATTCACTGCGATCGGTCGAGGCGTTCTCAAGTTACGGGTGATCAAAGTTAAGAATTGAGAAATACCCCCAGTTTAGACATTTTCGAAAAAATTTCGGAAATTTTTTTATGCTGTTTTCGATCGGAATGGCACGCTTGCAATTCCCTAAGAACGTAACAAACTCAATTCGAATGAAATTACCCTCTAAAGAGGGATTTTTAAAAAATGATCATAAACGCGATTTAAAAGTGCTTAAAAATCGACCTCCGAAACTGTCTATCTCCGAAAATATTGCACCTACGGAACTTCAGACGGTGAGAGGTGAAAGAGGACATCATCAAGGAGAGGAAAAAACAGTTGGACTCACTCCGATCGGTCGAGGCGTTCTCATGTTACAGGTGGTCAAAGTTGAAAATTGAGAAAAAAGTTGTAACCCTTTAGACATTTTCGAAAAAAATTCGGAAAATTTTTTTTGCTGTTTTTGATCGGAATGGCACGCTTGCAATCCCTCAAGAACGTAATAAACTCAATTCGAATGAATTTAACCTTTACAGAGGTGTTTTTAAAAATGGTCAAAAAATGTGAGTATAAAAGTGCTTAGAACTCGAGTTCCGAAGGGGTCTATCTCCGAAAATATTGCACTTATGGTTTCAGTTATGACACAAATTCCGACGGTGGGAGGTGAAAGAGGACATCAAGTATAGGAAAAAACAGTTGGATTGACTCCAATCGATCCAGGCGTTTTCAAGTAACAGGCGTTCATAATTGAGAATTGGGACTACAAGACTAATTCTTTTAGCAATAAAAATTACCATTTTTAACAGAAAAACCTTCTTGGTAAAACTATAACTTAGAAAAATGTGGAAAACGGGAAAAAGCCAAAACTTAAAAAGCAAAAACAAGAAGACAAATAAGTAAAGTTAAAGCCCTCAAAGCTGATTGGGCAGAGCCAATGACAAATAGTTGATGGCGGATCAAGTTACCACGTGCCGTTAAATCTCTTTTCCTTTCCATCAAGAAATCATAACCGACCAGATGGCGTTTTATAATGAATAGCCCGTACTTTCTAGACCTTAGCCTCAATTAACATGAAACACACAATGTGTCTCAAAAATTCATAACACTATTTTTTGATGTTTTCCAAAAGAGACAGAATTCTCACCACAGGAAAAGCATTTTTTTTAGTTTTTGCAATTCAGGCAATCAACCAGGCAAACAAAAGCGAAAATAAGGTCTGACGAAGCAGTTTTCCATTGGAAAACAAGATCTGTTTTTCAACGAGCTTACTTTCAGCCACCAGAAAATCAATTCGAATGTGTCGACCTGGTAAACAAAAATGCGGATGCTCCGAATTTTTTCCCATCATTTCCACCTCTCTACGTTGCTGATTGAAATAATGAACCCGCTGGTTTTGATGTATCCTTCTCGAATAACAGCGTGTGTATCCATAAAATAACCCACAATCAATATATACGGAGGGTTATGAGAACGCTTTGTATGTGAAATCTCTTCGATCCAAACTGATTTTATGTACGCACTGAATTAATCTGGAACAGTTATTGTTCTAAATTTAATTGATATTTGCGGAAATTCCACAGAGAATTACTATTAAAGAAACGTAGGAATATTGCATCCATCTCCGGGGAAATATATAGGAAATTTGCTCAGAAAATCAAAGTTTTCTCTCAAAACTAACTCGACTTGTAATTTCCTGGTTTAGCACCTTCTGATATATTTGCGCCAGAGACTGGCTCAATGCTAGAGTGGCACAATACAAATTTAATAATAGATTAACAAAACGGTACACGTACAGCAAACGAACACGAGGCTATTTATTGTTCTGTTATATAAAGGGTAAACGAGATGATAGGGCACGTTTTTAATTTTCCTCAACAGAAGAAAGATGAAACTTACTCTTCAGGTGAAATAAACTGCCTTCATAATTAACTAAGATGCTACAGTCGGTGAAGTTTATCGGTTCTATGGCTCGAGCAGGATTTTCAGTAGTCATTTTAACATCCAAAAATTAGTCTATTTCTGTAATTTGTAAAATCTTGTTAGTCGGGGCTAGTTTTTTTAAATCCCTATCTATATAATCGAGCAGCGACTTCTAATAATAAAATTATTGTTCGTTGAGAGTATTTAACCCAAATTATCAATATTTTCAAATACTGGAATCTAAATCTAAGTGCCAAAGGCACGGGAAAACTTAAATCACATAACAAAAACTGTTAATAAATTTGTAAAATTAGTTGTATTATTATCAGTTCCTTCAATACAAAACAGATATTTAAGCCCACGTTTCTAAGATAACTCAAATACCTGAAAAAAGAAAAATAATCAACCTTCTACTTTGAAAAATCGTAGAAAAAGTGCATTTTTTTCCCTCAAAGAGACTGATAGAAATCTAAAGTCGAGAAAAAATTGAACTCTGAGTCAGCAGTCTCAAGTAATTTATGTTTAGTTGTTCTGTGCCATGTTTTGTCTAAAAAGGATCAGCAGGCATCAACCAACACACATGCTGAATTTTCTTAAAACAAGTTAAATTACATTGCTCACCATTGGGATCTCTAAAAGGGAAAAGCTTACCCTTTACTCTTCTAAAAGGGAAAACTTACCCTTTCAGAAGGGTAAAAGCTTTTAGAAGGGTTTCAGGTTAAATTAGGAAAAATTTGCACATTTGAATGTCCATGAAACTCGAATTACTCGCATGATTTTAAAAATATCTGAAAAAAGTGAAAACATATCAATTTAAAAAAAAGTTATCAGGGAAAAATATACAGGGTGGACCACCCTATTCGTGTCGCCTGCTTATGGTTAACCCATTAAATAAAAGATTTCTTTTTTAATATACTTACACACAGAAAAGAAATATCAACCATCAAAGCAATTTGCTTTTAATTGAGCAATTTGCTTTCCATATAACGAAAATAATACTTTCTCTTATAAAGAAATTTGTTTTTTTTCGAACTAGTTAATTTGTTTAAAACATTAGTGCATTAGTTCAACACACATTATCTTATATAAATATGAGCCTATTTTCTAAAAAAAAACATGTTCTATTATAATTAACAAATTGATTATTTCCTTTTCAGATAACTTTATTTCTACGCAAGAAAATGTCAAATAAGAAGAATAATTAAGGAAGAAACCAATAATGTCTTGAATTTACAATATCGTTCTCTTAGTTGGAAAAGTTCTAAAATATGATGTGTTGCATCAAAACAAAACCTTTTTTGAATGAAACTTAACATTTTCTCTGTTCTAAAAAACGTTTGCAACAGCATTTAATGCACATTTTTGTAAAAATCAATTTTCTACCATTATTCTTTGTCACGTTTTTTTCCATTTTTTTTCTCATAGATTTGTTTTCATTGATCATTGATCTAAATTCGACTGTTTGTTAGGTTTCATTCATGGTTTTTCTATTTTATTTATTTTCTTTTTGACAACTTGCTTTTTGTTTACTCATTTTTCTATGGTAATTATTGTCTCTCCTATGTGCTGTGGCAGTTCTGTACTAGAGATTCTGGCAATTTAGTTATATGTTTCTCCTCTAAGTCACCAACAAAAAAATACCGAAACAAAAATTACTGCTAGAATTGTTTTCGTGCTCTTTTACCATAAACATTTGTGTCTTCTCTTTCTTGTCTAGTTTTTCTTTGTCCAAGTTTTTCTGTCTTAATGTTTTCTTCATTTTTTAAATATTCGTTATTATGTTTTGTACAAATGTTTTGTTCTTTTCATTTTTTTTCTTCGATCTAAATTGGATTTTTAGATCTAAGAGAAGATATCATTTCTGTCTTCTTTTTCTTGTCTAGTTTTTTGTCCAAGTTTTTCTGTCTTACAGTTTTCTTCATTTTTCAAAAATATTCGTTGTTATGTTGTGTATAAATGTTTTGTTTTTTAATTTTGTTTGCTTTGATCTCAATTGGATTGTTAGATCGAAGAGAAGATATCGTTTCTCTCTTCTTTTTTTGTCTAGTTTTTCTTTGTCCAAGTTTTTCTGTCCAAATGTTTTGCTCTTTTCATTTTTTTTCTTCGATTTAAATTGGTATTGTAGATCGAAGAAAAGATATCGTTTCTGTCTTCTTTTCCTTGTCGTAATTTTTCTTGACCATGTTTTTTTATCCTACTGTTTTCTTCATTTTTCAAATATTCGTTATGTTTTCTATACTCTGTTCAGCGAGGGTTCAATATGACGTCACATTCATCATCTCATTTCGTTAGAAAAAGATCGCAAAAAAACAGGCGTATTATTAGTTCTTATTAATAATAAAACCACCAGCTAAAGTCAGTTTGACGCTTAATGTCAAAATGTCGTCAAAATCCGAGTCCAGCTTTTGTAGAACTAAATATAGAAACGAAAGAATCGCTTTTAAGGGATCATGTAGAAAAAGTACACTGTGTGAAGAAAAACCGGAGAAAATTTCCAAGATAGTCGAGAAACAAGGAGTTACATTCGATGAAGCGGCGGAAGAAATTCCATCAACATACGTCCCGAAGGAACTATGAATTGTTGAAAAGAAGCCCCTATTCCTGAACAACCACCTACTGGTCCACAAAAATATCTTCCCCTGGTGTGACCTAAAGGCGAGATCCGCTTCTGTGGAAATAAATATAACATTAATCAAAAGTAGCAGGTAGCTTAATCAACTAAAGAAAAAATGTGGAAGAACGGTGCTGCGACACAGATAAAAGCAAAACTAGGTGTCTTAAAAAAATTGCCCACACTTAGTTAGATTATGTACTCAATTTAAGTTAATTATGTTGCATGTTTTATTATCACACGTTGCATTAATTAAATTGTAAGAAAAATTTCAAGAATTGAATATACAATAAACGCCTAACAGTTTTTTTTATCAAATGAATGAATTCATGCGGACACGTATTGAACTATTCCGCAGAAAAGGGTGCATTCGAACGAAAAAATATGTTTGGCGACCCGACGACAAGTGTTTCTGCTTATTGGTTTTAGAACGCAAGTTGTGAGCACTACTAGGTATAGTAAGCACACAAAAATACTCTAATATCTTGGGCCAATTTTGCCCATATCTTATGATTTTCATCCATGGCCGGATGAATCATAGCAGGTGTCTATGGTAAAGCTGCTGCAGATATTCCTTCTGAATTAATACCGTAAATGGGAAAACTTTGAAATGTTTGCACAAAAGGCTAAACTGTTACCTGCCCCGTGTCAACTTGACATTTTGTTTAACTGACATTTTATCAGAGACAGACGTATTTTTTTGTATGACGTCACAATTTATGACGTAACATTGAACTCTCGCTGAACAGAGTTTACAAATGTTTTGTTCTTTCATTTTTTTTCTTTGATCTTAATTACATTTTTAGATCGAAAAAAAGATATCGTTTCTGTCTTCTTTTCCTTGTCGTAATTTTTAATTGACCATGTTTTTCTGTCTTGCTGTTTTCTTTATTTTTCAAATATTCGTTGTTATGTTTTGTTATTTTAATTTTTTTTTCTTTGACCTAAATTGGGTTTTTAGATTGAAGAGGAGATGTCGTTTCGGTCTTCTTTTTCTTGTCTAGTTTTCCTTTGTCCAAGTTTTTCTGTCTTACTGTTTTTTTTTCAAATATTCGTTGTTATGTTGTGTACAAATATTTTGTTCTTCTATTTTTTTTTCTTCGATCTAAATTGGATTTTTTGATCGAAGAGAAGATGTCGTTTCTGTCTTATTTTTTTTGTCTAGTTTTTCTTTGTCCAAGTTTTTAGGTCTTACTGTTTTCTTAATGTTTCAATAATTCGTTGTTATGTTTTATACAAATGTTTCGTTCTGTTAATTTTTTCTATTCGATCGAAATTGGATTTTTAGATCGAAGAAAAGATATCGTTTCTGTCTTCTTTTTTTGTCTAGTTTTTCTTTGTCCAAGTTTTTGTCTTACTGTTTTCTTCATTTTTCAATAATTCGTTGTTATGTTTTATACAAATGTTTCGCTCTGTTCATTTTTTTCATCGATCTAAATTGGATCTTTAGATCGAAGAAAAGATATCGGTTCTGTCTTCTCTTTCTTGTCGTATTTTTTTTGTCCAAGTTTTTCTGTCTTACTGTTTTCTTCATATTTCAAATAGTCGTTATGTTTTTTACAAATGTTTTGTTCTTTTAACTTTTTTCTTCGATCTAAATTGAATTTTTGGATCGAGGAGATAATCAGCCTTATGAGAGAACATTCACGTTAACTTAACTGACCCGTTATGTTAGGCTAACAGGGCTGTTGTAACGTAGGGTATATGTAAATTATAACAGAAATAATGTTAAATTTCGAGTTAACGCTTGTGTTGTGGTTAACGTAAGCGTTCAATCACAAGGCTGAATGTCGGTTTTTATTCCTTTGATAGAATTTTGACCTAAATAGATTTTTTTTTGAGGACTGGCCAATTGGCATGTATGCTAATTTATAATACATATTGTAATAAGAAAAATTTGGTACGAAACTAGAAATATTCTAAATTTATTCCTTCACCTGCTAATTTTCAATAATTTTGTTTAGTTTTTTTTCACTTTTCTTCTCCTAATTTTTATTTTTAATTTAATATTAATTTGGTTGAAATAATGTTAATTTAAATTTTGGCAAACGCTCCAAATTTGTATTCTTACACACTTTAAGTAAATTTTTACGTCATTTGGCCTTAATCATAGCCTGATTTTTTCAAAAAATATTAAAATTGTTATTTTTAGGTAAAAGGCGTTCTTTTAAAACAATTTAGTTCTAATTCTAATCTTAATTTCTCCAAAGACTTTAAATGTGCTTTTTTAGACGCTCTCTATAATTTTTAAATCCTAATGCTAACCTGAATTTGCTTAGAAACTTTTATTCTGTATTTTTGACGTTTTTAGTCAATTTTAACTTGCATTTTTAAAAGCTCTGTGTAATTTGTTAGCCTCGCTTTTTCAAGAAATATAAAAAAATTATTTTTAGGTAAAATGAGTTTTTTTCGAAAATTTTCAATTCTAATTCTAATCTAAATTTCACCAAGATTTCAAATGTGCATTTTCGACGCTTCTAGTAATTTTCAATTGATTTTGGTGGATTTAGTGGCATTTACATTTTATTTAAGCCATTTATAATTATTTCCAATTAATACAAAAGTTCAGTCCAAGTTTTAAAACCTCGAACTATTCTCGAGATATTTATACAAATTTTATTGTTCAAAATCGATCACGAAGGCTCTGTTTCTGCGCTCTTAATTTTTTTCCAACAAACGTGGAAGCCTAATACATTTTTTTGGAGTCTCAAGCCGTTTCCAAGATATTTAATAATTTTTCTTATTTTTCCTTTGTGGGTTTATTTTGAAAAATTACTTACTACGAACTTAAAATGGGAACTAATTTCATGGATTTGTTCTGGAAAATAAAGACGTGAATAGATATCTTGGGAAAGGTGCGAGGCTCCACGAAATTCATTAGATGATCGTGTTAGTTTGTTTGTATATTTTGCAAAGTAGCAAAAGTATTCAATATCTTGAAAACGGTTTGAGGTTACCAAAATTTCGATAAACGATTGAGCATTTAACTAAAAATGAATACCAACTTAATGTGTTTATTTTGGAAAATTGAAATATTATTTAATATCTTAGAATGGCTTGAGACTCCAAAAAAATGCATTATACTGTCACGTTTGTTAGAAAAAATTAGCTATACACAAACAGAAAAATCGTGATCGATTTTGAAAAATTAAAAAATGTGTAAATATCTCGAGAACCTTTTGAGGTTCAAAACTTGTACTAAACCATTGTTTTAATTGAAAATAATTATCTAAAAGTGAATACAAACTTCATGGATTTATTTTGTAAAGTTAGAAAATTATTTAATCTCTTGAGAACGGCTTGAGACCAAAAAATACACTAAAGTGCCATGTTTATTGGAGAAAATGAGCTACATAGAAACAGAAACTTTGTGATCGATTTTGGAAAATAAAAAGCAAGTGTAGATATCTCGAGAACTGTTTGAGGTTTCGAAATTTGGACTGAACAATTGTTTTAAGTGGAAATAATTAGCTGAAAATGAATATAAGTTTTATGGTGTTATTTTGGAAAATAAGAAAAATTATTAAATATCTTGGGAACGGCTTGAGACTCCAAAAAAATGTAATAGGCTTCCACGTTTGTTGGAAAAAAAATTAAGAGCGCAGAAACAGAACCTTCGTGATCGATTTTGGACAATAAAATTTGTATAAATATCTCAAGAATAATTCGAGGTTTTAAAACTTGGACTGAACTTTTGTATTAATTGGAAATAATTATAAATGGCTTAAATAAAATGTAATGGTTGTCGTTCGGGACTAAGACATACTTATCCAAAATATTTTTAATCAATAAAGCAGTTTTATGTAATTGGTTATTCACGTCAAGAAAGCGAATAGATTAGTATTTTTCCCAAAATAATTTTTATTCGAAATTTGTCTTTATTTAAATTGTAAGGGATATCTATGTAAGACAACAGAAATTTAATTATTTTGTCTGAAAGAAAAACATATTTGTCTTCCCTGTGAGTATAACATATAACATAATAATTTTTCACAAATTTGATAAAAAGACACATTTTATTCGTTAGAGAAAACAATAAGAAGATTAAGAGAATCTTAAAAAAAAATAAAATTGATTGACTGTTTTATTTAAATAAAATGAAACTTGAAAGAAGACAATAGTTTAGAAAAACATTTTTCTTCTAATAAATAAGGTGCACTTCTGATAAAACATTTTTTAAAGAAAAATAGTATTTTTAAAAGAACCAACTTTCTTATATCAAAAAAATATTTCTATGTGTGCATGTCATTTCTACAAGGGCCCAACTTAAAATTGTATAAAACTCCACCGCATGTCTCAAAAAATAACAAAACACTAAAGTTTTGTAGTTTTTTTAAAATGACGCAGTCTATATATTTTTCAATTTTTGCGTTTCACCTTCAATTGTTTGGATAGAACACCCTGAACATTTTTGAGTTTTTGCGTTATGTATTCGACCCTAAGTGAATTTTGTCATATAGATAATGAACGTACCACGAACTGTTCTTGAAAAAATGGTGACTGCAAATTGGATTTTTTTAATCTAATGGACTGCGGGCTAGGAATTTAAAATGAAACACCCTGTATATAATTCGATTCTTGCGTTTTGTCTTCAACCCTAAGTAAATTTTGTCATTCTTATAATAAACGTATCATAAACTGTTCTTGAAAAAATGGGGGCTGAAATTTGGAATTTTTAATTATCATTGACTGCGGCGCTAGACATTTTAAATGAAACACCCTGTATGTTTTTCGATTTTCGCTTTTTGTCTTCGACTCTAAGTAAATTTTGTCATATGGATAAGAAAAGTCCCAAAATCGTTCTTAAAAAAAAAATGGCTGAAAATTGGAATTTTTAATTCTTATTTACTGCGGAGCTAGAGATTTCAAATGAGACACACCGTATAATTTTCTATTTTTTGCGTTTTGCCTTCGATCCTAAATAAGTTATCTATATCACATAGATAATAAACCTGCCATGAAATGTTCTTGAAAAAACAGCGTCTGAAAGTTGGAATGTGTAATTCTTATTGACTGCGGAGCTAGAGATTTTACACGAAACATCCTGTATATTTTTCAATTTTTTCGTTTGGCGTTTAGTTTTCGACACTAAGTAAACTTTGTCATATAGATAATAACCGTACTGTGAACTGTTCTTTAAAAAATGGCGGCCGAAAGTTTGAATTTGTAATTCATGACTTAGAGCGCTAGAGATTTTAAATAAAAATCATTGCATATTTTTTGATTTTTTGCGTTTTGCTTTCGATCCTAAGTAAATTTTCTCATGTAGATAATAATCGTACCATAAACTGTTTTTGAAAAAATGGCGGCTGAAAACTTTTATTCTTGTTGACTGCGGCGCTAGAGATTTTAAATTAAATAAATCTGTATATTTTTCGATTTTTGTGTTGCGAAGAATAGTATAATAATTTATAGTGAAACAAATTTACTCCAGTAGTTTAGAAAATTTCTTAGTTTTTTAATACAAATCAATTTAAGAATATATCCTAGGTGAAATGGTTATTTTTGAATTTTTATCGCTTCATCTTGAATTTTTTATACCAAAAAGCTGTTAAAAAAAGTAAAAAACCTCAAAATCTGTCACCAGTTTGGCACAAAAAAAAGGCAAAATGGTGTTTAAAAAATAGGAAATTTTGCTAAACGTGTATGCATCTTTCTTTTAATTTTTAAGATACCTATATACATAAATATGCAATTTTAAAACTGGGTTAACCTTAATTTCAGAAGAAGACGTTCCGGTTAACCAAAAATACCAAAGGTGAATTGTGCGTCGTTGTTTTAGGTGAATATAACCAAAATAAAAAAAGGGTGTTTCAATTTATCCTATTAGGTTATTTTGTAAAATATAAAAATTAACCACCAAAGGGTATTAAACAGGGGGTTCCAACAAGAAGCTAAATACGAAAGGGACAGAACCGCACAATTTAAAATTGTAGGCAGACTATATACAGGATGACGAAAAGAAGTATAGCAGTTATACGGGGGGTTCATTTGAAAACGATCATCTAGAAGGCTATGATTTTTTAAAAGAAAATGATGAAGCAATTAAAATAAATGAACTTTTGTTCCTTCATCCTTTCCTTTTGACAGTTCACAGCCAACTAGATAACCTTTTCAAATAAACACCCCCTACATACACTACATGTTCTTAAAAGCAACCACATATTACCTATTCAGGATTTTCCGGCATCTTAGTAGCCATGAAAGGTTAATTTTTGTCTATCCATCTTCCTTTCGCTCATGTCAAGAAGATTGGCAAACAACGTCAAAGTCAAATTTCCAAGGCTAAGGAGATGGCAAACTTTTGCGAATAGGTCATAAAAAATTTTAAATACCTATTTCCTTTCTGTGATACCTATCTTCATTTGTTTTTCTTTTAAACACAGTCAAAACTTTTCCAACTTGAGAGATTCTCGTATCTTAGTTTTTGAAGATCTATAAAATGCTAATAGTTTTAGATATTTCCAGGGCTGGATTGATTTAAAACGGAAAAGGCATGTGAGTAGGTGTGTGAAAAAAAAGTTAAACATAACTAAATGTAAGGAAGAAGGCAGAGTATTGGTTTTCATTAATGAAAAGAAAACTCTAGAGTATAAATATTTGAATCAATTTGACATCTTCAAGAGTCTCTGCCTATGTTCTGCATGTTTTGGTATTAGATTAACTAATTGAAGGTCTCTTCTATGGAGACCAACGACCTCATCAAGTTCTGAAAGAAAAAAATAACGCTCCCTTTCCCACCGTTCGTCCGTCCAATTGGATAAAATGAAACTTGACGTTTTGGTTAAATTGCTGAAAGTCGGGTAGTAAAATTGCGGCCCGAGTTTATTACGGGACACGGAACTAAACTAGAAGAAAAAGCACACGAACAGCACTAATGAACTGCCAATATTGGATTGAATTTTTCTATTTAGGCCGCCGTCCAATAGATACACTGCTGGTCGAATTTTGCTTCCACCGTCGAAACAATTTGTTAAACGGTTACTTTTCCTGGCAGATTAATCGAGTTTTGGTTAATAGCTGGAAAGTTGGTTTCTATAGAGGCTCGTACAGAAAATAAAGAGGTCGCTTTTTTTTGTTCTGCCATAATATAATTTTCCAGGCGGCGTGGAAACACAAAAATTAGTTCTCTAATACGCGAACGGAACACCAAAACTCTGCACTTAAAATATCATATTTTTATATGCGCTATCGCTGGCTGGGACAAAACTCGGAATTGTGCAGACACTAACAAGTTGTTCTAAAAGTGCACGGTTTGTAATTTTTTAGGTCACTTTTTTGAGTACGCCGTTCTATTTAACGAGAGAAATAAAATTTTAAATTTAATTTCCGTAACTATAGCCTGAAGCGGTCCGATGCTGTAGCACAAAGATAAGAAACGCTCACATAAATCCGGAACATCATACACGTCGCGCATAATTGATAATCGCAATCAATGGGATCAAACCCTAATTGGATACTTGATTAATTGATTTAGAGTTACCACAGCGTAACTAATTATTTCCTCTCGACAATTACTGGTTTCCTTCGAGTTGCACTGGAGGCTAACCAGATAATGACGCCTCTAGTAGTTGTTAAGTCGGAAACTTGACTAAATGAAGTGCATTAGTTTCTAGTATCAAATATGATTGTAATTTACAGGTAGATAAAGGCGCCTTCATGCATAAAAATTGTTTGTCCACGGCTGTACAATTTGGCAAGTCAGAAACACATAATAGACTGTGTCATACCCTCTGAACTAGAACACCGTGAATAATATTTATTATTTCTCTCTGACACTTAGAGTCTATTCTTCGCCGTACGACCATGTTTGTGTTTATTTAGATAAGCTCTGAAGAGGCCAACCTGAGAGAAAAAAATCACTTTAGAGGTTAATTTCATCCGAATTGAGTTTGCTACAGTCCTAGGGGATTGCAAACATGCCATTCCGATAAAAAATTGCAAAAGAATGTCCAATGGGGGGGGGGGGGGGAGGGTTATTACAACTTTTTTCTCAATTGTCAAATTTGACTGCCTATAACATGAGAACGCCTGGACCGATTGGCGTGAATCCAACATGTTTTGTCCTCTTCATGATGTCCCCTTTCACCCCCCACCGGAAGTTCCTTAAGTGCAATATTTTCGAAGATAGACCGAGTGAGTGACTTAAAATGACTTTCGAAATTCAACAAATTTACGACCCTGTATAATCGAAACGCCTAGAGATACGCAATTACATATTTCTGTAATCTGCTCATTCAGCTCTATTAGATTGCAGGTAAATGTAGGTGTACTTCTATTAAAAAAAATTAAGATGGTGTCGAATCTGTCAAACTGAGCAGCCAATAAATTCGCTAGCCCTGGATCTGACGACGGCCTTAGATGCCATACGGCCCCCATGTATCTAACTTTTAAGAAGCGTAACAGGACTGGCGATAACTGGTAATCGAGTGAGCGACTTAAAATGATATCCCAGTACATATATTGTACGTACGTATGCTAGTGCGTTAGTTTCACTTGGTACGTACTTCCCATTACTCCCAGCAAATTTAAAGATTTTTTCTTTTCAACACTTCTATAATACATGTTTATTCAAGAATATATGGGGTATCGAAATTGGATTAAAAATACCTAAACTTGAATTAGAAAATAGTGGAATACGTCTCTGTGGAACTGGTGCAAACGGTCTTGAATTGTGCTTTTGTGTTAAGTTTCAGTCACACACTAACTACTTTATTTTGTTATTAATATAATTGAGTTTACTTACCAGGATGAACAGCTTTTCCGACAACAATAAATGTAATTTCGAGAACCAGCACGAACAGTGGTAGCTGAAAAGGAAACATAATTACTACGTGAATACAATATTACTTGTTTTGAAACATTTTCCATGAAAATTTTGTATTACACCTCATTTAAAAAATTTAACATATAAATTGGAAAATTAACAATTTCCATCTCATTTACAAGCTCTATTTTGGTCTAGCCAGTTACTACATGATAACAAACTGGTAGGTGAAGAAGAAATGAGTCGTAGAAACATTAAGAAACCCCCTGCAATTAAAGTTGCCCTAACACAGGCCTAAAATGTTTTAACATTAATTGAATAAACATGTCACGTTACGCGCCTTTGAGTAACACGATTAAACAAATTTTGGGATTTAATTTTCTTAACCCCATCGCCCCCCATTTACCTCAGGTTGCCGCGCCTCGCTTCATTCCAGACTTATCGATACACCCCCGCGAGCGAGAGTTCCTGCTACTCCTGCATGTAATGCGGCAAACTTTCCAGATTTATTAATTTTCCGGCATCTCTCAAAATTCAGCACCGCAGGTAGATAAACGGTGGGGTAGGGGAGGCAAACTTCCCCACCCGGAGCCGATGTCGAAATTGTCAAAAGGATTACCGGATTATTTTCGGCAAACGAGTTGAGGATCTGTTTGCTTAGAGATTTCGTTTCGGAGATCTGGATGATTTTCCAGCAGGTAATCGCGGCGGAATTTGCATATGAAACCTAACGTGAATTCAGGAAGGTATGGATTCTCGCATTACGTCCTCAGGGACATTCTTGGGCTAAATGGGGCAGCAGCAGTAATGAAGATATTTTGCTATCCGGGCTATTAGCTAACTTTGGTTAAGGAGTGGGACCACAAAATATCCAGAACTTTTTATCTCAAGTAACGTTAACGTAAATCCCCTGCGAGAACGACATTCGAAGGCTGTAACTCAAATACTGCAAGAAAAAAAGACAGTCGCCAAAGTCTCGTGGAAGCCCTTGCCACCCTCACATTAAATAAATCAACTCCTTAACTCTTAAAAACTCTTTCATATTATATTAAAAAAAACCTAAAACATTTATATGAAGCGAGAGAAATTTTAGTGGATATAGAAAAGAATTTTCTTGATTTTTGATTTATGGATAAAAAAAAATTTTGCTTTTAGGGCAAATTTTAAAGCATGAAGTTTTCTGGTTACAGATTAAAATTATTGTTTTATTGGTTAAATTATTGAAGCCTGCACTAACGTTGACAAATCAATAATATTCTAGTATCACAAATAATTAAATTTTTTGATACAAAACTGCTTTTAAATTTATCATATTGTGTGCAACACTAGAGATGTCTACTATATTTTACCTAATCAAAAACGTGATTTATTGATGACCGCTATTTAAGAAACTTTATTAAAACTCATAAATTATTAAATCAGAACTCTAAAGTATGTACTTTATTTGATATGTAAGTGGCGCCATCTGACGACGGCGGGTGCTTCCACTAGGGCATGCGAGATGATTGTGAAGCGATCCAAAAACCAGTTTTCTGCAATATTGTCACTTCCCACAGACAAATGGCCGAGATTTCGTACCTATATTGTCTGGGGGCGACGTTTAGCAGAGTATCAGACTCATTTCTCTATCAGGCAGAGGAACCATAGACTAGTTTCGCTCTCATTAGAGCTCATCAGTACGGTATACCTCGAACCTGATAGAAAAATAAGTCTGAACGGCCATTGGATCTAAATCTTGCTTAGACGCCTGTACGTATATGTAAGTGGCGCCATCTGACGACGGCGGGTGCTTCCACTAGGGCATGCGAGATGATTGTGAAGCGATCCAAAAACCAGTTTTCTGCAATATTGTCACTTCCCACAGACAAATGGCCGAGATTTCGTACCTATATTGTCTGGGGGCGACGTTTAGCAGAGTATCAGACTCATTTCTCTATCAGGCAGAGGAACCATAGACTAGTTTCGCTCTCATTAGAGCTCATCAGTACGGTATACCTCGAACCTGATAGAAAAATAAGTCTGAACGGCAATTGGATCTAAATCTTGCTTAGACGCCTGTACGTATATGTAAGTGGCGCCATCTGACGACGGCGGGTGCTTCCACTAGGGCATGCGAGATGATTGTGAAGCGATCCAAAAACCAGTTTTCTGCAATATTGTCACTTCCCACAGACAAATGGCCGAGATTTCGTACCTATATTGTCTGGAGGTTTATTTGATATATTGATGATATATTGATTGATTTATTGGTTAATAAACTTCTGCTATTACTGCAAAGTTTGAAACGAAGATTTATCAAATTGGGTGAAAAACTAGAGATTTCTACGATATTTTACCTAATCAAAAACGTGATTTATTGATGACCGTTATTTAAGAAACTCTATTGAAACTCATAAATTATTAAATCAGAAATCTAATTTATGTGTTTTATTTGATATATTGATGATTTATTGGTTAATAAATTTCTGCTTTTACTACAAAGTTTAAAACAAAGATTTATCATATATTCTGTGCAAAACTAGAGATCTCAATGATATTTTACCTAATCAAGAACGTGATTTATTGATGACCGTTATTTAAGAAACTCTCCTGAAACTCATAAATTATTAAGTCGGAAGTCTAATTTATGTATTTTATTTGATATATTGGTGATATATATATTGATAGAGTTATTGGTTAATGAACTTCTACTTTTACAACAAAGTTTGAAATGAAGATTTATTATATTGTGTGCAAAACTAGAGATTTCTACGATATTTTACCTAATCAAAAACGTGATTTATTGATGACCGTTATTTAAGAAACTCTATTGAAACTCATAAATTATTAAATCAGAAATCTAATTTATGTATTTTATTTGATATATTGATGATTTATTGGTTAATAAATTTCTGCTTTTACTACAAAGTTTAAAACGAAGATTTATCATATATTCTGTGCAAAACTAGAGATTTCAACGATATTTTACCTAATCGAAAACGTGATTTATTGATGACCGCTATTTAAGAAACTCTCTTGAAACTCATAAATTATTAAATCAGAAGTCTAATTGAGGTATTTTATTTGATATATTGATGATACATTGATTGATTTATTGGTTAATAAACTTCTGCTTTTACTACAAAGTTTGAAACGAAGATTTATCAAATTGCGTGCAAAACTAGAGATTTCTACGATATTTTACCTAATCTAAAACGTGATTTATTGATAACTGCTATTTAAGAAACTCTCTTGAAACTTATAAATTATTAAATAAGAAATCTAATTTATGTAATTTATTTGATGTATTGATGATATATTGATTAGATTTATTGGTTAATAGACTTCTGCTTTTACTACGAAGTTTTAAACGAAGATTTATCATATTGTGTGCAAAACTAGAGATTTGTACGATATTTTACCTAATCAAAAACGTGATTTATTGATGACCGTTATTTAAGAAACTCTATTGAAACTCATAAATTATTAAATCAGAACTCTAAAGTATGTATTTTATTTGATATATTGATGATATATTGTTTGATTTATTGATTAATAAACTTTTGCTTTTACTACAAAGTTTGAAACGAAGATTTATCAAATTGTGTGAAAAACTAGAGATTTCTACGATACTTTACCTAATCAACAACGTGATCTATTGATGACCGTTATTTAAGAAACTCTCTTGAAACTCATAAATTATTAAATCAGAAATCTAATTTATGTATTTTATTTGATATACTGATGATAAATTGATTAATTTATTGGTTAATAAACTTCTGCTTTTACTACAAACTTTGAAACAAAGATTTATCATATTGTGTGCAAAACTAGAGGTTTGTACGATATTTTACCTAATCAAAAACGTGATTTATTGATAACCGCTATTTAAGAAACTTTATTAAAACTCATAAATTATTAAATCAGAACTCTAAAGTATGTATTTTATTTGATATATTGATGATATATTGATTGATTTATTGGTTAATAAACTTCTGCTTTTACTACAACGTTTGAAACGAAAACTTACCATTTTGTGTACAAAACTAGAGATTTTTACGATATTTTACCTAATCAAAAACGTGATTTATTGATAACCGCTATTTAAGAAACTCTATTGAAACTCATAAATTATTAAATCAGAACTCTAAAGTATGTATTTTAGTTGATATATTGATGATATATTGATTAATTTATTGGTTAATAAACTTCTGTTTTTACTACAAAGTTTGAAACGAAGACGTATCATTTTGTGTACAAAACTAGAGATTTCTACGATATTTTACCTAATCAAAAACGTGATTTATTGATAACTGCTATTTAAGAAACTCTCTTAAAACTTATAAATTATTAAATCAGAAATCTAATTTATGTATTTTATTTGATATATTGATTGATTTAGTGGTGAACAAACTTCTGTTTTTACTAGAAAATTTGAAACGAAGATTTATCATTTTGTGTACAAAACTAGAGATTTCTACGATATTTTACCTAATCAAAAACGTGATTTATTGATGACCGTTATTTAAGAAACTCTCTTGAAACTCATAGATTATTAAATCAGAAATCTAATTTATTTATTTTATTATATATTGATGATTTATTGGTTAATAAACTTCTGCTGTTACTACAAAGTTTGAAACGAAGATTTATCATATATTCTGTGCAAAACTAGAGATTTCAACGATATTTTACCTAATCAAGAACGTGATTTATTGATGACCGTTATTTAAGAAACTCTCTTGAAACTCATAAATTATTAAGTCGGAAGTCTAATTTATGTATTTTATTTGATATATTGATGATATATGTATTGATTGAGTTATTGGTTAATAAACTTCTGCTTTTACTACAAAGTTTGAAACGAAGATTTATCATATTGTGTGCAAAACTAGAGATTTCTACGATATTTTACCTAATCAAAAACGGGATTTATTGATGACCGCTATTTAAGAAACTCTCTTGAAACTCATAAATTATTAAATCAGAACTCTAATTGAGGTATTTTATTTGATATATTGATGATATATTGATTGATTTATTGGTTAATAAACTTCTGCTTTTACTACAAAGTTTGAAACGAAGACTTATCATTTTGTGTACAAAACTAGAGATTTCTACGATATTTTACCTAATCAAAAACGTGATTTATTGATGACCGTTATTTAAGAAACTCTCTTGAAACTCATAAATTATTTAATCAGAAATCTAATTTATTTATTTTATTATATATTGATGTTGGTATTGGTACTTATTGGTATTATATTGATGTTGGTATTGGTACTTTGATTGGTATTGGTTAATAAACTTCTGCTGTTACTACAAAGTTTGAAACGAAGATTTATCATATATTCTGTGCAAAACTAGAGATTTCAACGATATTTTACCTAATCAAGAACGTGATTTATTGATGACCGTTATTTAAGACACTCTATTGAAACTCATACATTATTAAATCAGAAATCTAATTTATGTATTTTATTTGATAAATTGATGATTTATTGGTTAATAAATTTCTGCTTTTACTACAAAGTTTAAAACGAAGATTTAATATATATTCTGTGCAAAACTAGAGATTTCAAAGATATTTTACCTAATCAAGAACGTGATTTATTGATGGACCGTTATTTAAGAAACTCTCTTGAAACTCATAAATTATTAAGTCGGAAGTCTAATTTATGTATTTTATTTGATATATTGGTGATATATGTATTGATTGAGTTATTGGTTAATAAACTTCTGCTTTTACTACAAAGTTTGAAACAAAGATTTATATTGTGTGCAAAACTAGAGATTTCTATGATATTTTACCTAATCAAAAACGTGATTTATTGATGACCGCTATTAAGAAACTCTCTTGAAACTCATAAATTATTAAATCAGAAGTCTAATTGAGGTATTTTATTTGATATATTGATGATATATTGATTGATTTATTGGTTAATAAACTTCTGCTTTTACTACAAAGTTTGAAACGAAGACTTATCATTTTGTGTACAAAACTAGAGATTTTCTACCATATTTTACCTAATCAAAAACGTGATTTATTGATGACCGTTATTTAAGAAACTCTCTTGAAACTCATAAATTATTAAATCAGAAATCTAATTTATTTATTTTATTATATATTGATGTTGGTATTGGTACTTATTGGTATTATATTGATGTTGGTATTGGTTAATATACTTCTGCTGTTACTACAAAGTTTGAAACGAAGATTTATCATATATTCTGTGCAAAACTAGAGATTTCAAAGATATTTTACCTAATCAAGAACGTGATTTATTGATGACCGTTATATAAGAAACTCTATTGAAACTCATACATTATTAAATCAGAAATCTAATTTATGTATTTTATTTGATAAATTCATGATTTATTGGTTAATAAATTTCTGCTTTTACTACAAAGTTTAAAACGAAGATTTAATATATATTCTGTGCAAAACTAGAGATTTCAACGATATTTTACCTAATCAAGAACGTGATTTATTGATGACCAGTTATTTAAGAAACTCTCTTGAAACTCATAAATTATTAAATCAGAAGTCTAATTGAGGTATTTTATTTGATATATTGATGATATACTGATTGATTTATTGGTTAATAAACTTCTGCTTTTACTACAAAGTTTGAAACGAAGATTTATCAAATTGTGTGCAAAACTAGAGATTTCTACGATATTTTACCTAATCAAAAACGTGATTTATTGATAACTGCTATTTAAGAAACTCTCTTGAAACTTATAAATTATTAAATTAGAAATCTATTTATGTAATTTATTTGATGTATTGATGATATATTGATTAGATTTATTGGTTAATTGACTTCTGCTTTTACTACGAAGTTTTAAACGAAGATTAATCATATTGTGTGCAAAACTAGAGATTTGTACGATATTTTACCTAATCAAAAACGTGATTTATTGATAACTGCTATTTAAGAAACTCTCTTGAAACTTATAAATTATTAAATCAGAAATCTAATTTATGTAATTTATTTGATGTATTGATGATATATTGATTAGATTTATTGGTTAATAGACTTCTGCTTTTACTACGAAGTTTTAAACGAAGATTTATCATATTGTGTGCAAAACTAGAGATTTGTACGATATTTTACCTAATCAAAAACGTGATTTATTGATGACCGTTATTTAAGAAACTCTATTGAAACTCATAAATTATTAAATCAGAACTCTAAAGTATGTATTTTACTTGATATATTGATGATATATTGTTTGATTTATTGATTAATAAACTTTTGCTTTTACTACAAAGTTTGAAACAAAGATTTATCAAATTGGGTGAAAAACTAGAGATTTCTACGATACTTTACCTAATCAACAACGTGATCTATTGATGACCGTTATTTAAGAAATTCTCTTGAAACTCATAAATTATTAAATCAGAAATCTAATTTATGTATTTTATTTGATATATTGATTGATTTATTGGTTAATAAACTTCTGCTTTTACTACAAACTTTGAAACAAAGATTTATCATATTGTGTGCAAAACTAGAGATTTGTACGATATTTTACCTAATCAAAAACGTGATTTATTGATAACCGCTATTTAAGAAACTTTATTAAAACTCATAAATTATTAAATCAGAACTCTAAAGTATGTATTTTATTTGATATATTGATGATATATTGATTGATTTATTGGTTAATAAACTTCTGCTTTTACTACAACGTTTGGAACGAAAACTTACCATTTTGTGTACAAAACTAGAGATTTTTACGATATTTTACCTAATCAAAAACGTGATTTATTGATAACCGCTATTTAAGAAACTCTATTGAAACTCATAAATTATTAAATCAGAACTCTAAAGTATGTATTTTAGTAGATATATTGATGATATATTGATTAATTTATTGGTTAATAAACTTCTGTTTTTACTACAAAGTTTGAAACGAAGACGTATCATTTTGTGTACAAAACTAGAGCTTTCTACGATATTTTACCTAATCAAAAACGTGATTTATTGATGACCGTTATTTAAGAAACTCTCTTGAAACTCATAGATTATTAAATCAGAAATCTAATTTATTTATTTTATTATATATTGATGATTTATTGGTTAATAAACTTCTGCTGTTACTACAAAGTTTGAAACGAAGATTTATCATATATTCTGTGCAAAACTAGAGATTTCAACGATATTTTACCTAATCAAGAACGTGATTTATTGATGACCGTTATTTAAGAAACTCTCTTGAAACTCATAAATTATTAAGTAGGAAGTCTAATTTATGTATTTTATTTGATATATTGATGATATATGTATTGATTGAGTTATTGGTTAATAAACTTCTGCTTTTACTACAAAGTTTGAAACAAAGATTTATATTGTGTGCAAACTAGAGATTTCTACGATATTTTACCTAATCAAAAACGTGATTTATTGATGACCGCTATTTAAGAAACTCTCTTGAAACTCATAAATTATTAAATCAGAAGTCTAATTGAGGTATTTTATTTGATATATTGATGATATATTGATTGATTTATTGGTTAATAAACTTCTGCTTTTACTACAAAGTTTGAAACGAAGACTTATCATTTTGTGTACAAAACTAGAGATTTCTACCATATTTTACCTAATCAAAAACGTGATTTATTGATGACCGTTATTTAAGAAACTCTCTTGAAACTCATAAATTATTAAATCAGAAATCTAACTTATTTATTTTATTATATATTGATGTTGGTATTGGTACTTATTGGTATTATATTGATGTTGGTATTGGTACTTTGATTGGTATTGGTTAATATACTTCTGCTGTTACTACAAAGTTTGAAACGAAGATTTATCATATATTCTGTGCAAAACTAGAGATTTCAAAGATATTTTACCTAATCAAGAACGTGATTTATTGATGACCGTTATATAGAAACTCTATTGAAACTCATACATTATTAAATCAGAAATCTAATTTATGTATTTTATTTGATAAATTGATGATTTATTGGTTAATAAATTTCTGCTTTTACTACAAAGTTTAAAACGAAGATTTAATATATATTCTGTGCAAAACTAGAGATTTCAACGATATTTTACCTAATCAAGAACGTGATTTATTGATGACCGTTATTTAAGAAACTCTCTTGAAACTCATAAATTATTAAATCAGAAGTCTAATTGAGGTATTTTATTTGATATATTGATGATATACTGATTGATTTATTGGTTAATAAACTTCTGCTTTTACTACAAAGTTTGAAACGAAGATTTATCAAATTGTGTGCAAAACTAGAGATTTCTACGATATTTTACCTAATCAAAAACGTGATTTATTGATAACTGCTATTTAAGAAACTCTCTTGAAACTTATAAATTATTAAATTAGAAATCTAATTTATGTAATTTATTTGATGTATTGATGATATATTGATTAGATTTATTGGTTAATAGACTTCTGCTTTTACTACGAAGTTTTAAACGAAGATTAATCATATTGTGTGCAAAACTAGAGATTTGTACGATATTTTACCTAATCAAAAACGTGATTTATTGATAACTGCTATTTAAGAAACTCTCTTGAAACTTATAAATTATTAAATCAGAAATCTAATTTATGTAATTTATTTTATGTATTGATGATATATTGATTAGATTTATTGGTTAATAGACTTCTGCTTTTACTACGAAGTTTTAAACGAAGATTTATCATATTGTGTGCAAAACTAGAGATTTGTACGATATTTTACCTAATCAAAAACGTGATTTATTGATGACCGTTATTTAAGAAACTCTATTGAAACTCATAAATTATTAAATCAGAACTCTAAAGTATGTATTTTACTTGATATATTGATGATATATTGTTTGATTTATTGATTAATAAACTTTTGCTTTTACTACAAAGTTTGAAACAAAGATTTATCAAATTGGGTGAAAAACTAGAGATTTCTACGATACTTTACATAATCAACAACGTGATCTATTGATGACCGTTATTTAAGAAATTCTCTTGAAACTCATAAATTATTAAATCAGAAATCTAATTTATGTATTTTATTTGATATATTGATTGATTTATTGGTTAATAAACTTCTGCTTTTACTACAAACTTTGAAACAAAGATTTATCATATTGTGTGCAAAACTAGAGATTTGTACGATATTTTACCTAATCAAAAACGTGATTTATTGATAACCGCTATTTAAGAAACTTTATTAAAACTCATAAATTATTAAATCAGAACTCTAAAGTATGTATTTTATTTGATATATTGATGATATATTGATTGATTTATTGGTTAATAAACTTCTGCTTTTACTACAACGTTTGGAACGAAAACTTACCATTTTGTGTACAAAACTAGAGATTTTTACGATATTTTACCTAATCAAAAACGTGATTTATTGATAACCGCTATTTAAGAAACTCTATTGAAACTCATAAATTATTAAATCAGAACTCTAAAGTATGTATTTTAGTAGATATATTGATGATATATTGATTAATTTATTGGTTAATAAACTTCTGTTTTTACTACAAAGTTTGAAACGAAGACGTATCATTTTGTGTACAAAACTAGAGATTTCTACGATATTTTACCTAATCAAAAACGTGATTTATTGATGACCGTTATTTAAGAAACTCTCTTGAAACTCATAGATTATTAAATCAGAAATCTAATTTATTTATTTTATTATATATTGATGATTTATTGGTTAATAAACTTCTGCTGTTACTACAAAGTTTGAAACGAAGATTTATCATATATTCTGTGCAAAACTAGAGATTTCAACGATATTTTACCTAATCAAGAACGTGATTTATTGATGACCGTTATTTAAGAAACTCTCTTGAAACTCATAAATTATTAAGTAGGAAGTCTAATTTATGTATTTTATTTGATATATTGATGATATATGTATTGATTGAGTTATTGGTTAATAAACTTCTGCTTTTACTACAAAGTTTGAAACAAAGATTTATATTGTGTGCAAAACTAGAGATTTCTACGATATTTTACCTAATCAAAAACGTGATTTATTGATGACCGCTATTTAAGAAACTCTCTTGAAACTCATAAATTATTAAATCAGAAGTCTAATTGAGGTATTTTATTTGATATATTGATGATATATTGATTGATTTATTGGTTAATAAACTTCTGCTTTTACTACAAAGTTTGAAACGAAGACTTATCATTTTGTGTACAAAACTAGAGATTTCTACCATATTTTACCTAATCAAAAACGTGATTTATTGATGACCGTTATTTAAGAAACTCTCTTGAAACTCATAAATTATTAAATCAGAAATCTAATTTATTTATTTTATTATATATTGATGTTGGTATTGGTACTTATTGGTATTATATTGATGTTGGTATTGGTACTTTGATTGGTATTGGTTAATATACTTCTGCTGTTACTACAAAGTTTGAAACGAAGATTTATCATATATTCTGTGCAAAACTAGAGATTTCAAAGATATTTTACCTAATCAAGAACGTGATTTATTGATGACCGTTATATAGAAACTCTATTGAAACTCATACATTATTAAATCAGAAATCTAATTTATGTATTTTATTTGATAAATTGATGATTTATTGGTTAATAAATTTCTGCTTTTACTACAAAGTTTAAAACGAAGATTTAATATATATTCTGTGCAAAACTAGAGATTTCAACGATATTTTACCTAATCAAGAACGTGATTTATTGATGACCGTTATTTAAGAAACTCTCTTGAAACTCATAAATTATTAAATCAGAAGTCTAATTGAGGTATTTTATTTGATATATTGATGATATACTGATTGATTTATTGGTTAATAAACTTCTGCTTTTACTACAAAGTTTGAAACGAAGATTTATCAAATTGTGTGCAAAACTAGAGATTTCTACGATATTTTACCTAATCAAAAACGTGATTTATTGATAACTGCTATTTAAGAAACTCTCTTGAAACTTATAAATTATTAAATTAGAAATCTAATTTATGTAATTTATTTGATGTATTGATGATATATTGATTAGATTTATTGGTTAATAGACTTCTGCTTTTACTACGAAGTTTTAAACGAAGATTAATCATATTGTGTGCAAAACTAGAGATTTGTACGATATTTTACCTAATCAAAAACGTGATTTATTGATAACTGCTATTTAAGAAACTCTCTTGAAACTTATAAATTATTAAATCAGAAATCTAATTTATGTAATTTATTTGATGTATTGATGATATATTGATTAGATTTATTGGTTAATAGACTTCTGCTTTTACTACGAAGTTTTAAACGAAGATTTATCATATTGTGTGCAAAACTAGAGATTTGTACGATATTTTACCTAATCAAAAACGTGATTTATTGATGACCGTTATTTAAGAAACTCTATTGAAACTCATAAATTATTAAATCAGAACTCTAAAGTATGTATTTTACTTGATATATTGATGATATATTGTTTGATTTATTGATTAATAAACTTTTGCTTTTACTACAAAGTTTGAAACAAAGATTTATCAAATTGGGTGAAAAACTAGAGATTTCTACGATACTTTACCTAATCAACAACGTGATCTATTGATGACCGTTATTTAAGAAACTCTCTTGAAACTCATAAATTATTAAATCAGAAATCTAATTTATGTATTTTATTTGATATATTGATTGATTTATTGGTTAATAAACTTCTGCTTTTACTACAAACTTTGAAACAAAGATTTATCATATTGTGTGCAAAACTAGAGATTTGTACGATATTTTACCTAATCAAAAACGTGATTTATTGATAACCGCTATTTAAGAAACTTTATTAAAACTCATAAATTATTAAATCAGAACTCTAAAGTATGTATTTTATTTGATATATTGATGATGTATTGATTGATTTATTGGTTAATAAACTTCTGCTTTTACTACAACGTTTGAAACGAAAACTTACCATTTTGTGTACAAAACTAGTGATTTTTACGATATTTTACCTAATCAAAAACGTGATTTATTGATAACCGCTATTTAAGAAACTCTATTGAAACTCATAAATTATTAAATCAGAACTCTAAAGTATGTATTTTAGTAGATATATTGATGATATATTGATTAATTTATTGGTTAATAAACTTCTGTTTTTACTACAAAGTTTGAAACGAAGACGTATCATTTTGTGTACAAAACTAGAGATTTCTACGATATTTTACCTAATCAAAAACGTGATTTATTGATGACCGTTATTTAAGAAACTCTCTTGAAACTCATAGATTATTAAATCAGAAATCTAATTTATTTATTTTATTATATATTGATGATTTATTGGTTAATAAACTTCTGCTGTTACTACAAAGTTTGAAACGAAGATTTATCATATATTCTGTGCAAAACTAGAGATTTCAACGATATTTTACCTAATCAAGAACGTGATTTATTGATGACCGTTATTTAAGAAACTCTCTTGAAACTCATAAATTATTAAGTAGGAAGTCTAATTTATGTATTTTATTTGATATATTGATGATATATGTATTGATTGAGTTATTGGTTAATAAACTTCTGCTTTTACTACAAAGTTTGAAACGAAGATTTATCATATTATGTGCAAAACTAGAGATTTCTACGATATTTTACCTAATCAAAAACGGGATTTATTGATGACCGCTATTTAAGAAACTCTCTTGAAACTCATAAATTATTAAATGAGAAGTCTAATTGAGGTATTTTACTTGATATATTGATGATATATTGATTGATTTATAGGTTAATAAACTTCTGCTTTTACTACAAAAATTGAAACGAAAATTTATCATATTGTGTGCAAAACTAGATATTTCTACGATATTTTACCTAATAAAAAACGTGATTTATTGATAACTGCTATTTAAGAAACTCTCTTGAAACTTATAAATTATTAAATCAGAAATCTAATTTATGTATTTTATTTAATATATTGATGATATATTGATTGATTTATTGGTTAACAAACTTCTATTTTTTACTAGAAAATTTGAAACGAAAATTTATCATATTGTGTGCAAAACTAGAGATTTCTACGATATTTTACCTAATCAAAAACGTGATTTATTGATGACCGTTATTTAAGAAACTCTCTTGAAACTTATAAATTATTAAATCAGAACTCTAAATTATGTATTTTATTTGTTTTATATTATTGTATATTTATTTAAATTTGACCTTTTACTACAAAGTTTAAAACGAAGTTAAGTAATATCGCCAAATTAATAATATTCTAATAACATAAATTAAATTTATTGATGCAAAACTAGAAATTTGTACGTTATTTTAAATAATTGAAAATGTGATTTATTATCTGAAACCTATAAACGCACAAATTATTGTATCAGAACTCTAATTTAAGAATAATATTGGTTCATAAATTTTTTACCAAAAACTACTTGTGGCAAAATTTGCTTAAATTCTACGAAGGTTATTTTAAAGCAGTGAGGGTTAAAATTCATTTTTGAACTATCATAAATTACTACTCTTGAAGTTTATCAATATTTTGTGCAAAAAAATTTCACATTTGTTGTGATCAAGCTTCAGTTCCGCGATGTTTAAATTAGAACAAAATGTATAAAAAACTTATTATTGGATGAGATACTAAGGCAAAACTCTGAGCTATTGATAATACTAGTGGATATCTGGATTGATGAATAGCTAAATCAATGTTGTAGCAAAATAGTGGAACAGTTTTCAGATGATTCTGGATGTAATGCTATAATTGGTATATTAGTTGACATTTTGGTTTATTGATTTTTTCAGAAAATTAATAATAAAAAACATCTAATTCAACCCAGTGTGTTGACAAAAATCTATTTACAATTCCATTATATTAGATAGAAATAAATTACAAGCGTCGATTTATCGATGCATTGACACATTATAAAGTTTTTTGAAGTTAATTTCATGATAAAAAATGTTTCATATGTAATTATTAATTGTCTTGTAAACAAGTACGAATAAATTACACTTCTGGTTTAATCAATTATCTCAAGGGATTTAAGAGAACAAGTTATTGATTTCTCATCTGTACGACGCTTACTCACTTTACATGCCACCAAATGCTTGATTTATTGATAAATCTGATTTATTCATAAAACCGATTTATTTATAAAAACAATTTATAGATATATCTCATTTATTGATAAATTCTATTTTTTGATAAATTCAATTTATTGATAAATCCGATTTATTGAGTCACAATTCCATTTGATATTAGGACATGCATAAAAATAACTCACTTAAGAATCGTAAACAGTTTTTGGGTTAAGCTCATTCCGGTTTTATTTCGATCTCCCTGAAAGGGTTTTAAACTTTTGACTGCCGGCAGTGACGGCAACTCCAAGTTAGTTCCAAACGGGAGAACAAAAACCTAATTATTGCGCCATCATATTTCCTATTATGAAAATAAAAGGGTTTAAACCGAGAGTCTTGGCTGCGGGGGAAATTACACAGAATGCAGTGCTCGGGCTAATTTAAAGCCATCGTATTATATACACACGTCACAAATCTCAATTCCCCATTTTGCCAGATGCGTTTGCTCCCCAGTTTTGTGTAGATAATACCTCTGTGGAATGTTTATAAGCGAGCACGCTGCTTAACGTATGCATTCGTCGAGATTTTGACTCCGCGTAATTACATTTGGGATGTTCGGCTTAATCTCTTTGTATTCTAACGAGGGAAATTTTCAAATAAATTACTTGTAAGCATTATAAAGGGATTATGTGCTGGAAACAAATTTATTGCCAGCTGGAGACTCCCTGAGCCCAAATGGATGTGTACAGGTTTGGGGACGTACGGGTCTGCGTATACCCAAAAGGGCTTTTTTTACTATAATAAAAATGCAGGAAACTACACAGCTCTGCTAATTAATAAAGTTTAGCCTCTTTTTAACATTCATAAAAGAATAAATAGTTGACAACTGAAAAATTCCAAAAAAATGTGACTGAAACCGAGATGTTTTGCTCTGAAACAGTTGATTCAACATTTTCCTCAATTACAAAACAATCTACTTTTAAGAAGGGCTGGACTTTTATATTTCCATTCAGGGAACATAAATATACCCAGCTTATCATTTCCCCTTAGGAGAATGAAAAGAACGAGCTTTTAAATCCACTTTATAGAAACTGAAAATCCATTTAGAAACCACGTAATAAATTTCACTGGTGCCGCCCTTTTTCCATGCTTATTTGAGTTCGTTTTTGTTTTTCCTTAAGGGTGTTCCAATAAACAAGTTAAGCGACTGTTTCTACAAAACTACTGATCGTAGAACTGCAAAAGAAAAAAAAAATGAAAGTAAATGTGCCGAAGAGAAGTTGCTGGAAATTTGTTTAATTTCTCTAAGTCTGCCGCTAGGGAGCATTTCACCACTTCGTATAGGGTGTTTTTTTTTTTAAAATTCTCCCTTTTTCTTAGGTTATCTAGAAAAAAATAAATATAATAGTATAGATCTAGCTACACTGTTCTTAGAAAATTTGATATCAATTTTTGAGTATCAATTTATTTGTTTCTCGAAGTCGAATATTAATTATCTATTAATAATCTCTCTGATGAATATTTTTACCTCGCATATTGGGACACTCTGTACAGTTATGGAATTGAAATCTCGATTAATAAACTCGCATAAATTGGGGTAAAGCTGAGTAATTTAAGTCTTAATCAATTTTCGATTAGTAGAGGGAATAGGAGAGCAAACTCCTCATTTGAAACTCCTCCGCCGAAAAAACCTATGAGAGCAATAGCCTCCTCCTCCAAAAACCCATGAGAGCAATAGCCTCCTCCGAAAATCTATGAGAGCAAACTCCTCCTCCAAAAAACATATGAGAGCAATAGCCTCCTCCTCCGTCATCTCCACATACCCATCAATTACCCCACCACAACAAAACCACCACAACTACAACAAAACCACCACCACCTAACAAAGTATCGCATCGCATTCGCTGAATTTGCAAAGCCGGACTGGGTCGACTTATTTAATTTTACGCCAGCGAGACGGCATTCGACTTCCTTTCGCCCAGTTCGTAAATCTCGGCAGTGAAATACTTTTGGACCGGCTTATTAATTTACAAAGTATAAGCAGAGGGAAATTATTAAAATTAGTATGAGTGAAATAGTTCAGTTGGCGCCAATAGTTGAAGAAGATGAACCTATAGAACCCCCAACTCAATTTATGGAATTGACACCATTAATTGAATTAGATTTGGACTTACCATATAATGATATAAATGATTTGAACAATGAAGGCATAGAGAGTTTTTTGTCTACAGCTGATCCAAGTGTAGACCTACCAACGCGAAATCATTTTATCAATTCGATCACTGCAGATATGAGCATATTTTCCTCTCCCCCTTATCCAAGAGAAGAAGACGATTTTGAAATGGAATATGCAACTAAAGAACAACAACATGAAGAAATAGTGACTTGTATTATTTGTTTTGAAAAAGTGAATGAAGTTTGTCACCCAAATAGTTGTAATCATAAATTTTGTTTGCAATGTATTATAAAATGGACAGATAAATGCTGTTTGTCATCGTTGAAATCAAAAAAATGTCCATATTGTCGCCAAAGTTATTCTTATTTGATTGAAACTACAAAAGATGTAATAAGACATCATAATATTTTTACGATGAGAAGGCATAATTAGTTTTAAGTTTTATACTATAAGGAATTTGTGAAATAAAACATTACAATGGTTTTGACTCAGTATATTTTTAAAACCAAACACGAATTGCTCTTAGCTACTAAAATTATTAAAAAATAACCCATCAATTGCACTTCGAACATCTCTTAACTATTAAAATTAAGTAAAAAATAAATTAATCCTAACTACTAAACGTAACTAATGCATGAAAAGAAACTAAACATCGGCATGAATAGACCCATCAGTTTTTATATGCCTAATTTCAGCTGTGCCATAATTACAGTATATGCAGGCTTGCGGTGGTATTACAAAGAACAGCTGTGTGTAACACATCGCACATTTTAAATCTATGCTATTATATTCGAGGGCACGTTTGTAATGGCAATTAACAAATTCAAATGTCCCGCCATAAAGTCCAATTGAGTGGTTTTCATTGCACTGAAAACACAAGGCATAGGTACCCCCGAATATTGATGTTATTTGTGCATAGGATTGTAATATGCAAAAGCTTTTCCTTTCATACCACAATTGGTTCACTTCCTGAAGTGTCACTGCACTTACTTTCACTTCACCCACGTCTGCAATCTCTGACTGAATCTCCATAGCTAGTCCTTCATCTTCACTTTCCTCATCATCAGAAGTTTCCACTAATGTGTTAAGGTCTATGTTTTGCAAAGCAAACTCACGTCTTTCCAAATCATTGTTATTTTGTTTATATTCCACCACTTCAGTTTTATCGATGGAAACAAACCGTTCTAACCGTTGTGCTGCACCGGGTACGTCAGAATCGTCACCATCACTATCAAATTCAAGAAAATAGTAGTTCTGCATCGTATGGCAAAATTACGGCGAAGTGGAATACAGAGTCAAAAACAAGAAGCTCTAACGTCGAACATCTTACAGTCAAGAACAACTCGCAGTTTGTTTCAAAAATACACTGAGTACAGAAACGAACAAGACATTGAAATATATAGCACGTAATATCTCCAAAAGCATGCAGCAGGGAAACAAGTTTTGTTTTTTTTTTTTGTAAATTGGCTGAGGCAAAATTGCATTTACCTTGATTACATATGCACCACCATGTTTGCAGTTTCTAAAGAAGTCACAAACCAGCGGTATAACATTAAATAAATTAAGGAAAAAGTTTAAGATTTGCTTTTTTTTTTTAAAAGCAGACAGTTATACAATGACCTACTTACAATATAGGTTTGTTTTGAACCTTCATTTCGTCTTTTGGGATTCTGTGCATGTGACCGAGGCCTATTGTCTCAGCAGTTTGTTTTCGGTAAGCGGCAAATTATAATATTCTCATTTTTGCATAACTCACATATTCCTTCCCTGATATCCCTTTTCTTGCTTCATGTATTGTCTTTCATGTGGTGTCTCTTCCATAATCCAAAACCTTTAAATTTGGGTCGTTTAAATTAGTTTTGCTCCCATTCGTTGTTGGTATACATAAAATTATAATAGCCGCTCCTAGATGTAACCTCAACCTTGTATCTACCTGGTGTTTACCCATCAGTTTTGTCTTAAGTAAGTTTGATTCATTCTTACCTAACAGTTATTTGTCATTACTCACAATGATCTCATCAATGATGTCGACTCCTAATAACAAGTTAATATTACCAGGCTGATCGAACATTCTATATCCTAAGGAATTATAACATGGTTTGGATTAATGTATGTCGTTGACAACTGATCAGTAATTGCAGGCAACCCATCTATTTTCTTGGAAGTGGAAATAGAACTCCTAAAATGGTTAAACTGTAACGACATTCAATCTTTTGCACCCAGCAAAAATACTCAATGAGCTCGGGTCCAATAACGCCCTAATTTTCCTGTTGTTTTTATGATCACGAATAAAGTCTTCTTGTCAAGTTTGTAGATGTGGTTTGTGTACTACCGTCTTGATAGTAATTGTTTTTAACATTGTCTTGAGAGGAAGGTTGAGTTATATGATTATTGTACCTTGAACGTTACTAGCACCAGACAGATTGGGATGTGTTTTGTATTGTTAGCATTTCCAGATAAGTCTTAAGTCTCTTGCTTGTCCATGAACAATCTGAAGCCCTATGGTCGAAATGTAGACAAATGTTGCACACATTTAAAGGTTGCACTTCTTTCACCCTATCATTAATATTTCAGAATTTTTTTTCAGAAAAAGTTTGTGAATTTAATGACAGTGGCTATAGGATCTGTAAAGAATGCTTCTCTTTTAAACGAATGTGGATATCTTTAAATTTATTGCATTGTACAATATTATCATGTTGGGTGAAAGCAATAATTTCTAATATCTGACTTTTACTAGAATTCAACAAAGCGAATGTTTTGATGTCTTTGACTATACTTTTCCATCATGCGTCTGATAATAATGCATAAGTTCACACTGATTATAAAAAGTAATAAGATGTCCTGTTGAACTACCGACTAACGTAAAGCTTTAAGCTCCTTTAAACGTTAAAGTGTTAGGTTAGTCGGTTAACTTTCGCAGTGGATTTCCTGCAAATTTTAGACATGTTTACTTTTGGTAATCGGTCAGATAGTTTGAAAAATCAATGTTAATTTATCCAGGATCGGTTCGTGGTATAAAAAAGGGGGGTTGCACTAGGGTAGGTAGGAAAGAAAGCGCCGAAATTTTTTTTAGGTCTTCTACGAGCACTTATTTTTGGTCGAAAATTGTCGAAATTGTTTTTCGTATTAAAGAACGTTTACATAAAGCGAAAGCCCATTTAATTAAAAAACAAAAAAAAAACGAAAAACAATCAAAACATAGCAGATAATTAATTCTCTGTAGTAGTTTTGTTGTTACCATAGTAAGGCCGAGGAAAGGGTCGTGTGCATTCGAGTGGGATAACACAGCAGCTGTGTTCTCTATGCACTATCGTGGTAGTTTTGCAGACAATTCTAGTGACCATATTATTGTGTATTATTGTTTTATTGTTACTATAAAAATATAAACCGACTAATTAATAAGTTAAAAGAATAATATTCGGCAGCTCAAAATCTTGGGGTTGCGCAAACCTGCAAACATTAGGACGAACAGCCGCTGAGCTAATCTCATTAACCTCCCAATAAGCATGCAACTATAGTTGCTATTAATGTAAAAATGTTGTAGTGGATTAGATGAGGGCGAATGAAACGTATGCTAGTTTAAACATAAGCAGTTACAAATGCGAATATAAAGTCATTGCAATAAGGATTCGTAGAGATAAAACCTGTATAACAATAAAACGCCAATTACATTAATAATTACTCTACATTACAGACATTAAACAAGATACTAAACAAGATACAGACATTAAACAAGATATTAAACAGATATTAAACAATAATCAATCTTGTGATTCACATAAAAAGACACATCGCTCTCTCGCTTCAACAGATGTCCTTTCAATGCACGTTCTGTTTTTACAAATTCATCATTGCGCCAAGAAAAACTTGGTAAAGTGTCCAAAAGGTAATACTTGCAAAACTACCTCTCTCACGAAAAATAGGTGAGAGTACATTGTTCTTACCAAAAGGCACTGCGTGTCCTAAGGTGTTGTTGCGCGAAAATATCATTCGTCCTTCTGAGATAAAGTGGGAACCGTCTTCAGGTAAAAAATTTCTCTAGGAGCTTCCAAATCAGTTATAATGAGTGTTGTCCGAAATCCGAAACGTCAGATTGAAACTAGGTTTGTTAACATATACAAGCTTGGCATGGTGAAAAGATATTCCCTGTGAAGGAACACAACTGGCACTTATCGCTGGCAAAAGCAAAAAAAATAATATTAACATGACTGCAATGTGGTGAAGCAACATTTAGATCCCTGCATTTAAAATCATACATTTAAATCTAATCTTCATGAATACACGTGAATACACTCGTAGAATTGCAAATTTAATTAAATACTTTAATGAATCTAGTTAGTACACTCGTATATGTGAGATGTTCTACAGAGCAGGAGCAGGCGACCAAGCATCGGCATATTTTAAATCCAATTCTGCATGGAAGAAACAAAGTAATACTAATATTTGTCCTACATTGTGAATATAATATTAAGTTTGACAATATTTTTAACTTCAATTATTTTAACATTTATCCAATACAACTTTAAAGCTCTAAGTTCCTAATCTATCTTCCAATCTTTAAAAATTTCACAACAAATTGTTACAGTGGACAGACAGGTCGTCCAATTGGGATCCGCTTATTGAATTTGATTTATCTATTAATAAATAAAATAGGTACATTTACCTACGATCACCAAGTGTTCAAAAACACACCATATTCGATCAATGTAAGATATTCATTATGCAGTGTAAAAAAAAAATCGCACAGCTTGGTAAAAAAGAAATTGCACCGTTTCATAAGAAATACATCCAAAACCATGCAAAAAAGTCACACAGCTTTGCTAGTGTGACCTTAACTTAAAAGTAATTAAAGCCTTAGAAAATGTGTTTGTGTTTATAATTATGTGATAAAAAGTAAATCATTAGTAAGCTAGTTGAATTTTAAAGCAGTGATATGAATTCTTAAGCAATAGTTTGGTCATTCTCCAGATTCAGTTGACTAAAACTAAAACATACAGAGAGGTAACAGATAGAAAACAAACTAATATAACTTTGTGTGAGCAAGGTCGTAGGTAGAGTGTAGTTTGTGTTGTAATGCATTTACGTACCCACGGAATCATGCTTAACCAGCTTCATGCTTAACTTTCTCATTTGTGCATTGTTCCTAACAACACTTGTTTCGTAACATTATATTATCTACAATCGTTCAATAATGACACATTTTGCGCTTCTAAAAGTTGACCTTTTTTGAGAATTATTCTTTAACGCGCGTTGCCATGAACAGCGAGCGATAATATTATACTTAAGGCATGTACTGTTTCCAATCTTGGTTGCGGTTAGTCGTTCCATTATTTCCATTATTCTTGAAAACGGTATGCGAAGAGGGTCACCGAACCAATCAAACATCTCCGATTTTCTCGGTTAATCTGTCAACATTGTGAATCTGTTCTTGAAAATTTGATTGTTTTTGGAGGTTTATTATAGGTACCAAGTACCACATACACAAAAAGTAAACAATTATTTGCTGCAAAGAGAATCTGCTACCCCATTTTCTTTCCCTATTTTATGATTCTATGACAGCTGTTTACCAGTTTTGTTCCGAAAATAACCAGTTTTCAGAAACCATCGTACATCAAATGTCAATCCAATTATTTACCAGACGGTGAACCAGGTTTGGAAGCGGTACATGTCCTAAAATAAAAGTTTCATAACACTGGCGCATGAATCCAAATTTGCAGAGCGCATAGCGAGGCGACGGCATGGATTCATGGCATTATGAAACGCATATCTTAAATTTTTTTGAAAAGAGAGTCATTAATTCGTAGGTAGTCATCAATTTGTCGATCAACCCATCTGCGCACTAGTTTCGGGGTCAACCCCTCATCAGCACAGCTTTGGCTGGTCGACAAATTAATGAACCACTATTCGGCTAATTGAAAGCAGGAAACGTAAAGAGTACCGGTGAGATGTTTGTACAAAGCAGGCGACATCCATCAGCGTGTTTTAGATCAAACACTGCATGGCAGATTCCTCTCGGTTCGAGTAGCAGCTCATATTATTCTGTACCTTTTACATTTTTTTTTTATTGTAATGAGGTAGACAAAAGTGATTAAAACTAAACATAAGTTATTATTTCAAACGTCTAGTAATTTTGGTTCCTGTAATTATATTTCTTACACTTTTTACTGTCATCACGTTACTGTACGATCATTTTTTTGCCATTAGTGTCACTTCTTAGTTTTGTTAATATTAACGTACCTTAACTGTTTGCTTATGTTTCTTTATTGAATTTATGCCTCACACATTTGAATTACTCACTTTCACTTTAGTATCTATCGGATTTTGCTGCATTTGCTCTTGCCATTTATTTACTGAAGGAATTCTTTCGGTTTTGTCTTCCTACTGAGGTCTAGTTTCCGTTGGCCTGGCTGATTTTTATAAAACTTAGTCTTATGTACTACAGAGTGCCTTTTTCTTACTTACTTTGTTAGCTTTGTTTACATGCAACACAAGTTGTGGCACCGCCATTCCGAGTATATTTCTGAGGGCTTGAATGGTGATTATATCATTTTTCCAGGGTTTCTGATTAGTTTTTTTTTTATAACTGGAAGAGAATTAACTGTCTTTGTCTTTGTTAATTTCATTATTTTTATTTTGATTAAATAACAAACCGATCTAATATATATTCGCAGCTTTCGTTTTGGCCGACATGACAGTCCTTGATCCTTGAGTAATGCCTTTGTCCTGGTGTTGGACAAGGATGCATATTTCTTAAAGTGATCTCATTTTGGCGTAAATGCGCGGCACCTCTAATTGGTTTGTTAGTTTAAATCAATAATTAGTTAATTCCTTTTGCTCTTTCTTGACCTGTTTTATATCTTATTTATCGACTAGGTTCAGTCCTGATTTATTTGCTATTTTTGTTAATTTTAACTTCAGTAATTACCTATTTATCTTTAATTCCTTGATCAACTTATTTGCTACATGCGTGACGTCATTGTTAATTCACCGTTCTGATTGAATATGTGACATGTGACACCTTCCTCCCGTCCTTACCATTGACCGGTAATGGTACTAAAATCGATAATTTCGTTTGGGAATTTGGGTTTTTCTTTTTCACCTGAGACAGCCGCGGATCCGAGTTCTACCTTCACCACCCTTCATCCGTCCATTAATTAACTGTTCTCTAGTTTTCTTATTGCTTCTTGTACGGGGTGTTCATTAGAAAACTTCATCTAGCAGGCTATGAAATGTTGACAGAAAAGGTTGACATAATCACAGTAAATGGACTTTTATTTCTCCATCCTTTTCTTTTGACATTTCACAGCCAACTAGATGAAGTTTTATAATGAACACCCCGTAACTTACCTTCAAGGGAACAGTTTATCTGCGTCGGCAGGATTTCAACGGCCAGTGATTAACTCCCACTGGTAAGTTTCACGTTTGCCCTTTGACGCCGCCATTTGCTAAATGGTTTTGGCACGTGTTTTAGCTCAAGTTTTGAAGTCCTTTGGCTATTTCGGTACCGGCTTTACTACCTTCTTTGTTCCTGAGCTGCGATATCCAGGATTTTTTCCTATAGAAAAACCCTCAGCGAGGTAATTATACCTTTATTCTTTTTTAGTTTTTATAATAAATCTGCTTTCTTTCTTTTTTATTAAATATAGTTTGAGGTTTGCTAGTCAAAATTGCTAGATCATATTTAATTTGATTTGTTATTATTGAAGTGTAACTTTACTTGTAATTTTTTTTATTCATTGATTTATTTCATTTTTCTAAATGTATTAATATCTTTCAGTAACTATTACACATTACTAGGAAAGCAAATAACCTGTTTTAATTGTTATAAATTTGATCAGATTTTTTTCCTAGGATTTTTTCCTTTCAAGTTTTTCTTCAAGTCATCCATTGCTAACGGCCACTGCAGGCTACACACAGTTACTGCTTTCAGCTGTGACCTCTAGGAACACTCAATTACGACTGTATGTAGACTGTAGTCTTAAGCACTAACACCACTATAATAGAGCAACTAGTAAACTACCAGGTTGAATTTTTTTTTGTCCTATCTTGTGTATCTGTTAGTTTATATTTTGGCTTGGTGTTGAGTTCCAGATTACACCTTTGGAGGTTTCCGACTTTACTATCAAAGCCAGTGGAGCTAACCTACCCCACTCTGCGAATTATCTGAACTGGGGCACACTTCATTTGGCAGGCCACTAAACAACTCACACCCGTTTACTAAACTTGTTTTGCTTTCACTCTTCGTTTATTTTTTTATAGAGCTTTTTCCTATATTCAGGATTTCATCCTGAAGAAAGGGTGTGGCATTACCTTTGATAATTTGACTTTGACATTTTTATCCTATCTTCTCAACATGTGCTGAAAAGAAATGGGTATAAAAAAATTGAAGATTTCAAAGGTGACTTGATGGCAATAAAAAATGAATGAGATATGAGTTGAAACTCATGTTGATTTTGATTGAATATTACTTAACATTTCCATAAACCGGCACTATGTAACATCTAATTTTACCTATACCATCGAAACAGAGCTAAAATAACTAGAACCTCTCCGTTTTTAAGGTGTGTCTGTCAGTGTCTTAATATCGAGCTGAACGAATCGAATTACATAAAGGATTAGATAGCTCGCTGTCAATAGCAACTACCACCGTCAAACAAATATTAATAGTATATTATGTACTAAGGTTGTGAAGTACCTACATTATTATGACCCGAACGTCAAGTTTAAGCGCGTATAGCTCTGAGGGATCTAAGACGTGAGGGTCATAAGTAGTTCACAACCGCGGTGTATATACGATTCTTTCCACTACTAGATTCAATAAATCTACAACAGAAAATTGCTTAAATTAGTAAGATAGCGCTCCGCACATTTTATTCCTAAGAACAGGCGCGTCTTCAATCCATATGGAGGCTTCGTTACCGTGGCAACCGATAAACACAATCGCCGTATGACGATATCGCGGCGCCTAATGCGTCTGACAACTGACAGCTTTATCTCCCTAGGGAGATAATCGACCAGAATGTTGTCATTATAGACAGCTTATGTTCAATTGTTTTATAAGCAAAACGAGAAAACCTACTTCACGGTCATTATGCTGGCCTTTAACGGTCCGTATTAAAGCTAGTAGTGGAAAAATGTATTATTTGGTAGCATTTGCAGATAAAATGTACATATTATGAGAAGAATTTACTTTTTTGCTCTCGAGTGAAACTTTCCTTCCGAATAAATAAAGCTGTACTTCTTGCTATTACTACATAAACAACTATTATAGATTTCAATGTATTACTACCTAAACATTTGTTCAAACAAATAATAGTATATTATAAACCAAGGTTGTGAAGTACATTATTATGACCCGAAGGTCAAGTTTAAATCCCGAAGCGCGTAGCGCTGAGGGATCTAAGACCTCGGTTGTATATACGATTTTCCCACTACTAGACTCGATAAATCTGCAACACAAAATTGCTGACACAAAAAACAGAGCTAATGCGCCTGACAACTGACAGCTTTATTTATCAGGGAAATAATCGGCAATAACGTTGTCATTATAGACCGCTTATGTTCAATTGTTTTATAAGCAAAACGAGAAAACCCATTTTACAGTCATTCTGCTGGCCTTTAACGGTCCGTATTAAAGCTAGTAGTGGAAAAAACATTAAATGATGCACAAACACATGATGTCTGTTGATGGTAAAAGTAGGAAAGACCCATTTGTTTTATAGCTCTCTTGGACGAACTTCCTGGAAGAACTAAAAAGCCCCTTTTTCCTTTTGTAACTGACTATATTATAACTCACATACGTCTTCATGTGATACGTGACACTTTAAGAATTAACTTTGAGATTTTCCATAAGAGGTTTTTACAACCCTTCCTATCAGCCGCTGAGTGACATGTCTTTTTCTGCTGTATCCTGTTTGTTCGAGCTCCATCTTAACGATTCGTTTATTTCTTTTCACAATAAATGTGATTTGTGTGTCTGTTTTTCGGCTAACAATGCAATGCTTGATATAACCAGTTTAGACGCCCCTCGAGAATTTCTTTATTTAATACATTAAGATCCACCAGCAATCCCTAGCACTTCATACTTTCCTAGAGGACCAGTAAGTGTAGTAAATAGGAATCGCAGCGCATCTTTAAAAATTCATTGTCTTTGGCATACAGCCATTCTTGAGTTTTAATTGTGCTCATGGGTCCGCTATGGCCTAAGGGAATCGATTAACATCATCAGAGTTTTACAGTACTTGTTTGCAGATCCACATTTTTTGACATTTTCAAAACCATATTCTATAACATGCGGTTCATTCACTTTTTTTAAAATGTTATGGGTTTCTTTAGAGCGAGTGTCAAAAGAAAATAATAGTTCAAAAACATTATTTTATTTCAATATAAATTTAAAAAAAATTAGGTGTCCAAGTTGGTAAAACAGTCCAATTAGTATTGAGGGTTTTCTTCACAATTTCCATAGTAGGTGTTCACCACCTTGAACTTTATTCCTTTTCATCTCACCCTTCCTTATTTTCCTAAAATCCTGTCTAAGCCCTAAAAGGGGCCGACTGGAGTTTCAGGTTACTACTCTGGACCGTAAATATATACCGCTATGGCCTGACACAACAAATTTATGCTACTGAGCCACACATTTTTTCTTTAGTGCCAAAATGCAAAGTAAATAGTTAAGCAAATCTTTTCGACAAAGCAATAAAGTTCTAAAAAAACATTTTTTTTCAGAACTTCTAATAAAAATGTGTTAAAAAGCGCTGTCTACTTTGGATAGATACGTAGAAGGGCAGGTATAAGATTTGTGGAACAACGTCTAAGGACATGCAATGCTGTTTGGAAAACGAACTTTACTGTCGCTTGTGCAGATGTCATGCAGATATTATCCGATAGCCACAGGTACTAGAGTACCTATCATTTTCCTGGCGCAATGTTGAGTTCATAGGAACGGAAAAAGATTGAAGACTTAATCCTAGAAATTAGTAGAGGGAGAGTTACGAGTTTCTGTGAGGCAGAAGAGTAATTGTTAGGAGATTGTGTGTTCTAAAAACTGCGTTATATTATTCCGATATGCACACAATATCGTATTAAAGAGTCAACTTTCCAAATACTATGTTTATTTTCCGCTATTCATCCGCTACAACTCGTTCACATTAATATCAACTTTATAGTTGCATAGGTACTTATTCAGGGGTTAATGAGATTAGTATCGACGGTATAAAGTGAGTTACTTGGACCTTAATAGTGAACCGCCTTGAGTGTTTTATCCCCAAATTTGTCTTTTAAAAACCTAGCACAGGTACAGTAAGTAACACCATAAGTAAAAATCCCACCTCCCCACTAGTCTTCACGGTCATACCAACACGAACGTTTTCATATCAAAGAAAGTCCGATGGAAATAGCCAGACTTGGTTAAATTTGCATACCCATAACCCTTTAAAATAACAGGAAATGGCTTGTTAAAATTGTCTTAATGTTTTCTGTTACGGCAAAATGCGCCTCTCCTTACGGCAAAATGCCTCTCTCCAATCTCAACAAAATAAGATGTTGGCTTAGAAACATTGACTTATAACTCTGTTCAGCGAGGGTTAAATATTATGTCATAAATACGTCTGTATCTGATAAAATGTCAGTTGAACAAAATGTCAAGTTATGTTTGTGGACACGTGCAGGTATCAGCTTAGCCTTTTGTGCAATTATTCCAAAATTTTCCCATTTCGGTTATTTTTTCAGAAGGAATATCCGCAGCAGCTTTACCATAGACACTTGCTATGATTCACCCGGCCGCCCGGCCATGGATGTAGATCATAAGATAAGGACAAAATCGGCCCAAGATATTTTGAGTATTTTTGTGTACTTACTTACTATACCTAGTAGTGCTCACAACTTGCGTTGTAAAACTAATAAGCAGAAACACTTGTCGTCGGGTCGCCAAACATATTTTTCCTTTGTTCGTTCGAATGCACCCTTTTCTGCGGAATAGTTCAACACGTGTCCACATGAATTCATTCCTTTGATAAAAAAAAAACTGCTAGGCATTTATTGTATATTCAATTTTTGAAATTTTTCTTAGAATTTAATTAATGATATATTTGATAATAAGACATGCAACATAAATAACTTAAATTAAGTACATAATCTAACTAAGTGTGGGCAATTTTTTTAAGACACTTAACCGCGGTTTTGCTTTTATCTGTGTGCATGCTTGCATCGTTCTTCCATATTTTTTCTTTAGTTGATTCAGTCGAACACCTCGCTAATTTTGTTTAAAGTTTTATTCATTTCCACAGAAGCGGATCTAGCCTTTAGGTGATACCAAGGGAAGATATTTGTGTGGACCAGTAGGTGCTTGTTCAGGAACAGGGGCTTCTTTTCCACAATTGATAGTTCCTTCGGGACGTATGTTGATCGAATTTCTTCCGCCGCTTCGTCGATTCTAAATTCTAACTCCTTGTTTCTCCACTATCTTGGAAATTTTCTCCGGTTTTTCTTCACACAGTGGCTTCTTCTACATGATTCCTTAAAAGCGGTTCTTTCGTTTCTGTCTTTAGTTCTTCAAAAGCTAGACTCGGATTTCTAAATTTTGACGACATTTTGAAATTAAGCGTCAAACTGACTTTAGCTGGTGGTTTTATTATTAATAAAAACTAAAAATACGCCTGTTTTTTTACGATCTTTTTTTAATGAAATGAGGTGAGTAATGTGACGTCATATTGAACTCTCGCTGAACAGAGTATATGTTTTTAAATGATACAATAACTAAACTTAGTTTTTTTTCATTTTTGATATCTTTATACTGCAATTATCATTGCTGTGATTACAATAGTATCATAGTATTTACGTTGCATAGTATGTCAAAATAGTCATTTTCCTAATAAGCAAAGTGATCCTTTCGCACATACACTGTGCACAAAATTAGGATCAGCAATGTTCAGGGCACAGTATAAGGAATAATACATTATATCAGTAACGTCAGTCGGTCGAAAAATTGAAACTCTCCTCCCCTTGCCCCGTCCGCCGTAGGCCGGAGCACCACCAAACCGGTTTTGGCCGGTTTTAGCAATGCTTTGGCAGTGCATCGCAAGTGTTTGTCTCCTTGTAAATATTCGAGAAAATTGCCGGGCGCGGCACGCTTTAGTTTTGGAAATATCAAAAGTGCCGACACGAACTGACGATAATGATATAATTTATTATTCCTTATACTGTGTTCAGGAGCTACGTATAAGTAATATCTTGAATTTATGGTGAAGGACTTTTTTCATGATGTCATTGATGGCCCCGAACATTCCCATTATGTAATACACGTTCAAGTATGTCTAATAAAATTGTTCTTTCTTATAGCTTACGTTTATTTCTTTATCTCTTCTATAACATTTCCCAATTCAGATTTAAAGTTTTCAAAATTTACTTAGATCATTTTTACACATTTTAATTAAAGTGTTATATTTTAACTACACAAAGACCTATGGCCTTAGAATATTTGTTTCAAATTTTGTAATCATCATATGCATTGTTCAAGTAGATTCTTACATGTCTTATGTATATACTTTTGTGGACTGAGCTGATGCCTTGTTTTTGTCTGTTAAATGACGTAACAAATTATCTTTGCAATTGATGCCTTTTAAATGAAACATTTCCCGAAGCGGAAGCTTGTCCGGCTCCAGATTTTTTTAAAATTATTCAAAATAGCCAAATTACTTCAAAAATGGTTATAAGACATTGAAATTATTTATCTTTAAATCTACTAATCTAAATATTGAATATTGTATTAAAACATAATTCAAATATTATAATACCTACGTCTCGAGATATAAAGTTGACTCCTGTTGCATTAGAGCAATTGTCCCAATAAAGCCATTATGTATTATGTTTCCAAGGACCCTTTCTGAAATGCAGGAAAGGTTTTTAAGTCAGTTGTTTTGTCGGAAATTTAAAATATGTTAATATAGAACTGCCTTAGCCGCTAGAACTTAATATAGAATTGCCTAAATAACTTGCGCTACATTGACAGGTATTGCCGCGACAATTAGGCAATTCACCAACTTGTACTTACACGAGAACTGTATTGAAAAACTTGCACAAAATGGACGGTGAAAGTGCGTTTATTTTACTTCATTTCTTGAAAATAAAAAAAAAAGAAAATTAAATGAATTTGGATGAGACCATACCTCGGCAAGCGAGATTACAGTTTACCGCTGTGCAGAGAATTAGATCATGCTTTGTTTAAAAATTTTACCAGAATGTCCCGAAGCGATTTTGAATTTCTTGTCAATAAAGTGAGCCCCATGGTTACAAAACAAATCACTAAACTCTACCCAGAAACGAAACACCGACAACAAATTTACCCCAACAGACCGAAAATGGGGCTATAATTTATAAAAAGAGATAAACAATTATGTGCGAAAACAATAGAACTACGAATTGCTCGGTATTTTCTACTCGACGATCATACAGTAACACATGATAATCACATAAGAAATATATCTCAATATGGATCAATATGGACCAACATGGAGCAATATTGTCGAAATAATTGCCGTATATTGATAGACATTGCTCGACTGTCGCCCGACGATGCCGAACGATTCGTGTTGAGCAATTAATTGCTTTAAAAGTTGCCTGTATAAAAGCACCTTCAGGGGGACCTTCAGAAGAAACGATTAATGAATGGAACCCAGGTCAGCTGAGATGACGCCACGACGTGCGCCAGTTATCTGCATCAAACGCAGTGAGAACAACAAGCATGAATTCACAACGCAATGGTTACGCAGTGTTGACAAGCTTGTACAAAAAATTCCCATTACAGGTAAGGCATGAAGAAAAGTATGGGAAAACAAAACATGCTCTGTCATTTATTGATATGCCGGTTTAAAATGTAGCATAAATCCAGCCTTTCATATCCTTGATGTTAAAGAATAAACCGCATTCAATTTTTGTTTTTGTCTAGTTATCTCAGGATTTCCCATGAGTTGGCAGCACTAGTGGCACATATAAAACATTGTATGGGAATATACCATCAAAAACGAGTTATTTCTGTCTGACCACTTTCAAAAACCGAGGTTGGTTCGAATAGAGTTCAAGTTATTTTAATTATTAAGTTTTGTATCTCAAACCGGCACAAGCCAATGGCGCCCATAATGTATATTAATATGTATGTTGGCTGCTATTGGCTGTAATAAATTGATGTACTTCTAAAATGACTTATAGTAGACCATAGACAAATTAGTTTTATGTTATTTTTAAGAATGCATTGCATAGAGACAAAAAAAATGTGCTCTTTATTGACCAAAACTTGTACCTAAATGGACATGAAAGCCGTCTAGCTACAATAAAATGAAATAAGACGACCCAAAAGTGCTCCGTTTACTTTTTGAAACTGTCGAAACCTTGAAGTCGTCCCACATGGTCATTCGCCGCGCCGTCAGGAAATTCAATGTGCGATTCTTGTCCTCTGCAGAGAGAGCAGTACACTGAAGCCTGAAATCAGTGTACCTATAGGGTGTGACTTCGCAAAATTTGTATTAAACATGATGTTTATTTCTCATTAGTAAATTGTTACAATACGTGGTCAAAAGCCACGAGGTTAAAGATTGATCTTATTTTTTTCGAATCCTTTCGCGATAAACGACATATTATTTTTACTAAGGCTCCAGCCCAATATTCCATTTTTCTGCACCAGTTTGAGTGCCATAGTATTTTAGTTTCTTGTGACTTTCCCCTGTTTGTGCAGCACCGGACGCCTGAAGGCGGTCAAGATGATATATAGAATTAATTTATGATGAGTTTTTTGATGGGCTCGAATATAAGAGGTTTCCTTTTTTAAGGCTTTAGGGCTGGTAAAGTTTCTGTTGTTTTTGATAGTACGTGTTACAATTCAATTTATAACTTGAAGAAATTAACTTTCCTGTGTAATCATTACTAAGTGGTCATAATTTCTTTGTTTACTAAATTAACTTTACCAAGGGGAAAAAAAAACTCTTATTTTCAACAATTAAAATAAAATTCAATATTTTTTTGTAAAATTCAGAGGTTGAAAAGTCCAAAGAGTGAAACTTCGAAAAATATTTATAGGGCAATAAACTTAACAAATTCTGAAAGCCTAATAAAAATATTAAGTTTGGCTTTTCTTTCAATTTTTTTATCACCCTTATTTCCGAAAATTTTCAATTTTTTGTTTCTGGAAAACGCCCAAGTTCTAAATTAAAGTGTTCATATCTAAACAACCTTTTACTTTGGACTTTTTTTTCACAACAATAAAAAAGTTTATTTTAGTCTGGACCATCATAATTTGGAAACTGCTCTCTTTTTGTCTCTAAGCTCCTATTTTTTTTACCCTTATTAAAAGTATTCATGTACACAACGCCATAAAAAATGTAAGCCATGTCTTTATTTATCAACTTAAAGAGGCTGTTTATTATTAACTTTATCAAGATTTTTTAAAATGTGAAAAACTCGTATTTTAAATTAACACACTCTATTCTAAAATTTTCAGTTTTTTTTTTGCAAAATTCATAGGTCGAAAGTCCAAAAATTTCAATTTCGAAACAAATTTATAGGACAATAAACTTAACAAATTTTGAAAGCATATTAAAAGTAATAAGTTTAACTTTTTGTTTCAATTTTTTTTTATCAACCTTATTTCCAAAGATTTTGAATTTTTTTGTTTCTGAAAAAACGCCCAAGTTCTAAATTGAAGTGTTCATATCTAACAACCTTTCACATTACAATTTTTTCACAATAATAAAAAAGTCGGATTTGAAAATGATTTTTAAAAGTTTTCTAAGTGGTCATATTTCCTTTATTAACTTTATGAAGAGGAAAAAATCTCTTATTATCAAATATTTCATATCTAAACAACCTTTTACTTTAGGAATTTTCGCAATAATAAAAAGGTCCTATTTTAGATTATTATGATGGCTCAAACCATCATAATTTCTAAACTAAAAAGACAGATAAATTTTTTTTTTTTTTAATTTTCTTTTGAAATTTCTTAGAAGGTTCTCCATTCTTTCTGTTTCTAACGTCCTATTTTTTTACCCTCCTTAAAAGTATTCGGTGCACACAACACCATAAAAAATTTAAGATATGTAAAAACTGTCCTTACTTAACTATCCACTTAAAGAGGCTATTTATGCTTTATCAAGATTTTTTTCAAATGAGAAAAATTCTTATTTTAAACAAACTCCACATTCTAAATTTTTTTTTTGGTCTCTTTTTCTGACCTGAAACTTTTTAAACTGCAATCAAAACCTAATAAATGGAAGCCGAATGCAAAGCGGTCTCGCGAGCTTAAAGCGAAATAAGCCGGTCCAAAAGTATTTCACTGCCGGGATTTACGAACGGGCGAAAGGAAGTCGAATGCCGTCTCGCTGGCATAAAATTAAATAAGTCGACCCAGTCCGGCTTTACAAATTCAGCGAATGCGATGCGGTACTTAGTTAGATGATGGTTATGTTGCGGTGGTGGTTTTGTTGTAGTTGTGGTGGTTTTGTTGTGGGGTTTTTGTAGTGGTGGCGGTTTTGTTGTGGTGGTGGTTTTGTTATGGTGGGGTAATTGATGGGTATGTGGAGATGACGGAGGAGGAGGCTATTGCTCTCATATGTTTTTTTGGAGGAGGAGTTTGCTCTCATAGATTTTCGGAGGAGGCTATTGCTCTCATGGGTTTTTGGAGGAGGAGGCTATTGCTCTCATAGGTTTTTTCGGCGGAGGAGTTTCAAATGAGGAGTTTGCTCTCCTATTCCCTCTACTTCGATTTAACCTAAGAACTCTCCTATCGTTCGAATTATGCTCATACCATTTTCGAATTAATTAGGCATAAAAATGCAAGTATTGCAAATTTAAAAATAACACACATCCTAATTGCAAAACAGAAAAGTAATGTTTGAACTACCAAGTATTACTCCCGTATTCCCAGTCGTCTCAGTGCTTAACCTAAATTCCATATTTTATCCTTACTTCCTAAAATCCCACTTACGCCCTCAATTCTGCATTGTACAGGACATTAAAACGCTCGAGGCAAAAGCAATGCACTCTTAAGCTTGAATAGGGATAAATGGATGTAAAGATAAGTAGAGTTTAATTCGGCCCTCTAGTCCCTTTTCAGGTTTTATGAAAAATCTTCCAAACAGATAAAAGTGGAGAATAATAGAAGGACATTGCCCTTAAGGTGTGACGCAAAGATATTTTTAAACTATCCTCGTTATATTGCCAATTCCCACTGGAAAGTGTTTGAGCTTTACGTTTCATGAAGGCTTTCGCTTTATTATTTGTTTACTGAAGAAATCTCGGCTAATTAACCGAGACCAAACTTTGGCTCCTTCACCTAACCACTTTCCCAGAGGTTCGCGTATTCAGAACTACTTTGATCCGGCACCAAACAAAAAGTACGTTGATGCAATTAACTATATCCAGAGACCTTTCCTGCATCCACGACGGTGTACATAGTTAATTAGACAAACTTTGTTGGTGCTGGTCGCCTAATTGTGTTCCTAAGGTAACAGGATTAACTCTAGTTTGAGAGAGAAATAAAGCGAAAATTGGAATTCTCTAGAGCCTAAATAAACTCGCAAAAGAACGGATTAAAAGAACCGTAGCGGAGGTTGTGGAGAGTTCAAACGTAGCCCTAATGCGGCCGGTAAACGTTTTAGTAGGCTGCGGAGTATTTCTCTTTGATCTTTTGAGGGCATGTGGACGAAGCCAAAATCCAGTGTTTTAAAAATGGACCATTTGGTGGGAAAGCTTCGGTCATAAATTAACCAATAACGTATAGAAAAATACAATTTTTGTGGACAAAGAAGTAATTGTATGCTAAATTTTCCTGCAACATTGTTGAGTAAATGTTCAATTTTATTGGAAATTAACCACAAAACAATTTATTTTTATCTGCCGCGTTTTGTACAGAAACTGCTGGTTGTTCCATGCCAAACAAAGGTAATAAATGCCAAATTGCATGCCGGTCAGACGGACTACGCCAAATAACCTAATTGCAATTTGTTTTAGTCAGAACCAATTAAATTAATGTTTGGCGTTCGGAGCTGTAAAATACTGCTCGAAGTATGGCAAAACACGCAAACTGGTTTGATAATGTGCCCCAGGAAGCCCGAAAGGGCCATTACGGAGATTTGAAGATTAGGGCAATTTAACTGGGTGTTTGGAGTCAGTTTCCAATCCAGAGTAACTAAAAAACCTACTCGCTTTTAACAGATGGATAGTACATGTCGTTCTTTGATATGAGCCCTCAGAACTTGATGCATATGACTATTACACTAGTGGTGGAATAATCTACGGTAACTCGTCAATGTACGTCGAAAGCGATTTGTTTAGTCTCGAGTTAAAGCATAGTGTACTCGTATAAGAAAATCGTTTCAAAATTAATTCAGAAAAGGCATATTGAATCACTTCTCAAGCTAACTAATTATCCGTTCAGTTCATAAAAATAGATTTCCATTCAATTCCCGACGGATGCTCGAAACGACCATCTGCAATCTAAGTTCCTAATCCGTTTCACTATTTTATTAATCCGATTGGGAGACGTGTATTTGTGCCCGTGCATACGGGACGAACAAATTTCGAAACTTTTGCGGTATCCCAAACGAAATTCGGGGCCGATTTGTCATTTAAATAGATGAGTTTGTAATCCCGGGGTTTATTGAATATGTACATAACTCTGAGTTACGTTTATGGGTCGTTTTTTGGTCGGCAAATCGTTGAGAAGTAGAAGCGATTCCAGTAAAAGTTTTTGTAATCACTTTACTAAAACTTTTGTGACTAACAACACCCGTCGTGTTTGGGGATTGTTTATATGTTTATTTTCAACCACATATGTAATCTTGTGTGTGTGAAAAAGTGTCTCATTACTGGTCTAGGACTCGAAGTAATTCCATTACTGGTCTAGGACAGGTGGTAGTTACTTCCCGTTCTAGACCAGTAATGCACATGCAAACACAGCGCAGAAACTTCAGGGAATTACAGAAACCCTGATTGTTGGTTTTGCTCTATACCATAGCAACCAACAAAATTCCGTCTCCTGAGTGAAAACTTGAGCCAGAATATTAAATAAATAAATAATATTCAAGAAAATTTTTTGATGTTATTCAGAAAGTGTGGTTGAAAATAAAATATTATACATATACTAGCTGGGAATCTTCATTACTGTCTCGAGATTATATTTACCTCGACGCTACGCGTCTCGATATATAACATACATAACATATATCTCTGGACAGTAATGAAAGACTTCCCACCTCGTATTGTAATATATTATTGTCTTTTAATAGATTTTTATCTGTAATTCTGTTTGTAAAAGGTGATTACTTAATGAGAAACTTAATTCGAATGAAATTAGCCCCCAAACTGATTTTTCAAAAAAATCGATTCTAAAAGTGCCTTATAAATCGACCGTAAAAGATTGCTGGGAAAGGAAAAAGGAAATTAAGAAGAGCAAGAAATAGTTAAATTAACTTCAAGTGGAAAATTGAAAAAAATACGTAATACCAATTTGACTTGAATTATTTTTGGATTTTTTTTTGTTTTTGATCGGAGTGGAACGATTTTAATTCCCCGATAACGTAACAAACTTAATTCGAATAAAATTAGCCTCAAAAATGATGTTTTTAAAAATGGGAAAAATCTCGATACTAAAATCGCCTTATAAATCGACCACTGATGGGACAGTAGAGGGTTTGTGAAAGAGCCTCCTCCTCCCAATCTCACTCCTCCGAAAACGTATGAGAGAGTAAATTCTTCCGAAAACCTATGAGAGCGTACACTCTTCCTCCGACAGCTTCACATACCCATCCATTGCCCCACCACCATTACCACCTCCACCAATACTGCAGTATTCTTATATGAGCATTCAAGCAAGACTAGTTTGATTTACAAAGTATAAGTAGAAGTATAAGTGAATTAGTACAGTTGACACCAATAGTTGAAGAAGATGAACCCATCGAACCCCCAACTTTCACGAGACAACAAACACGAGAATTGAGAAAAAAATCGTAATACCCTCATTTTGGACATTTTATGAAAACATTTCGGAAATTTGTTTGCTGTTTTTAATCGGAATGGCACGCTTGCAATCCGCTAAGAACGTAACAAACTCAATTCGAATGAATTTAACCTCTAAAGAGGTTTTTTAAAAATGATTAAAAATCGCGATAATAAAAGTGCTTAAAAATCGACATCCGAAGGGGTTTATATCCGAAAATATTGCACCTACGGAACTTCCGACGGTGGGAGGTGAAAGAGGTCATCGAGAAGAGGAAAGAGCAGATGAATTCACTCCGATCGGTTGAGGCGTTCTCAAGCTACAGGCGGCCAAAGTTGAGAATTGAGAAAAAAGTCGTAAAACCCCCAATTTGGACATTTTACGAAAAAATTTCGGATTTTTTTTTTTGGTGTTTTTGATCGGAATTACACGCTTGTAATCCCCTAAGAACGTAAAAAACTCAATCGAATGAATTTAACCTCTAAAGAGGTTTTTGAAAAATGGTCACAAATCGCAATTCTAAAAGTGTTAAAAATCGAACTCCGGGGGGCGATTTTCGAAAATATTGCACCTACGGAACTTCCGATGGTGGGAGGTGAAAGAGGAAAATATAGTTGGATTCATTCCGATCGGTCAAGGCGTTCTCAAGTTACAGGCGGTCAAATTTGAGAATTGAGAAAAAATTCGTAATACCCCTTTTTGGACATTTTCCAAAAAATTTCGGAAAATTTTTTATATGGTTTTTTGATCGGAAATGCACCCTTGTAATCCCCTAAGAACGTAACAAACTCAATTCGGTTGAATTTAACCTCTAAAGAGGTTTTTTAAAAATGGTCACAAGTCGCGATTCTAAAAGTGCTTAAAATCGAACTCCGAAGAGGCGATCTCCGAAAATATTGCACCTACAAAACTTCTGATGGTGGGAGGTGAAAGAGGAAATCAAGAAGAGGAAAATTTAGTTGGATTCATTCCGATCGGTCGAAGGCGTTCTCAAGTTACAGGCGGTCAAAGTTGAGAATTGAGAAAAAAGTCGTAAAACCCCCACTTTGGACATTTTACGAAAAAATTTCGGAAATTTTTTTTTGCTGTTTTTGATCGGAATGGCGCGTTTGTAATCCCTTAAGAACGTAAAAAACTCAGTTCGAATAAATTTAACCTCTAACGAGGTTTTTGAAAAATGGTCAAAAATCGCGATTCTAAAACTGCTAAAAATCGAACTCCGAGGGGCGATTTCCGAAAATATTGTACCTACGGAACTTCCGATGGTGGGAGGTGAAAGAGGAAAATATAGTTGGATTCATTCCTATCGGTCGAGGCGTTCTCAAGTTACAGGCGGTCAAAGTTGAGAATTGAGAAAAAAGTCCCAATTTGGACATTTTACGAAAAAATTTCGGAATTATTTTTTTTGCTGGTTTTGATCGAAATGGCTCGCTTGTAATCCCCTAAGAACGTAAAAAACTCAATCGATTGAATTTAACCTCTAAAGAGGTTTTTGAAAAATGGTCAAAAATCGCAATTCTAAAAGTGCTAAAAATCGAACCCCGAGGGGCGATTTCGAAAATATTGCACTTACGGAACTTCCGATGGTGGGAGGTGAAAGAGGAAAATATAGTTGGATTCATTCCGATCGGTCGAGGCGTTCTCAAGTTACAGGCGGTCAAATTTGAGAATTGAGAAAAAATTCGTAATACCCCTTTTTGGACATTTTCCAAAAAATTTCGGAAAAGTTTTTATATGGTTTTTTGATCGGAAAGGCACCCTTGTAATCCCCTAAGAACGTAACAAACTCAATTCGGTTGAATTTAACCTCTAAAGAGGTTTTTTAAAAATGGTCACAAGTCGCGATTCTAAAAGTGCTTAAAATCGAACTCCGAAGGGGCGATCTCCGAAAATATTGCACCTACAAAACTTCTGATGGTGGGAAGTGAAAGAGGAAATCAAGAAGAAAAAAATTTAGTTGGATTCATTCCGATCGGTCGAAGGCGTTCTCAAGTTCCAGGCGGTAAAAGTTGAGAATTGAGAAAAAAGTCGTAAAACCCCCACTTTGGACATTTCACGAAAAAACTCAATTCGAATAAATTTAACCTCTGAAGAGGTTTTTGAAAAATGGTCAAAAATCGCGATTCTAAAATTGCTAAAAATCGAACTCCGAGGGGCGATTTTCGAAAATATTGTACCTCTTCATTGTCTTCTTCAAGTTACAGGCGGTTAAAGTTGAGAATTGAGAAAAAAGTCGTAAAACCCCCACTTTGGACATTTTACGAAAAAAATTCGGAAATTTTTTTTGCTGTTTTTGATCGGAATGGAATGATTTTAATTCTCTGATAACGTAACAAACTTAATTCTAATGAAATTAGCCCCAAAAGTGATATTTTTAAAAATGGGAACGATCTCCATTCTAAAATCGCCTTATAAATCGACCACTGATGGGGTCTATCAGTAGATGATTTGTGAGAGAGCCTCCTCCTTCCAATCTCACTCTTTCGAAAACGTATGAGAGAGTAAACTCCTCCGAGAACCTATGAGAGCGTACACTCCTCCTCCGACAGCTTCACATACCCATCCATTGCCCCACCACCATTACCACCTCCACCAATACTGTGTTATACTTATATGAGCATTCAAGCAAGACTAGTTTAATTTACAAAGTATAAGCAAAGGGATATTATTAAAATTAGTATGAGAATTAGTACAGTTGACACCAATAGTTGAAGAAGATGAACTCATAGATGAACTCACTCAATGTATGGAGTTGGGGGTTCCAACCATGAATTGAGTTAGAAAGTTCCATCCACTAACTGAATTAGATTTGGACTTACCAACTAATGAGTTAATTGATTTGAGAGTTTTTTGTCTACAACTGATCCAAGTGTAGACTTACCAAGGCCAAATCATTATATCAATTTGATCACTGCCGATATTAGCATCTTTTCCTCTCCACCTTCTCCAAGTGAAGAAGACAGAAAGGAGTTTGAAATGGAATATGCAACTAAAGAACAACAAAATGAAGAAATTGTGACATGTATTATTTGCTTTGGAGAAGTGAATGGAGTCTGTCACCCAAATAGTTGTTGTTATAGTCCGAGTTAGGTATTACTAATTATTAAAGATACACAAACGCATGAATTATTAGCAATAAAAATGTATTGAATATCTTTTATAAGAACATATTTCATCAAATGCTTTCAGGAGACCGCATGTCGTCTGTCAGTGTCTGTCTTCACAGTTGACTTTGTTGTGTCATTCATATTCATATACTTTCCAAAATACTGCACCCAGACACCGACTAAGCTACAACAGTTGGAATCATAAATTTTGTTTGCAATGTATTATAAGATGGTCAGATAAGTGCTGTTTGTCATCGTTGAAGTCAAAAAATGTCCATATTGTCGCCAGAGTTATTGTTATTTGATTGAAACTATAAAAGATGTAATAAGGCATAATATTTTTACAATGAGAAAAAATAAATAACTTTAAGTAGTTCTATATAGTTTGAAGAAATAGTGAAATAAAACATTACAATGGTTTTGACTCAGTATATTTCTAAAACCCAACACAAATTGCTCTCAACTACTAAAATTATTAAAAAATAACCCATCAATTGCCTTTCGTACAACTCTTAACTATTAAAATTTATTTCTACATAATATTAAATTTCTGAATTAAGTGATGAATGAATTGACCAACTATTTAAAAATAAGCAATTATTAATACATAAAAAGAAATTAAACTTCTGGGTGAACGGATCCATCAGTGTCTATGGGCATAATTTCAGATGTGATACAGAATAGGCAGGCCTGAGATGGTATTACAAAGTACAAGGGTGCATAACACCTAGCACGTTTTAAGTCCATACTATTATATTCTAGGACCCGTTTGTAATAGAAATTAGCAAATTTAAAGGCCCCACCATATAATCCAATGGAGTGGTTTTCATTGCACGTGAAGCATAGGGCATGCTTTATACAAACTTGTTGTTTGTACCACAATTTGCATTTCAACATGTCTATAAGTAAATGATTATGATGATGAACGGAGGAGGAGTGTACGCTCTCATAAGTTTTCGGAGGAGGAGGCTCTCTCACAAACCCTCTACTGCTACCTTCGAGAATATTTCACCTATAAGCCATTCACTTATTATTGTCGTCAAGTAGGCGTTGGAAATTTGACTTTGACATCTTCTCAACATGTGCTAAAAGGAGATGGGTACAAAAAAATTAAGGTTTCAAAGGTAACTAGATGACAACAATAAGTGAATGGGTAATACGAAACATCACTTGGTGGGAGGGGAAAAACGACATGAAGAAGAGTACAAAACAGTTGTATTCATTTCACTCGTTCTAAACTTACATGCGGTCAAAGCTGAAGATTGAGAAAAAAGTCAGCTTACAGAATCAATCCCTTACAAATTCAGGCAAAGTCGTATCAAAACAATGAGAAAGTAAATAATTGTAATTAAAAACTTCAAACTTAAGAGAGTCGCTCGAAATAAGAGATTTTCAAATTTTGGTCTAAATTTGGAATGTTTTGTGAACGAAGAAATTAATTGTTTAAACCAAAAACTGTCGAAAATGCTTGTCTTTAGAAAAACAAAATTTAAAAAAAATGGCAAAAAAAACTCGATTCCAAACGTGACTTCGTCCCCTCTCTAGGAGGTGAATGGGTATATCGAGAAGAACAAAAACAGTTGGATTCATCCAATCGGTACACTCGTTGTAAAGTTGCAGGTGATCCAAATTGAAAAATTGGGAAAAAAGTCGTAATAACTTTGAAAACAATTTTTGCATTTTGTTTTTGTTTTTGATCGAAATGTACGAGTTCTAACGTGAACCTCCCCTGATGACGTAACAATTTTAATTCGAAGGAAGTTGGCTGGAGGGGAAAAAGAACATCAAGAAGAGCAAAAACAATCTGATTTACTCCAATCGGTCTAACTTAATCTAAATTTCTAAAATTGAGAAAAAAGACGTAACACCCCCCTCTCCCTTTAGTCAATTTTAGAATTTTTGTTTTGTTCTCTTTGATCGGAATGGAACGATATTAAACCCCTGACTTGTGGCTGTAATAAAACTTAGTTTTGGTAGCACACCGACTGCGCTATGTGCATCATAACTTCTTTATGTCCATTTTCCCTTCCTAAGTCATAAACAAACCAAAACGAAGTTTATATACTAGTAAAACCGTTCACCTCGATCCTTCCGAGCTTCGTGGTTTTTGGTCTCCACGTAGGGCACTCACGTTAACTAAATCCCAGCAATCTAGATACAACTTTGAACGTAATCAGCGAGCGTAATCTTTTCCACGCCCCTCGAAAACCTCAATTTCGCCCTCCCTGGGGTACGTTTTTCGCGATGTACCAGCCCTTTGCGTGCGTTCCGGCTATCAATATTAACAGATTGCTTGACCGAGACATGCTAAATAATACAGTACGTATGTAGGCGGTCCGAATGCAAAAAAAAAGTAAGTCGAGTTTGTTTAAAGGTAATCCAATTAGGTAAGCGAAGGTCTACTTTGAATTGCAAAGGGGTTCGCTGAATAATTTACGACACGAAAGATTAAGAAAAAAGTTGGATAGACCGTAGAGGGTCGGGGTTGAATTAGCCTAGAAACATGATGGTTCAATTTATTTTCCCCTTGTTATTGTAGCGGGGTTTGTTGTGTGTAAAAAAAAGCGTTTTTATATCGAGGAGTTATGGATGTGTAAACAGTCTCTTTGTAACTAAAGGTACAATAACAAGGTTGCTCTGAGACGATGCTGTTATATCTGGCTACACTTAAGTTCCTTCCACAGCATTAAAATCTACGACCCTGATTTACCTTTTAATTCGGGGGGTAAAGGAGATTCGCATCCACCGGGCGGAAATAACAAGATTTTAAAAACAAACTGTCTGCCTTGCAATTTCCTTACCTCCATTACATTATCTTTGCGCATTATTTCCTGTCATTATCCCCGAAATGGCTGGTCATGTTGCAGACAAATGGCGCGGCGACATTTCTGAAACAAAAGGGCCCCGTTAGTGCGAATGGTACCTTTACATCAGGGCTTATTACTGAATAGGGAAATTACGTAAACTAGATTGTCGAGTTTAATTAAACTCTGCTGCAATTTAAAGGAATTAAGCTTGTTTTGAATATACATGATTAAGCTGTATATAAACCGCGTTATAGTTTAGGCAAGTTTTATTGCGTTCAGTATAGCAATTGCATTGCATTGCATTGCATTGCAAACAATGCAATTTTTATTCTATGTTATCAATTTGTCGCTTAGAGTTAACTTACTTGTTGACCCTGGTAGCAGTGTATGCCCATCTTCATGCCCATCTGCATCAGGGTCAAAATATTTGATCATAGCTGTAGAATGCTACGATGTTATTATGTTTTGTTTACACTATATAATAAAACAGACTATATTTTTTGGTAACTATTAACTTTACTCGCGTATCGCCAGGCAGGTACTGCTGCTCTGACCAGTACTAAACTTATTTCAATACACTACAAAAGCCAATCTAGAAATTGAATATCACAGACTTTTTGGTTATTTAGGGATCATTTTCAGTTCCAAAGTAATTAATTTTGGCAAAAACAATAAAGTATCCAAGTCAAGTATGCAATGGAATGCTAAATTTTATGGCATTTTAAGTTTGATATGTTGCAAAGCAGTCGTTTCACATATATGGTATACAGTGTGTCCCAAATTGGTCTTCCATGTATTGGGATCTCGGAAACTACAGGAGCTACAAAGTCGGTTAAATGGGGAAAGTTCTAGACAATTATATTAGTAATGGGGTGCAAACAAAAACGGAGTGGCTGTAATCAATCTGGTTTTTGAGAAATTTTGGAAAAACCAAAATGGTGTCTTTTTAAAAAACTGTTGTGAATCCTTTATTTTAAAAGATAATCGAAATTTGTGAAAACATTTCTGAAGTAGCTTTTTGAGTGGAATACACGTAAAGGTAAAATTTCGATACAACGTTTCGGTTTTCTGGAACCATCATCGACTTCTGTTTTTCTTATGACGGCCATATTGGATTTTACACGTCTTTACAGGGGACAAGAAATGCGTTTCAATAATGTATAACAACTCTAGCAAGATATTACAGTATTTTAAAAAATCAAGAAAAATATTGTTTTTACTAGTAGGCCATGGTTTGAACTGACAGTAATATGTGGTTATTCATATCAAGAATGCTTAAAAACAATATCACAATGGCTGTAGAGGTCACAGAGCAATATTTGTTGAACGCAGGGTTCTTAAAAATTAAATTGAAACAGCTAGAAATTACTTAAAGTAAAGGAAATTTTGACATGCGGGTATTTCATTTCCGAGCCATTCCGCGGATTGTACAGCCACACCAAATCACCATCCTGGAAGCCGCGGGAGTTAGCTAGTAAGTCATATCTTGTTTTGGCTCGATCACTGGAGATCCGCAGTTTATTCCTGACTTGTTCATGAACATTGTTAAGCCTCTCCTTGAGCTCCTCCACAAAATTCTCTGAGTTGAGCGACTCTGTTTCTGGTGTTCCATACATCAAATCCGCAGGAAGTGTCGTCAGTCTTTGCAGAGAGGATGGGTCCAATATCTGGATCATTTATTTGTTCTTCTCGAAGCGTCTGTGTGGTCCAGCCATCGTTTATTTCTACCGACGTTCTCCTTACAGAAGGAAGTCCCTCACGCTGCTCAGTTCTTTGACAATGCCGACAATCTTCTTTACAAGGCCGTCTAGACAATGCATCGGCATTTCCGTGAGACCTTCCTGGTTGATGTTCAATTTGGAAATCGTACTGCTGCAGGTGCTCTATCCATCTGGCTATTTGACCTTCAGAGTTTTTCATCTGTAATAACCATTTCAAGGCTCCATGGTCAGTTCTAATCAGGAACCTTTTTTCATATAAGTAGCGATGGTAATGTTCGACTGCTTTAACGATGGCCAACAGCTCCTTTCTAGTGACGCAATAGTTTCTTTCTGGCTTACTTAAAGTCTTACTGTAGTACTCAATGACCTTCTCTTGCCCGTTTTGTCTTTGAGAGAGTACTGCACCTAGACCACAGTTACTTGCATCCGTGTCCAAAATAAAGAGGCCGTCCTTTATAGGGTAAGCCAAGATCGGACTAGAACAGAGGGCAGCTTTAAGCCTTGCAAACGCCTGACTGCAATCGTGGTTCCACAAGAACGGTGTTTTGTTTTCCGTTAATTTGTGCAGCGGTTTTGCGATGTCGGCAAATCCCTCTACAAATCTCCTGTAGTACATAGTCCCAAAAAGCTCCTTACTTCGTGTTTGTCTCGGGGAACTGGCCAATCTTTAATGGCAGATATTTTACTTTGGCTAGTCTTAATGCCTTGTTCTGAGATAGTATGCCCCAAGTAATCGACTTGCTTTTGGAATAGGCTGCATTTCTTGTAGTTTAACTTCAGGTGAGCATTCCGTAACTTTTTGAAGATTTCTCTTAAATTCTTCAAATGCTCGTCGAAATCACGTCCCATGGCAATTATGTCATCTAAGTATACCAGGCAAGTTTTCCAAGTCAGCCCCCTCAAGACAAGTTCCATTAGTCGCTCGAAAGTTGATGGAGCATTGCACAATCCAAAAGGCATAACAGTGAACTGGTATTGCCCCGAGCCAGTAGAAAATGCTTCGGGAGCAATCTTTACTTGCCAGTACCCACTTTTTAAATCTAGAGTGGAAAACCACTTTGATCCCGATAAAGTTGCTAAGGTGTCGTCTATACGTGGCAATGAGTAGCTGTCTTTCTTGGTCACATCATTAAGGTTCCTGTAGTCAACACAGAAGCGCGTTGAACCATATTTCTTCTTAACAAGAACTACAGGCGACGACCATTTCATTCAGCAAACTGTTAACTTGCCTGTTGTTTAGCCAGAGGGACCCTTGGTGGGTGTTTTCGTATTGGCTGGGCATCTCCTGTGTTGATCTTATGGACAACTAAATCAGTTTGACTGTCGTTGATCTTGAAGTTGAACATATCAGATTCATCCATGGCAAATTTTATGGCAGATTGAAGTTATTCGCTGGACAGATGACCTCAATGTTGTTTGAAAGCATCAATAACTTCTGGGGAAGCTTGGTTAGAAGATTTAATTTTGGATGTCTCTGCTTCGACACAATTGCATACCCATTGTACAGGCTCATAATTGGCAAGAACTGTCTCTTCTTTGAGCTTGATAGTCCTTTCTCCAATATTGGCAACTCGTACTGGCATAGTCTTCTTCGTGTCGGTCAAAGTTCGGGCTACCATAATTTCAGTCGTCAAATCCAGGTTAGGTTCTATAAGTCCAATGGACCACCCATGATCATTTTCAGAAGTCACTGTGATAATTTGTTCTGAATTTGGAGGAATTTTCACATCTTCCACCACCAGTAGACCGATACTAGTTTCCACATTTCCATTGGTTAATGCAAATTCCTCATCTCCAAACGTGATAATATTCCGTTTATGATCATAGGAGAATCCATGTTTCCTGATGAGATCCATTCCCAAAATAAACTCGTCTTTGATCCTGGCAACCAACACTTTATGCCGAACTTCAAGTCTTTCTCCAATAATGATGGTAACATCCGCTTCTCCATCTATAGGGCAAGACTCTCCAGTAACTGATTTTAACATAATAGTGTTGAGCAGTGGTTGTATGGTATATCCGACAAGTTTATGTGGCCTTACAATGGTCACATCTGCTCCTGTATCGATGGTAATCTGGATTTTCTGTCTCTTAATGCGTCCGGCCACTGTAAGACTTTTCCACCCAAACCATTGACTTTAAAGATCCTGGGGGTCTTAACGGGCCCGGTCAATTGCCCCCTTGCATTGACCGGAATTAGTTTTCCTGGGATCTAGGGCGGTCTTGGTCGCCGCTCGGTCTTCTAAATGACGGTGACGGACTTCTTGCCCTATTACGGCAGTTACTCTTGATGTGACCCAGTCTTATGCAGTTAAAACATTTTATGCCCCGATTGTCTGTTGATCGAGGAGTTTTTCCCAATAGGGCTTGAATATTGACTGGCATATCCTTAATCGTTTTATGTAAAGTTGCCATGGATTCAGCCCTAGACGTATCCTCTTCGTCATCGCAGGTTGCCATTCTTACACGTGGAGAAGAACTAGATGACACTCGTGACGCCTCGAAATCCAGGACCCGCACTAGTGCCTCACTGATATTCTTGGGCCTTACTAGACGTAAGTGGTATCTCATATCACTATCGCGAACTCCCTCAATGAACCTTTCGGCGGCAAATTGCGTTTGAAAACATTCGGGGGCTGATGGGTATGCCAGGTGAATTAGTCTGTCTATGTCCGCCTCAAATTCTTGTAAGGATTCATCTGACTTTTGCTGTCTCATCCTCAGCTGGGCCTGGAACACGGTTTCTTTGTGCTCATTTCCAAATCGTAGTTGCAGAGAGTGTACCAAAACTGCTTAATTACTTTGATCAGCTGCCGACAGAGATTGGAATAATTCAGCAGCTTTCCCACGAAGTGCTACCACTAATGATGTAGCTTTCTGGGGCTCGGACCAACCATTAGCTTTTGCAGCTGCCTCAAACTGGGTTTTATAAATTTCCCATGCCGTAGTACCGTCATAATCGGGAGGCTTAATTTTAGCGTTGGATGTGCTAAAACTCTCTGTAGACACGTTGTCGTCCTCAAGTTGTTCCCGGAATTTCTTTTCTAGCTCGAGAACCCTCTGGTTGACTGCTTCGAGTTCTTCGTTAACGGCGTTAATGGATTCGTTCACGCCGTTAACGGATTCGTTAACGGATTGCATTATTCTTTCTTCCAATTGTTGCTCCCTAGCTGCGAGATGGTTCATTAATTCTTCTTTGAATTGTTGATGACGTTGCTCCTGTACTTGATCACGTCTTTCTTGTTCCTCTTTTTGTTCATTATAACGTTTCTCCTGTTCTAGATAACGTCGCTCCTGTACTTGATCACGTTTTTCCTGTTCTTCACTCTGTTATTGCAATAGTCGCTTCTGTACTTGATCACGTCTTTCCTGTTCTTCTTTTTGTTCTACATAACGTTTGTCTTGCTCTTTCTTTTGTTGTTGCATAAGGGACAGCAGGGCGGCAAGTTGATCCTCCATCGCTTGATGCAGGCTTCTGGTCACTGGCATAAACACGTAATGTCCGGTAATGAAGCACTCACTTACAGTTCAGCAATATTAGTTCTCAAATTCCCACTGGAATTGCACTTCTGACACCAATTGTTGCGAACTCAGGGTTTAATAATTCCAGTGTAACGATTTAACACGAAAACACTATTTATTTACTCCACAAATACACACAGGTACAATTCGACTACTAAATAACTCACTACTTAACACTTTATAGCCTTCTATTATCGTTTGTTACTTTAGCTTACTTATAGCTCGATTAAAATAAGACTACTGCTTAATCGCGCGCACTATGCAGCTATTATACACAATCCTAAAATTACAGAAAAACCTAGAAAGTTCTTGATAAGAATTCTTGAATAATCTCACATAAAAAAAAAATTGTAAACAACTGCCTTCTAGATAAACAGAGCAATAAATCACTCGTGTCAGCCATGACGCAGCGCGGATAGGTCGCGAAGCTCCACCAACCACACGCGTTGCCCCGCCTCCGATGCGGCGTCGCTGCGAATCGTAACAATATTGTTTTTCAGTTGAGCCATTATCGTGTATTCCTCATCTAGTTGCTTGGCCTTGAAATAAGAAATTTTTCTTTTTTAATTCAATAAATTTATAGACTTCAAGACTTGAAATGTGTTAAACCATGCTGAAGTCGTTCCTCGTTCCGCATATTTTCCTTCGTACTCAGTTTTAGAAATGTGAACATTTCTGCTTTCTTGGAAATGAAATTCCCGCATGTCAAAATTTCCCTCATTTTAAGTAATTTCCAGCTGCTTCAATTTAATTTTTAAGAACTATGCATTCAACAAATATTCCTCTGTGACCTCTACAGCCATTGTGATATTGTTTTTAAGCATTCGCGATAATAACCACATATTACTCTCAAGTTCAATCCATGGCCTACTAGTAAAAACTAAATTTTTCTTATTTTTTTAAAATAGTTACTAGGGGATATACATTATTGAAACGCATTTCTTGTCCCCTGTAAACAAGTGTAAAAATCCAATATGGCCATTATAAGAAAAACAGAAGTTGATGATGGTTCCAGAAAACCGAAACGTTATATCGAAATTTTACCTTTACAGGTGTATTTCCCTCAAAAAGTTGCTTCAGAAATGTTTACACACATTTCGATTATCTTTTAAAATAAATAAATTATAACAGGTTTTTAAAAATGCACCATTTTGGTTTCCCAAAAATTTTCAAAAACCTGATTGGTTACAGCCACCCGGTTTTTATCATTATATTACTAACATAATTTGTCTAAAACTTTCCCCTTTTAACAGACTTCGTAGCTCCTATAGTCTCCTAGATCCCAATACATGGAAGACCAATTTGGGACACACTATATAACGCTTGCTGTGTTGCAGCTGAGCTACGAAACATGACAAATAATAAGAATATAGAAATATGATGAATAAAAGAACAATAAGAAAAAAAAATTAAAAATGGGAAAACGCACATTAGAAAACTACAAGCTTTAAGAAAAGTGGAAATATCAGAAAATTACTAAAAAATTCATATGTTTATCAGTAAATCAGTTGTATGGTCATATATATCATACGTTCATTAGTAAACTTAAAAAAATTAAGTCATTATTAATTTAAAAAACAAAGTTGCGGAGAGGTTCTATTTCGGGGCGTAACACACAGGCATCATTAATCGTAAAAAATCCAATCAATTTCCAAAATATCCAAAAGTCGAATATTGGGTTAAAGTTACCTCAAAAGAATCAAAACCGAATAAGAAGTTCAATATAGGTCGTTAGGCGTATATTATATAGGGTACGTAGGGCGACAAGAAAGAGGAGACGGAAATAGGGGCTGTTTATTTAAAAACGTCATCCAGTTGGACGTAAAATATCAAAACGAAAGAAATACAAACCACCCCAAACGAGAATAACTTTTATTTTGTTGGTTACTTAGAGAAGGAAAAAATAAAGATGATAAAAAAATGAAGACCTGAAAGAATGTTGTCAAAAAAACAAGTAATAAAGAAATATGAACAGGAAAAAGCTGATATTGTTAGTATACCTAGAGCAAAAAAAGTTAAAAAGTCTCAAACAACTGTTACAGTTGAAGACAGTAATTAAAAAAACGAATTGTAAAGAAGAAAAAGTGCGTCAAAGAAGAACGAGCATAAGTTGTTAGAGTAGCTAAGGCTGGAACAAAGCCACATACGGGGTGTTCATTATAAAACTTCATCTAGTTGGCTGTGAAATGTCAAAAGAAACGGATGGAAAAACAAAAGTCTATTTATTTTGATTATGTCATCCTTTTCTGTCAAAATTTCATAGCCTGCTAGATGAAATTTTATAATAAACACCCCGTACTACAGTTATTATTGAAGAAAAACCGGAAAGAATATAATAAATATATAAATATAATAAAATAGCAAATTCCAGAACTACTCAAGGATGTTTAAATATAACAGTCTTTGAACACGAAGTATCTAAAAAGGTGTAAAGCGGCAGAGTAATACTTATTAAAAATTTAAAAAAAAACTGTGAAAGAGAGTCGAACTTATATTATTTAAGAGCTGCCAGAAGAAGTGTAGAAGACCACAGTTCTAGAGAAAGGTTTTCTAAATAAAAAACAGTGAAAAAATAGTTACTTTATTAGTAGAGAAACCGAATTTGTTAGTGTTCGTGCCCTCTCGATCACCCACAAGTCAAGTAAGAGTTTAACCATCTCCGAAAAATGATTTACTGCGATATTTGTTTAGCAATGATTGATATACTAAAGAACCAACCGTTAAGACGTTTCGTTCTAAGGGCTTATCAGTCTGTTATTAAATTGAATGCATCTTACTAGGTTCTTAAAAATTGTACAATGAAAGTTTCAAGATTTTTTTTTATTAAAGAACTCTGCACATATTATTTGACGGCTTGGCCTACTTCTTTTCGCGACATATCGTGTAGCTGCTATCTTTTGATTATCGTGTGTATCACCATCGAAGGGTCTCTCGAAGAGCATACGTGCCTCATTCATGAAAATCGTTTAGCATTCGCTCCACATGGAATCACATACAAACACCTCATCAGAACGTCTTATTATGGTAAAGTAATTTTTATCAAGAAGTTTTTGTGGAACGTTTCGTCCCCACATAGTTGTAAAGAATAGAGAAGATTTTTCTGCTTCGTCGTGTCAATAAAAAATCTTAAGATAGAGTGAAAAACTCACTTTGGAACTCAATTAACGCGTCAAACTTTACCAAGACAATCAATTAACCATCCGGATGTAAAAGTCGACGTTGAGCAGCAGTAATCACCCTTGTCTTCTCCGTCATTTTTGGGCACCAAGGAACTCCATTACAGATAGTGAATTAAATGATTCTCTTTGCATAACAAACTTTTGTTCTCGCCAGAAAGTTCCCCGTAACAAATGATCCCTTTTGACAAGTCTATCTATCTGCGTTTCGCATTAATCTTACTGATGGCAAAAACCCGAGGTAACCCCGGTATAATTCTTACATTCAGAAATATGATGATGAGTTGCTGGTTTCTGCGTAAAATTTGTTCATAAAAGAAATCAAATTAAGTTAACGTTACATCCTAAAATCGCACCAAATAATTTTGAATTGAAGTCGGAGAATCTAATTTTGTTTGCTTCTTGTTAGTTTTATTTAAAAGTTCGGGAAGCTGAAACGAAACTTACAAATTCGCAATGCAATTCAGGGCTAAGTTGCAAATTGAATTAAGTAGAAGTTGCATTTTTCATTAATTTGAACCGACCTGCTGTAAGAGATATTGTTCAAAACTATGTTGGCGCTTTGCCTTCTATTGTGTAACGAAACAAATCAATATTTCAAATTAGGGGTTTTCATCAATGAAAATATGTACCTACCAGAACATGAAAGCTAGAATTAATCCCCAGAGAAATCAGCAATGTTGTGTATACACAGTTCGAATTGCGTTGCCTAGTACAAAAACCATGTATGCAAAATTATGCCAGATAGAAACATCATTCTTTGCCTCAATTAATTTTTAGTATAAATTCCAGGGATTTATACATCTATTTTGGATTGTATTTGTTTGCTTTTTGCAAATCTATTAACCCGCAGAGTAGCAATCAAATCGGTGGAAATAAAGTATTTTAGCGTTGATTTAAAACAGATTGAAATTGTTTAACTAAATAAAAATATTTGAAGGCGAGTTTAATTTAATTCGAAATAGTTTGCCTCTGCTTAGAGCCTAAGCACATTTTTCAAATATGCAAAGTTTGAATTTGTTACCTAATATTCCATTTCTTAGGAAGTAGTAAAATCTTGAATGTGGCAGGAGGCATTGCAAAGTTTTAATTTGTTACATAATATTTCATTTCTTAGGAAGTAGTAAAATCTTAACTGTGGCAAAATTGTTAATATATCTACAGAAAACAACGCAAAAAAGCAATAAATAAACAGGGAAAATAAACTTTTTTTTTGATCCAGCAAACTTAGTTTCCAAAATTGAATGTCAGCTTATCGTGGAATAAGTTATAACACAAACAATGTACATACCTTTTTTAATTTTCTTTATAGATATAAAAAAAACTTAGCATCTGGAAGAATTTACAGCCAACACAAATTTATTTGTGTTTTATTAATTACCACTCATATCAGGTTTAATGCAATTAAACGATAGGCTTTAACAACAAGAAAGTAATCAGTGATAATAGGTGAAATACAAACTGTGAAGGCTTTCACGACCGGTCAAAATCTACTGTTTGTTTAAAGATGGTAGACAATGATGTACTGTTAAGTGAATCATCTTGGACTTCTATTGTCTTTATTGAGTTTTTTACACGACGTTTCCAGCAGTAGAATCTCTGCTTGTTTTCCATCCATTATACTGTTACGATTCGCAGCAACGCCGCATGGGAGGCGGGGCAACGCGTGGGAGCGTGTTGGTTGGTGGAGCTTCGCGACCTATCCGCGCTGCGTCATGGCTGACACGAGTGATTTATTGCTCGTCTGGCTTAATCTAGAAGGCAGTTGTTTACAAACGTTTTTTTTTTATGTGAGATTATTCAAGAATTCTTATAAAGAACTTTCTAGGTTTTTCTGTAATTTTAGGATTGTATATAAAGGCGCATAGAGCGGCGGTTAAAGAGTAGTCGTATTTTAATCGAGCTATAAGTAAGCTAAAGTTACGAAGCGATAATAGAAGGCTATAAAGTGTTAAGTACTGAGTTATTTAGTAGTCGAGTGTATTTGTGGAATAAATAAATAGTGTTTTCGTATTAAATCGTTGCACTGGAATTTATGAACCCCGAGTCCGCAACAATTGGTGTCAGAAGTGGGATTCCAGTGGTAATTTGAGGACTAATATTGCTGAACTGTAAGTGAGTGCTTCATTACCGGACATTACGTGTTTATGCCAGTGACCAGAAGCCAGCATCAAGCGATGGAGGATCAACTTGCCGCCCTGCTGTCCCTTATGCAACAACAGAAGGAAGAGCAAGAAGGGCGTTATAAGGAGCAAAAAGAGGAACAAGAAAGACGTGATCAGGTACAGGAGCGACGTTATCAACAACAGAAGGAAGAGCTGGAAAAACGTGATGAAATACAGGAACGACGTTATCTAGAACAGAAAGAAGAGCAGGAAAAACGTTATTTAGAACAAAAAGAAGAACAGAAACGGTTTAAAGAAGAATTAGTGAACCATCTCGCAGCTAGGGAGCAACAATTGGAAGAAAGAATAATGCAATCCGTTAACGAAGGACTCGAAGCTGTCAACCAGAGGGTTCTCGAACTAGAAAAGAAATTCCGGGAACAACTTGAGGACGACACCGTGTCTACAGAGAGTTTTAGCACAACCAACGCTAAAATTAAGCCTCCCGATTATGACAGTACTACGGCCTGGCAAATTTATAAAACCCAATTTGAGGCAGCTGCGAAAGCTAATGGCTGGTCCGAGCCCCAAAAAGCTACATCACTAGTGGTAGCACTTCGTGGAAAAGCAGCTGAATTACTCCAATCTCTGTCGGCAGGTGGAAATGAGCACAAAGAAACCGTGTTCCAGGCCCAGCTGAGGATGAGACAGCAAAAGTCAGGTGAATCCTTACAAGAATTTGAGGCGGACATAGACAGACTCATTCACCTGGCATATCCATCGACCCCTGAATCTTTTCAAATGCAATTTGCCGCCGAAAGGTTCATTGAGGGAGTTCGCGATAGTGACATGAGATATCACTTACGTCTAGTAAGGCTCAAGGATATCAGCGAGGCACTAGTTCGGGCCCTGGAATTCGAGGCGTCACGAGTGTCATCTAGTTCATCTCCACGTGTAAGAATGGCAACTTGCAATGAAGAGGCGAATACGTCTATGGCTGAATCCATGGCCAGTTTACATAAAGCGATGAAGGATATGGCAGTCAATATGCAAGCCCTGTTAGAAAGAACTCCTCGATCAACAGACAATCGGGGCATAAAATTTTTTAACTGCGGCAGACTGGGTCACATCAAGAGTAACTGCCGTAATAGGGCAAGAAGTCCGTCGCCGTCGTTTAGAAGACCGAGCGGCGACCAAGAACGCCCTAGGTCCCAGGAAAACTAATTCCGGTCAATGCAAGGGGGCAATTGACCGGGCCCGTTAAGACCCCCAGGATCTTTAAAGTCAATAATTTGGGTGGCAAAAGTCTCACAGTGGCCGGACGCATTAAGGGACAGAAAATTCAGATTACCATCGATACAGGAGCAGATGTGACCATTGTAAGGCCAGATAAACTTGTCGGATATACCATACAACCACTGCCCAACACTATTGTGTAAAAATTAGTTACTGGAGAGTCTTGCCCTATAGATGGAGAAGCGGATGTTACCATCATTATTGGAGAAAGACTTGAAGTTCGGCATAAAGTGTTGGTTGCCAGGATCAAAGAAGAGTTTATTTTGGGAATGGATTTCATCAGGAACATGGATTCTCCTATGATCACAAACGGAATATTCTCACATTTGGAGATGAGGAGTTTGCATTAACCAATGGAAATGTGGAAACTAGTGTCCGTCTACTGGTGGTGGAAGATGTGAAAATTCCTCCAAATTCAGAACAAATTATCACAGTGACTTCTGAAAATGATCTTGGGTGGTCCATAGGACTTATAGAACCTAACCTGGATTTGACGACTGAAATCATGGTAGCACGAACTTTGACCGACACGAAGAAGACTATGCCAGTACGAGTTGCAAATATTGGAGAAAAGACCATCAAGCTCAAAGAAGGAACAGTTCTTGCCAATTATGAGCCTGTGCAATGGGTATGCAATTGTGTCGAAGCAGAGACATCCAAAGTTAAATCTTCTAACCAAGCTTCCCCAGAGGTTATTGATGCTTTCAAACGACATTGGAGTCATCTGTCAAGGGAACAACTTCAATCTGCCATAAAATTTGCTATGGATGAATCTGATATGTTCGACTTCAAGAGCAACGACAGTCAAACTGATTTAGTTGTCCATAAGATCAACACAGGAGATGCCCAGCCAATACGACAACACCCACGAAGGGTCCCTCTGGCTAAACAACAAGAAGTTAACAGTTTGCTGGATGAAATGTTAAAGGAGGGCGTCATAGAAGAATCATCTAGTCCATGGTCGTCGCCTGTGGTTCTTGTTAAGTTCTGTGTTGACTACCGGAAACTTAATGACGTGACCAAGAAGGACAGCTACCCATTGCGACGTATAGACGACACCTTAGCAACTTTATCGGGATCAAAGTGGTTTTCCACTCTAGATTTAAAAAGTGGGTATTGGCAAGTAAAGATTGCTCCCGAAGACAAAGAGAAGACTGCATTTTCTACTGGTTCTGGGCTATACCAGTTCACTGTTATGCCTTTTGGATTGTGCAATGCTCTATCAACTTTCGAACGACTAATGGAACTTGTTTTGAGGGGGCTGACTTGGAAAACTTGCCTGGTATACTTGGATGACAAGATGACATAATTGTCATGGGACGTAATTTTGACAAACATTTGAAGAATTTAAGAGAAATCTTCAACAAGTTACGGAATGCTCACCTGAAGTTAAACTACAAGAAATGCAGCCTATTCCAAAAGCAAGTCGAGTACTTGGGGCATACTATCTCAGAACAAGGCATTAAAATTAGCCAAAGTAAAATATCTGCCATTAAAGATTGGCCAGTTCCCCGAGACAAACACGAAGTAAGGAGCTTTTTGGGACTATGTACTTACTACAGGAGATTTGTAGAGGGATTCGCCGACATCGCAAAACCGCTGCACAAATCAACAGAAAAGAAAACACCCTTCTTGTGGAACCATGATTGCAGTCAGGCGTTTGCAAGGCTTAAAGCTGCCCTCTGTTCTAGTCCAATCTTGGCTTACCCTATAAAGGACGGACTGTTTATTCTGGACACGGAAGCAAGTAACTGTGGTCTAGGTGCAGTACTCTCTCAAAGACAAAATGGGCAAGAGAAGGTCATTGAGTACTACAGTAAGACTTTAAGTAAGCCAGAAAGAAACTATTGCGTCACTAGTAAGGAGCTGTTGGCCATCGTTAAAGCAGTCGTACATTACCATCGCTACTTATATGGAAAAAGGTTCCTGATTAGAACTGACAGCTGGGGCTTTGAAATGGTTATTACAGATGAAAAACTCTGAAGGTCAAATAGCCAGATGGATAGAGCGCCTGCAGCATTACGATTTCCAAATTGAACATCGACCAGGAAGGTCTCACGGGAATGCCGATGCATTGTCTAGACGGCCATGTAAAGAAGATTGTCGGCATTGTCAAAGAACTGAGCAGCGTGAGGGACTTCCTTCTGTACGGAGAACGTCGGTGGAAATAAACGATGGCTGGACCACACAGACCCTTCGAGAAGAACAAATGAATGATCCAGATATTGGACCCATCCTCTCTGCAAAGACTGACGACAAGAGACCACAATGGCAAGAAATTGCTGGTAAAAGTCCAAACCTGAAGGCGCTATGGGTCCAGTGGCACTATCTTAAAATAGAAAATGGTTTACTGAAGAGAGCGTGGGAGAGTCCGGATGGCAAGACCGTAGTCAGTCAGTTGGTTGTTCCTGGTAGCAGAAAATCGGACGTACTACAGGAAATGCACGACGGAACCAGTGGAGGTCATTTTGGGGTCAATAAAACCTTGGCCAAAATTAAAGAGCGGTTCTACTGGGTGCATTATCATGAAGACGTCGAATCTTGGTGCCGCAAGTGCGAAGTTTGTTGTGCCACAAAAGGACCTCAAACAAGATCACGCGGCCGGATGGTGCAGTACACTGTAGGTGCTCCATTCGAGAGGGTAGCAATTGATGTCGCGGGACCGTTTCCTCAGACTGAGTCGGGCAATAAATACATCTTGGTCGCCATGGATTACTTCACTAAATGGCCTGAAGCATACGCCCTGCCTAATCAAGAAGCAACGACTGTGGCAACGGTGCTAGTAAATGAAATGTTCTGCAGATTCGGAGTCCCTCTCGAACTTCATTCTGATCAGGGCCGAAATTTTAAACGCGTGTTGGTTGGTGGAGCTTCGCGACCTATCCGCGCTGCGTCATGGCTGACACGAGTGATTTATTGCTCGTTAGGCTTAATCTAGAAGGCAGTTGTTTACAACCGTTTTTTTTTATGTAAGATTATTCAAGAATTCTTATAAAGAACTTTCTAGGTTTTTCTGTAATTTTAGGATTGTATATAAAGGCGCATAGAGCAGCGGTTAAAGAGTAGTCGTATTTTAATCGAGCTATAAGTAAGCTAAAGTTACGAAGCGATAATAGAAGGCTATAAAGTGTTAAGTACTGAGTTATTTAGTAGTCGAGTGTATTTGTGGAATAAATAAATAGTGTTTTCGTATTAAATCGTTGCACTGGAATTTATGAACCCCGAGTCCGCAACAATACCATACATAAAAGAAATTTCAGAGAAACTTCGACGCATCGCGAAACCGTACAACATACGAAAAGTTTTCAAAACTGAAAACACATTAAGAAACGTACTCTCTAAAACCAAACCGGAAAATTCAAATCAGCAAAAAGATTGTATATATCAGATACCGTGTGAGTTTGGTCGTACATAAGAGAAACCAAGCGTCCTTTGCATGTAAGAGTTTAGGAACACAGAACTCATACGATAAGAGGAAAAACATCAAAATCGGGAATTGCAGAGCAGGCTTGGTCCGAACGTCATAATATTAAGTGTTCGGAAGTCAAACTTGTGCATAGGGAACAGGACTGGAAGAAACTAAAGTTTAAGGAAGCAATCTTCATTGGAAGCATTGAGGGCGTCTTTAGTAAACCAAGTTGCGACGTCTCTTCGGTGTGGTATCCCTTGATACGGCGGACAAGTGCTGGTCGTTTGACGCGCGACAGTGGCGACGATGCCGCCATTAGGAATGGTGGGAGTGGTTAGCTGTGTTAGTATGTAAGCAAGTAGCCTCGAGCTTAATGCTCAGTTTCACTTGAAAACGAGCAGCGATCTCACTGCTCAAAACGTCGTGTAAAAACTCAATAAAGACAATGGAAGTCCAAAATGTTTCGCTTAATAGTAGATCATTGTCTACCACCTTTAAACAAACAAATTTATTTGTGTTTAATTAGTTACCATTCATATCAGGCTTAATGCAATTAGACGATAGGTGCAACAACAAGAAAGTAATCAGTGATAATAGGTGTAATACAAACTGTAAAGTGTTTTCAGGGCTTTGAAGCCGTGGTCCAATGGAATTTCTTCCGGACGTTTTGTTTACAGCTGCAGCAGTCATTATCAAAGGCGATGAGGCAATGGGCGAAGTGATCTCCCTCCATGCGGACTGAACGCTTCCCGTCTGCATTTAGAAACGTAATTTCCTCTTTCCTGTTGAAATTGTTGTCGTGTTACATGGCCTCTCTTGTTAGACTCTCATTGAAACGCTTCGATTGATATAAGACATCCACCTCGTTGAAAAGGATGTCGTGACATTCAGAGAGAGCGTGCTCTGCTATTGCTGACTTTTGTTGGGACAAATAACAGTAAACAAAAACTAAACTAAAATTAAGGAAATAAGAGTTGTTTTTTTTTTCTCCCTCTTCATTATCTGGAACCTTATTGACATAAATTTCCATTTGGAACGTAGCTGCACACTTTTTTTCACTGCGGGTATAAGCTAGACGTCAATTGTTTCGGGCAACTGCGTTCAAAAATAGGCTTCCTGAACAACCTTCGAAATTTATGTATCCAGTTATTGAAAGATTTTCTCTTACATTCCTTTTTTCAATACAAATTCCAATTTCATTACAAACTGAAAATAAGTGGATATACTAAAACATAAGATGCAAGTCTAATTAAAATAGCGGGGATGTAAATATTATGTCCGCTCAAAAAACCGTTTTTTTCTTAAACTACAGTAGGTGATAGATTATACTTACCTCTTTCATATTAAGTAGGAATAAATACACTTTTTTTTTACAATTTAAAAAAAATACTCATTTTGGTAAGTTCGATTACGTTAAAAATAACTTTGATGACTTTAGAATAAACTCTTTTTTCTTGAAAAAGGTTATTGCAGATAGTAAACTAAACTTACTTCTTTCATATTAAGTGCGAGTAAATGTTTTTTTGCAAGATATGAAAACAAAAAATTTAAAAAAAAACTGACTGAGGAAAAAAGTTACAACTGTATTCCAAATTGCGACAAATGCCAAAATGCTTCTTGTCAATTGTCGACAAGATGAATATGCAACGTTGCAAAATGTTGCATATTTATCTTGTTGACAACTGACAAGAAGCGGCCTAACGGGCCGCCATAAAGGACAAAAAAAACTGGAGTAACCAAATCAATGGAAATCATCAATGGTCGCCGTAAAGGACAGGTTTAACTGAACTAACTAAACCAAATGAAAAACATAACTGAACTAATCTGAACCAACTTAACCAAAAGCAAAGTAAAACTGAAGTAGAGATTTACTTTGCCTTTGGGCCACGCCGGCTGAACCTAGCGACCATTGCGGGATCTGATGTATATACTTACTAACTGCTTCCGAAAAGACCTAGTTCTGGACATTGAGAGAGGAACTGTCAACCTAGGTGGTCTAATAGGTGACAGCTGCAAGACAAGTGTCAAAATCTCAGAACAAAACTCCCAATATTAGTAATTTATTGATGCAAAAAAAGTTTAATTTTCTTTAATTATTAAAACAAAAACACAAATTTACCACCACTTAATCTGAAAGAGGTAAGGTTAAGTCTATTACATGCAGTAATTAAAGAAAAACCAGCTATTTCAAACGTAATCAATATTATTTTGAAGGTAATCGAAGTTGCCAAAATAAGTAAACTTTTCTTAAATTATTTTAAATAAATGCATTTATCCGCATTTAATATGAAAGAGGTAAGCTTAATCTATCACCTGCTGCAATTTTTTTTCAAAAGAAAACCAGTTTTTTTGAACGGACATAAATTTTACCTTTACCAAAATAGCAAATACTTTTTGGTGCCTGGGCTTGTGTTCTGTTTTTTGCTTTAAAGCATCTTTCTGGGTAAGAAACAATTAGGTCCATATTTCCAATTCAATTAACTGCTTATCAATCATCTTAAACTTTAAAACCTGTGAGGAATTTTCTGATCTATCTTCTACAGTATAAGACTCTCAAGTATCTGTGTGTGTCATTATTAGAAATTTCACTAGTTGGTAAATCCAATATCTGCTATTATCTCAGTCAGCAAAAACTGAGACATTTTCAGCTGTTGTAATATGGGGAATGTTAAATAAAAATGCAGCGTGTTGCTTATTAAACGCTAGAAAGTATTTTACTCACACTAGCTAGATTCTTAAAAAAGGGATCCTAATTAAAGATCTCGACTACCAAAATGCCTTTTTAAAAATATTTATTTTACAAAAAGGACATACGCAACTACTGGGTACAAAGCTTAGGCAGAGAATGAATATAATTTTATTTAAAGCGTTAAAGAAAGCTCAAAGCATAATATGCACTATCAGCATTTTCTTTGTTCTGGTCCTGCAGGGCTGAGTCAGGTGCATAGTCAGGTATTTCTACTTAGGGCTGGTTACATAACTCCTCCCTCCTTAAGTTTCGAAAAATACAGAATGGTTTTTCGAAGATCCATCAGGGGTAGTACTGGTTGTTTCCATTGGTAGTTCCTTGGACATTCTGGTTTTCCATATGAAGAGCTTCTGGTATGGCAGCTTGTTTCTCATTACTAGCAGCACGATCAGCAACAGGATTATTCCCAAAAAGGTCCAAAAATATGTGTTAATGGGTTGAGTGGTTTCAGAATCGTTGATAGGTAGGGGAGGATGGGGGAATTCCACGCATCTAAGGGAAAATGGCCACCAAAACCTTTATATGTATAGAAGAACTTTCATAGTTTAACTACGGAGTCTTACACCTATTGGGGACCTTAGAGCTATAAGAAAATGGTTGAATGACGAAACAATTTAAAGAAAACAAATGATTCGCGAAAAATGTAATTGCGCGGTATTCCCCCACGTCCTGGGTAATAGCGCGCATGTGATGGGGTAATTCTGCGCAGAAATAAAATAAGACTGGAAGGTCAAAAATATATTGTTGCGTAAAAAAAAACGTAAAAAAGAGATATTAGTCATAGGAACTGAACAAACCCATTAAATAATGAATTTCGTTTTCTGTGTTTCTTTCTTTCAACCGTGACACACGTATCACACTTATAGTTCACTGCAGAATCCCAACCACTACACTCTGAATGTGCCCCCCCCCCTGAAGTTGGAACAAGTTACGCTACGGTACTAAATCTCTTTGTCTCGTCCGAGTTTACCGCGTACCAAGCACTCATCATTACCTGTGGTTGGATCCATATCATCTAATTCATCATCATCACATAACTGACTCTTGTTTTATTTTTAAGTGAAATTTTAATGGAGTGGAAGTGAAAACCTCTGAGTGTTGTTTGTCACGCTGCTTAACACCTTTTCTTAATGTTGACCCAGGAAGCGGTGCCAGTTTTTCAATAGGAACTTTTGGTGGAAAGTGAATGGCATTTGACTGGCATTTATTATTTTTGGGCGGCGGCGTCCTGTGCCTTGTTTCATCACAACTCGATGGTCCGGGATGGGGTTCTCTAAGTGGAGATTTCTGGATAGTTTCATCACATCTAGACGTTCCCGTTTGTGGCGTAGTGTTCTACCCGATTTCATTTGAAAGCTCTACAGTTTTTTCTCTATTAACCTCGTTTAAGTTTATTTGGATCGTCAGTTTCGTGTATACCGCGCTGCGCGGTACTACCCCGCTACATCTGCGCGTAATTCCCCCGATGTAAGTTTCATCACCTAACCTATTTTCGGCAGTTAATGACGAAATACAATTAATTGTTCTTGGGCTTGAAATTAGGCATATATATATAGAGCTAAATAGACATACATTAGTTTTACTGAAAATAAATAACAAAAAGGCACTTACCAATTTCCAAAGCTTACTCTAAAATTACATCAGTACGTAAAAAAACATATATTCGGCCTTGTTGTCTAAACGTATACTGCGAACGCCATTAAATTACGAGCCCTCATTTGGAAAGCTTATCCGAGATGGCGTTAGGTGTTTGAACTTTAAGATAAATAAATCGTGGTGCAGAAACAACGGTGCGCAACATTACCCCGTGCGCGAAATTCCCCCGTCCTCCCCTAGTATCATGCGATCGGCCATGTTTTTGAGTTGGTAGATTTCATCGAGATTGATTTGAGTGATGTTTGGCGTCTCGAACATTCTTCTAGGGTCAGTTGGCACTGGCATCTGAACTTCCGGAAGGATAAGAGGTTTAGCATCCTCCATTTTCTCATCATTGAGGTACTCTTTCCCGTTAACTACAATTTCACATTCTTTTGGAATTTGAATCAATACAGATTGTTTAATTGTTATGTATTGATCACCATTGCACTTCGCTAATAACTGGGTAGTCATAACTGGTAATACAAGAACCATTCCTTGACTAATTTGTTCAACTATTGGCTCTTGCGTATTCACTCTCACTATAGGGCAATCAGGTGGTTGTTATCCATCTAGTAGACCATTGAGGCAGGTCTCCTGTGAGTAGGGCTTTTCAGGACAATAATGGGTGTCTTCAATAACAAGACAGTTGTCTGGTAGGTATATTCTTCTTTTGGAATCTTCTTGTGCCATATAGGAGTATTTTGGAACAAGTATGGATTGATTTTTGATGGTCGGATATAAATGATAAAGGGAGAAGTGTTCAGGTTTTAGCAGAGGTACATGAATGGCAAATATTATTTTATTATTGGAAAAACTGACTTGCGTTCCCAAAAATTGATAATATGATAATAAATTATCAAAACTGGGTAATGTATGATTATTATAGATATTACTTAAATAAGCTAAAGTGTTTCTTAATTCAGAACTAGAAAGGATACTATTATGTAGGGCATTAACCTTTGAGAACATAATAGCGTCTTCGAGGTTGTCCAGGAACATGGTTAGATTCTGGCAATCCAGGTTCAATTGTGTAATAATGCCGTTGAAACTAATATAGTCTTGAAGACTGTTAATTGTTTGATTGATTGATATTTGGAGTCCCTTTAAGCCTAGTTCGAGCTTATTTTGATTAGCACTAAGGGTAATAATAGTTTTATTATAATTGTCGAATAGTGCCATGCGTTCCGATGTTAAAACATTTTTGCATGTGTTAAAACAATCTACAAACTCTTTCGTGTGTTCCACTTTTCCTTCCTTCTTTAAACACTGAGTCATCGGTTTAGTAATTTTCGCAAAGTTTTTTATAAATTTTCTATAATATCCTAATAATCCCAAAAACGATTTTATTTCTCTCTGTGTTTTTGGTATTGGATATTTTTGTATAGCATTTATTTTCTTTTTATTAGGTTTTATTCCATCTTGGGTCATATGTCCTAAAAATTCGACTTCGTGGCATAGGAATTCACATTTATCAACTTGAATTTTCAAATTTGCGTCTCTGAGTTTCTGAAAGACAAGTTTTAAATTTTGAATGTGTTCTGTTAAGCCAGAGCTGAAAATAATAACATCGTCCATGAATACCATGCAGATCTTATTTTGAACATCTTTAAGTACTTCATCCATTACTCTCTGAAAAGTGGATGGAGCCTTTTTAAGACCAAACGGCATTCTTAGGTATTCATAATGGCTGTTCTCCACGCTAAATGCAGTTTTTTCTACCGAGTTCTTTTCCATCTCGATTTGGTGAAAACCGCTAGCAAGGTCTAATGTGGAAAAATATTGAGAACGTCCGAGTTTGTCCAAAATATCACTGATGTTAGGTATAGGATATCTGTCAGATATTGTTTTTTCGTTTATTTTCCTATAGTCCACTACTATTCTCCATTTCTGTTCTCCAGATGCATCTATCTTTTTAGGAACTATCCATATTGGAGAAGACCATGGTGAACAGGATGGCCTAATTATTTCTTTTTCTAACATTTCGTTTATTTGTCTCCGAACTTCCTCCTTATGTATATATGGATATCTATACGATTTCGTATGAACTGGAAACTCGTCTGATGTTTTTATTTCGTGTTTAATTTTTGAGGTAAAAGATAGATTTTCTCCAGGTTCATAAAATATATCTTTATATTGTCTGCACAACCTGATAATAGCAGTTTTTTCTTCGGAATTCATATGCGCTGTACGTATTAATCGATCTACATTATGAACATCTTTTTTTTTGCGTATAATCTCTTAGTTGGTTGTTTATTTCTGTGTGGTCAAAGGTATATAAATCGAAAGTTTCGTCATCGAAAGTATCAACTTCTAAGGGTTCTGTGAACTTTAATGAGACATATTTATCAGTGGGGTTTTGTATTTCAATTGCAGCAAAGCCGTTTTCTGCTTGCGACAAGATTTCCGGAATAATCAAATCATTTACCTTTCTGCTGTTAACAATTATATCTCCGTCATACACTGATACGGGGAGTCTTTTTACAACTCTTTCGTTCGGGTTACATGTGATTGTAAAATTTGCTTGACAGGGTTGTCTGTACTTAAATGGGATTTGAACATTATATCCAATAAGTCGTCTGTTCGTGAGGTCAATGTTCAGGTTTAAATTCCTTAAGTCATTCAACCCTATAACTCCGTCAAAGAAATCATGAAAATCGAAGAGTATAAACTTGATTTCTTTTTCAATGTTAAATTCTAAAAATGCTGGTATATCAGCTTGAAACTGCGTACTTTCCTTGCCTACAGCTGTTTTAATAGCATTATTATGACGATAAATGCAATGAGGAAAGAATTCTTCGGCAATAGTGGGTCTTAAAATGGATCTTGAACTACCAGTATCAATTAGAAGTTTAATTTGAAGAGTAAAAAGTTCAATATAGGGGAGAGCATTGTTTGATGAAATATTAATTTCAATCAACTGGGGAGTTTTGACGAACTTGCTTGGGGAAAATTTGAGTCATTTTGTGTTTCGTTTGTTGGGGAGTTCATTGAACAATGATCAAAATTTTGGATTTTACCTAAATTATTAGACATGTGGGTCATGTGGTCATTTTGAGAAAGGTATTCCTGATCAAAATTTCCAGGGTTGTATTGATCGTTATCCCAATATAATGATTCATCGTAGTACATTGAATCGGGATTGTTATCAACCATAGGATCTTCGGTGAAATAAAGTTCCTGTGAAGTGAAATTTGGTTTCTGATATCGAGGTTGGAAGTAATTATTGTTGTGTTGATACATACTCGGATTTGGTTGCCTTTTAGTTAATCCCATAGTATTTCTGGATACAACAGACATGGGTGTGGGTTTAGGCAGTTGTTTTTCAGGAGTCTGATTTGGCTTGAAGACATTTTGTGGTGGGCCAAATACTTGACGATTCGTGAAAAACTTTTGTGGCGGCATTTGTCGAAGTCTCACATTAAATGGTGTTGAATTAAATGTGGGTGTATTAAATTCTGGATTTGGTGGAATGTTATTCGAATTAAAATTTGAATTATTAAAGTTTTGTGGGAAATGGTTTGAATTAGATTGGTAATGGCCAAAAGAATTTCTGGGTTGAAATTGTTCTGGTTTATTCATTGGTTGATTAAACTTTGGTAAGCTATTCGCACTTCCGCAAAATCTTTCAAAATTTTCGTATTCTGTTGCATATGCTAATGCATCTTCCAACGAATTTGGACGTTTAAGATATGAATTGTTTCTCATTGTTCCAGTGCAACTGGCAGTAAATGTATTCAAAGCTGTTTTGTCATATAGATTCATATGACAGACTTTTTCAGCTCTTGTTAGATTTATATCATTCGAAATTCGTTGAATGACTTCGCTACGCAGCATTTGCAATCTAGTGCCAAAAGTATTTATGTCTTCACCTTTGTGAGGACGTGCACAAGACAATTCTTGTACCAATATATCAAGATTCCTACGGTCAGCAAAACATTGCAATAAAGCAGATCTCAATAAATCCCAAGTCGTTAACTCTGATCTATTACCGATCATTATTTCCGCTTTACCAACTAATTTTGATCTGATACAGTCCAAAATGTGTTTTTGAAAAGCATCATCATTAACTGCCCGATATGTTTCGATTAAGCTTTCACAACTAGAAATAAATCTATTCAAAAGATTGCTATTACCGTCAAAGGGCCTGACAACCTCGATCTTAGACTTAAAAAGTTGCCAATTTACATCGGCTGGGTCATTGTTGACTGCCATATTTGATTCTTGAATTTGGATTTGCTCAGTATCTCTAAGTAAATTATTAAATAATTCGGTCAAATGATCTACTTCTTTTTGATCGATGAGTACGGGTACATCGTGAAAAACAATCCGATTGAAAGGATCCGATCGATATGGGGTTTCAAACGATCCTGTGAATATCAAACTAAAATTTAACCGGATTCAGACTGGATTGACGAATCTCGTTTCAATGCGTAAGAATTGAAGAGAGAGGCAACGTGATTCAAAAAAAAAGAACGATATATCCATGTGACTGTCACTAATCTAAATGAATAAGCAAAATATAACCACACTTTTCGAGTACCTAGCCAATTTTTAGTTTTGGTTTCAATTCATAATAGAGATGTTGGAAAATACCTATAAAAATGTTGTGTATAGCGCAACCTGTACAACGTTTATATACTTATTACTTTGGGCACAAATAAGCCAAAAAATGGCATTACTACATGTCCAAAGTATCCAGAAGCGTGAAAGGGATAAGAAAGACTTAATTCAAGAGTAAGTACTTTCATTAATTATATTTAATATTAAAGGTATTAAGATATGTTGTTTTTGTTTTAAAGCCTATTGGCTATAACCAGGTTGAAAAAACACTATAGACTTAGGAGACCACGAGGAGGATTGCGAACACACACTCGCTGCCGAAGTTGGTATGTTAATGTAGTTTTGGCAGGTAAACTCGATGAACTGGGTTGGAAGGAGAACTTTCGAATGACCAGAGATACATATCAAGTGATTTGTGAAAAATTAAGACCTGCCCTTGCACCAGGTTTTAATAAGTTGAATATTTTTTGGCATCAAAAGGAACAATTATCTGCAGAAAAAAAGGTTGCAATTGGAATATATTACCTTGCCAGCTGTTGTGAGTACAGGATTGTTGCCAATCAATTCGGGGTTCACAAAAGAACTGTCTGCAAAGTTCTACATGAGTTTGTAAATGCAGTAACTCAACACTTAAAAACGGAAATAAGATTTCCAAATGAAGCTGAAGCCATAGAAAATTCACAGCTTTATGAGCAAAAGAGTAAAATACCAAACATAATTGGGGCTATTGATGGTAGCCACATACCGATCCTACCACCAAGTAATGGGTATAGGGATTTTGTGAACAGAAAAGGATGGCCATCACTGATCTTGCAAGGGATTGTGGGACCAAAATATCAATTTATTGACATATCAATAAAGCAACCAGGAAGAAGCCATGATATGGCTGCTTTTATGGGGTCAAGTATTTACCATAATATAGGAGCTCTTATGCCAAAGGTTAGCTGGATTTAATCACAAATTGCTGATCATCACTAATCAAAATTTGTTTTAGGGTGGTGTGAAAGTCGGAAATAGAGAATTACCCTATATTATAATTGGTGATCCAGCTTACCCACTCTTACCATGGTTATTGAAAGGTTTCTCAGGGCCTCATTTGACACCCATAGAAGAATCGTTCAATGTACATCTGAACTCTGCAAGGAATTCTGTTGAAATTGCTTTTGGTCGACTGAAAGCCAGGTGGAGGTGTTTATTGAAGAGGTTAGATGTGCACTATGAATTTGCACCGCAAGTAATTGCTGCTTGCTGCATTTTGCACAACATAGTGGAAACCCAGAATGATCCATTTGTTGCTAGTTGGCTCCAAGAACTAAATAAAGCAGAAGTTATCTTAGAGCAACCTATAAAAGAAGTGAATAGATTTTCTCATGAATATGCAGGATATGATATGCGCCTTTTTTTATGTCAATACCTTGCTGACAAATATCCACTGCGGAAATCTTTAATATATTAATAAGTTATGTATTAAAAGCTTAGGTACTTATGTTATTTGATAGTTGCTGATTTTGTATGTGAGTATGAAGTGTTCATTAGAATTAGAAAACATCATGTAGTGTGTGAAATGTCAAACGAAAAGGATGGAGAGATATAAGTCTATTTACTTTGATTATGTCATCCCTTTCTGTCAAAATTTCATAGTCTGTTAGATGAAGTTTTCTAATAAACATTTATCAATTTATTAAAAGCAAAATATGTATGTGTAACAGTAGAGTGATTGCTTTAGGTATTTTTATTAGTATAATTTACTTAGGTTTATTTTATTAGCATTTTTTTGCATGTAAGTGATTATTTTTGAAATATAACTTCATTATTAAGAAAATATTTTATTGCTAACTAAAAAAAAAAGAAACAGCTGACAGTAAACAAATTAAAGTACTATTCAAATAAGGTACGATTTTCACAGCCTGTATCACTAAAGGAACAAATATTTGTATTAGGAACATTAAAATTAAAAAACATAACATATATTCTTGATTTTATAAACAAATATCTAATTATTATTAAATGCTTATCATATAGCAGGGATATCTTGATAACTAACACAACACATCTTAGGATTCTTAGGTATCACTAGAATTATTAGATTTGTGGAAGATATCTTGTAGCCCTTTCATAAATCTATCAGTACATGTCAACATCAGTCTTTCTTGATTTTCAAAAAATTCATTTAACATTTGCTTATCCTGTTCCTTCTCGTGCTTCCTAGTCTCCTCTAGTGTTTTTAGGTAAGTTACCAAAGGGTCTTCTTTTACAATCTTTTTGCTTGAGCTACCTTTCTTCTTTTGCTCGCTTTCCAAGTTTGTATTTAATACACACTTCGAGGTTGATGGGGTGTTATTAGAATCAGGAATGTCACTCTCAGAGGGTGAAGAAACCTCAATAAACTCTACATCAGGAACTACCTCAAAATTTGTCAAATCCTTGGTTGTATCTAAAAACCCAGAAAAATGTAATTCTATTATTACTGTTTGTATAAAAATGTTGGAAAAATTGTACCTTGTGAAAACTCAATACTCTCAAAGCCATAGCCACCATCTTGGCTCTGAGAAATAGGCCTATCTCCTAATAACTCATCCATTTCATCGAAAAACTCAAAACTCATCCGACTACTTCCACTGATGCTATTATTCCGTTTGCATTTGTAGTATTCAGCTAAAATTCCTTTATTTAAATAATACTTAAAACCAGTTAGTAACTGCTACTAGTAGGACATGCATATACAGAAAGTTGAAAGTACTACATTTGTATAAACCGTCAGTTTACACTGATTCAATATTTTTTTTTTCAGCTTATGTTTATAACAGATTATTCTTTTGTTCTCAGCCCCAGCTTAGGTAGTTACCATTTCCGCATAATATCTACAGTCTTACCTTTCAAGTTCTTGTATTTCACTATTAACTGAGATGAATCTCTTATGAATCCATGTTCTTTCAGGGGTTCTAGCAACGTTTTAAAAATGTCCGTAACCCTCAACCTTTTTCCGTCCATTAAACCTAAGACTTTTTTTTCTTTGACAAGGCTTAAAAAAAACTGAACTTCCGCACTGGTCCATACGTTTCGTTTTTTAGTACTACAACTAGGCTTTGGATTTTGATAATCCATTTTATCACCTTATCAGAAAACGTTAAATTTCGGATAAATTTAGGAATCATGAAAAGAAAAAAAAACTGAATTCAAAAACAAAACAAAAAAAGTTTGTCAATTTAGGTAGGTATGAGGTTAGGTTAGTGGTCATCTGTCAGTTGTCTTTTCAGTCCGGATTGTAGGCAGACTTGTGCATATCGGACGTAAACGACTGTTGATCGGCTTCAACTCGGTCCAATCCGCTTCAAAAAGAGGATCGGACTGAATCTTAGAATCCGATCGAAATTTCGATCTTAAGCGTGTATATCAATGTTTTTCAAGTGGATAAAGCTATATCCGATCTAAGAATCGGATCGAAAGTTACGATGTACCCGTACTCGATATTGCTCATTCATCAATTAAAAATATAGATATAATTAATGACTAGGTCTTGGTATAGATTGATTAATATTATTTTGTCTCCAATAGACTGAACTAAAATTATTTTTTGTCTCCAATAGACTGAATTAAAATTAATTTGTCTCCAATAGACTGAACTAAAACTATTTTGTCTCCGACAGACTGAACTAAAATTAATTTGTCTCCAATAGACTGAACGTAAAATTATGCCATTTGTACCCTTAAACAGAGGGAAATGGAGCGGAAGGAAAGACACTTACGTAGTGACGTCGTGTTCTTTCCTTCCCGATTCCTGCCCTTACAGAGTGGTCCCAGTGGCTGGTATAGTAGTAGGTCGTGGATTCTTGATGATTGTGCTGAAGATTTTGGGAAATCACGTTGCACGACGGAAAACTGTCCGGAAAACTCCGCGAAAATCCGACGCACGACTGCACAATCCTACCGACTGCGCCAATTAAAGATCTGGACTACCAGAATGTCTTTTTAAAAATATTTATTTTACAAAAAGGACATACGCAACTACTGGGTACAAAGCTTAGGCAGAGAATGAATATAATTTTATTTAAAGCGTTAAAGAAAGCTCAAAGCATAATAGGCACTATCAGCATTTTCTTTGTTCTGGTACTGCAGGGCT